>ML782496.1:903983-924257 GCA_009831015.1 Picea engelmannii | reverse complement strand
TCTCACTTTATGGGAAAGAAATATATCACTGTATCATATTAATTGAAAGAGAAACTTACAACTAGAGCCTTGATGTCGTAAGGTCCCTTCCTACTGTCCTTCGTTCCCCACACACTTCTTGCTCCAAGGATTCTGAAACCATATATCTGATAGCTACTCACAATCTATTTTGACAAAGCAAATCTCAAAGCCACTCTAATCAAGCTAATAATTCCAAGCCAAAGAACCCATAAGCTAAGAACCCATTCTCCATGAGAGCTCCTATCCTTTTATAGGTTGAAGAGGATAAGGTGAGGAGGTTAGGATAATCCCATTAAATCATGAAAGCGAGTAAGATCCAAACCATTCGGATGCCACCTCACCATAGAAGCTTCTCCTTCTAGAAGATTCAAGAAAACACTCATTTTTCCCACGTGCTGGCATTCTCGCACCCTAGCTATAGTGCAACCCGTGAACTGTTCGCACCCTGGCTATAGTGCAACCTGCGAGAATTGGTCATTCTCGCACCCTGCCTATATAGCAACCTGCGAACATCCTTTTTTATAAGGTTTTTACATAGGAAAATGCAACTTCTTTTCTCAGGAAAAGTTCTTCTCCCTTCTCTCTTTAGGAACTCAGGCCACTGTGACCCCTCTGAAGGAAACATATAGGTTTACATCATTAACGATCATAGGGATGATGAAAATAATGTGTAACACAATGGAGCTATAAAAATTAAAACAATTGACAATGGACAAGTCTCCTTTGTAGTAAATGGATACCAACTCAAATTTTATCATAAGCCCATTTCCAAAGAGGATTTTATACAGGTTATGTCAACGGACAAGGCATTGGCCTTAGTAGATGGGGAAGTCCCCCCTTTTTCTTGAATTTTTTTCTGAATTTTCTACTGTACATATGTAAATATTTTTTTGAATTTTGTTAATAAGGAAATTTTAGAGATTTCCGTAAGTCTTTATTTCACTAGGAGTAGACAGTTTCAAGGAAATATAAAAGAAGGATTTTTTCTTCAAAACATTGTTACACTTGAATTTTGTTGTCTGCTAAGCATAAAATGAATATTGAATTACTGCAATTAGCCATATTTTTGCAAAAACTTTTATTTTCTTAAGACATTCCAAAGCAGTTGCTCTTGAAACTCTTCACCATTGTATAAGGAAGTGATACCATAACTATCAAGCCTAGAGGTCTCTCGTACAGTTTTTCCAAGAAACCTGAGTAAGCGAGTAAAGTGTCTTTATCCAAGAGTAACAAGGAGGTCTAATTAGCGGTTAGTCATGGAAACATCACAATAACTACAAAATAAGAAAGTGATTTGAGCCTAGAGATGCCTTTCTGTTATTTCTCAATGGTATCATCCACTACACACTAAATAGCTTGATTATATCATATCTTTAGATAGGCCACGTCCTCTTAAGTACCCCTTACATCGGGACAATCACTAAGTAATATAACAGAAAGTCATCATCTAACATAAATACCATCCCAATTAAAAAAAAAAGAAAGAAAAAGTTGTTTTCAGAGTTGTCCCCCCATCTTCTTGCATAAAGCAATCGTATGATAAAATATTAAAAGATGGAGGACCAGTCTCTGAGGGTGTAAGAGGCTAACCCGCCGGGATACTAAATAGGTCTGCTGGCAGTGGGTACAGGCCTGTGGTATGACTAGGTAAACCCAACGGAGTACTGAACAGGCTTGCTGGAAGCGAGGCATTCTACCTAGTGAGGATGGTAATCTGACAAAAAATAAATAATAAATTTAAACTTGTCCTGATGTACAACATTACTTGCAGAAAAACATGACATGAAGTATGTATGGTTAAGCTAAGGTTAATGAACTCCATAAACTTTCCATTGGGAGCTAACTCTAAGACTATTTTGAAACTCTCTTGCCTACCTCTTCTTATCTATATATAGGATCTCTTATCCTATAGGTGGGGCCATTTTCTAACCGTCTCGTTAGACCAATCTGTAAAATTTATCTTTACATTTGATATACTATAAATTTTTGGCTATTGGGGGAACTGAATGGTTTCCTATACTTTTGATTGTGAGGTGTCACAATACTTAGGTGTGGGGGAGGGGTTCATGAGCTAAAAAATGATCATTGCCTGGAGAAATAAATATTTGCAAGAATTTTTGTATTATTTCCATGATACAAGTTATTACATTAATAGTCATTTTACTTTTGAAGTGCTAAACTCATGTGTGTTATAAATTTCTGAACATATACTTAACATACCACTTTTATCGGTTTATTTCTCGTTACAAGCTGTACATTGTAGGTTTGACATTACATGTCTTATGCTTGCTATAACCTGTTCATTGTAGGTTCTTTGACATTACATGCCCTATGCAAGAGAATTCATTGATCATGGTGGAAAAATCAACAACAATGGAGCATTCTGCCTCTGCTCTTAACCACTCTGATTATCAAAAACATTTCAATATTGCAGGCTATCCATTACATGCGGTAAAAATGTATTTGACACAGAGGTGTCGTATGAAGTGCCGTATGAAGTGTCATATGAGGTGCTGAATGAAGTGCCATATGAATTACACACCAGTAACTATCCACAATTGGAGGTAACCAAGAATCAATAACATTCAATTAAATTGGTTGTAGGCAATTAAGAGTGAGGATGCAAACTTCATAAATGTTCATGATCAAATGTCCAAGTCAAAAGACTTGGACATTGATCTAACTGAGCATCATTAAACTTGCCCCCAAAAATGTGCCTTCGAATTTGAAATCTCCCACACATGGCAGCTTGTGCGCACATGTGCGAAACCAAATCCACCATAGGTGCATTCAAATACGGGCTGGGTAACCTATTATCACAATTCACTTTGCCATTTGCCTTGCCCTGTGTTAAAAAATCGCGCTCAGCCTCTGCCATTTCTTCCTCTGTTCAAATCGTGTTTGGCTCGTGCTCAATTCATGCCGTCCCTTGGCTCGATCGCACCCTCTCTTGGTGAATTTCACCTCTGTCCATATATTCACCTCATCACAATGCCCAAGAGGTATGAACCCTCTTCCTATGCAGATCTTTTTTCCATTCCTGAATTTGCACAATGCAGAGAGGTGTTTTTGTGCACAGGTTGGGTTCCATTTTTATCTAACTTGCAAGGCCACGATGATGGAATCTCCATGCAATTTTCCCTCAGTTTTGATGGGAAGACAATGCGTGTGGGGTCTCTTTCCTTTGAGGTTTCAGAAGAGTCCATTTCTGCAGCCACAAAGCTTCCAAGAATGGGAGATAGATGGTTCAAAAACCACCAGCTGCTACGCTCAAGTTATAACAAGGTTTTTAAGCCTGAATTCTAGAACATTTCAGGTGAAAAAAGATATTATAAGGAATGGATAAAGGAGGAATTGATCAACCCTCTCATCATCATCACGAGGTTGATCACATGTGGAGGTAGATATTCCACTTTCAAAGACTGTCATTTCAGATTGCTAGCTCATTTTCAATTCAACAAACCTTTGAATTTTCCCTTCTACTTTCTAAAGAGCTTGGAGAAGATGTCCTCTCAAGTGAGGAAGAACGTAACTAATCCACACAACAGCCTCTTTCACCATGGCTTAATCAAACTCCTTGTTCTAGCTGAATTAGAGAAACAAGGGAAAACATGGGATGCATTTATCTATCAATTTGAAAACCCTCACTTGACAGTTAAGACTGACAAAAAGCCACTTGGCCTAAGGACTATCTCTCCATCCAAGCCCCGCTCTCCAAGAACTCCAAACCCCCTTGCACAAACCATTTCTTTACCAGAACAATACAAAAATCTTGTTGACATCCCTACATCCTCATCAAGTGAAAAGACCAAGAGTAAAGATCAAAAGAAGCATATGGTTAACCCCCCTGATGCCTTCAATCTCTCTTTATCCCACACCTAAAAATCTCCAAGAAGTGATTCAACAAGACTTTCCCATAGTTCCCATAAATAGGAGGGGAGCCAATCGATTCAGGGAAAAATTCATGTTTTATAATGATCTTGAGTATGATTCAGTATGATTTTATGTTTTTAGAGATCTAATTCAAATTTTTGGGTGTTACAGTGAAAAATCACATCATGTTTCTGCTTCCGACACTCAGTCCGACACTCCATCCAGTACTCAATCCGGTACTTGGTCCAAAACTCCGTCCTGCACAAAAACGATGGGCAATTTGATGGTTATGGTATTGGCAGCCAGTGATGGACAAATTAGGAACATGGGTTTTTCTCGTTCTTTCCCCCTCCAGCTACTGAACTCTTGACAACTCGGTTTGGGTTGTTGATTAGGGCGATTATTGGCTCACTCCATTTCAACAGTTAGGGCACCATTAATGTAATTTACTATTTATAGAAGAGGTTCGACCCTCCAATGGTCGACCTTTTGGTATGTAAAGCCTATAAATACCATCGTGGTGGTCATACAATATTTAAGCAACTGAAGAAGTAGTGTGTTAGAGACAAATACAATTTTCCTTTGTTTTTGCCATTTTCCATTGCCACAATTATATAAAACTGCATTTTTGAGTTTTAATGGTGAAATCGATTTGCTGAGTTCGTGGTGTGCCTTTGAGAAGTGACCACGACCTGCTGGGGGACCCACCAACAGTCTGGTAACTGTTCTATGTGTTATTTATGAATTTCATAGCTTAGATGTCTTTTATTTTATTTCATGTATATGAAATTGCTATTTTGTTTCTTTGTCATATAATTTGCTGTTATAGTTTAACTGTGTGAGTTCTCTTTTGCAGGTTAGTATGAAGGCTTTTGTTAATATGTAGTAACTTTGTAGTTATAGGAAAAAGTTTGCAAACTTATACACTAACCCCATGTGCAATTAAATATTAGATTGTATTTTATTTATGCTTTTAAAATCAAGTTTAAAATAGAGTTTGAAACATAGTAGAACACAATTTTAATTTATGTTTCTTTCACAAGGCTTTGGTGGATGGATAGGGTTAACTTTGGTTTTTATTTGTAGATTGCCTATTCAATTATCATTTAGATTTTGCTTAACTAGTTGTTGATTAATGTATTCATTAGTTTACTTTTTATATGCTAAGAATCATGTTTAATTTCTGTTTACAAGCATTTTCCTTTTTGCAATTTGAGTTGTTGAAATAGGTCTAGCTTAGTTTCACTTTATGCAATTTATTTCCTAGATTTAGGTTGCAATTCCAGTTTTTAGTTAATGATTAAATTTAGTTATAAGTTTTTCTTACATAACATAGAGTACAATTATAATCTCATTATATTGTTGATGGTTAATGCATGAGTAATCACATGAATTTGCAGGGTAATTAACGTTGTTTCCATAATGGCTAGGTTCTCATTGGACTACTTAATCCACACCTTGCACTTTCCTATTGAAATTAATATCAAGTTTATACCTCTTGAATTATCTTTGATTGTCAAGTGCCATCATGATATTATAAGACACATGAGACATTCACACAACCATCAACACTATATTTGAGTTTTCATCGGTTAAAAGATAGTTTCTTTCTTTCATAGATTAGAAGATAGTTTCCTTGCTTTTGTAAGATAGATAGTCTTCTTTCTTTGGTAGATTAAAGAGTAGTTTTCTTATCATAGATTAAAGGTTAGTTGTTAGCTCTTCTTTCTTTCAATTAAGTAGATTTTCTTTTGTAGATTAGAAATAGTTGTATTAAGAATAGAGTTCACTTGTATTTTGGTTTAGTTAATTGCTTATTGAGTAGTCTTACTTAGTTTACTTGCTGTAGAAGTTATCCTAGGGTAGTTAGTTGTTTACTTGCTTTAATAGGTTAATTGATTACTTGTCTATTCTTTCTTTGATAGTGTAGTTGCTTGTTTATTTACTTGCTTTCACAGGATAGTTGTTTATTGAATTTAGGTAGGCTAGTTAAAGTAGTTTGCTTTTGCTATTTGTTTATTGTTATGCTTAAATAGTTTCTTTTTCTTATAGTTATAATTGATCTAGTTTACTTCAAGTAGGGTTTTCACTTGTTTTCCTAGAAATATCCATCACTCCTTGGCCCAAAAGTACTTAGGTTACATAGTTTAGAGTTTCTTAGTAGGGTTTACTTATTAGATAGCTTTGCTTGAATAGATTAGCCCTTATATAGACACTTCCTTAGTTAGACTATACTACTACCATCCCTTCTACCTTGGCATATATTTTGCTACAACTCTAAGTTTACTTACCCTGGGTTGACAATTTAATTGAGGGGTTTTAGTGCATATAGAGCACCCATCATCGATCCTGGTGACATGGTTTCTGGAGAGGGTGCCCATGTTGGATATGGGGATTTTTCTACTGCCTGCAGGGGCGCTGGAGTCGCGGTTGATGCGGTGGGCTCATATTTTGGCACATCATGGAGGGGGAGAGGGTGGCCACTATTTTACGACCACGGTGGCACATGTGTGGCGTCACATGCCACAGGTTATACTCTGATACCCATATGGTGGTATGGATTTTCGGCACCACCCAGACATGGAGTTGCCTCCTGGAGAGGTTTGGGACCAAAGAGGTATGCGTGTTCATATATGTTTTGTGTTTTTGATAGTGTAGTATATGTTTATATATATATGGATGCTGATGCCATCTTTGGTTTTTTTGTTTTCATATGTGGTGCCTCGAGGCTGTGAGGAGGAGATGGTGGGAGCGCCTGCTTACCAGGGGCTAGTACGACCACTGTGCACAGTGCCGCAGTTAGGAGAGATGTGTCAGAGGGATGATGATGGTGAGAGGCCAGAGATGAGCTGAGGGCTGTCCAGAGACGTCGGTTTGATGATCCAGGTGCGGGGCCATCACATGCGCTGTAGGTAGAGGTCGGCGGGGGGATGGAGGATATATGTCGTCGATTCGAGGAGGTGTTGCAGGGAGTTCCAGAGGGCATGTAGTCCCAAATTAAGGATGAGAGAGTCCTGGAGCAGTGTGTGGGTGTTCCAGTAGAGTGGCGAACCCTGATCTGCCAGGTAGCTGTACCAAGGGAAACGATGACTGGTCGACTGCCGTTGGACCTGGAGGACCCCCAACTGGTGGGACACCTCCTGTTGACAGAGGACATGGTGGGGGAGCTCTAGGGGCACCATGAGTGCTGGTTTTGTTTTTTGTATTTATATAGGCTTGCAAGCCCATTTTGTACCTATAGGGGTGAGGGGACTCATTGGCTTATGCGCGATGTATATGTTGTATGTTTGTAAACATTTATGATACTGTTGAGTACATTTTTATGCTTCCATTTTGCTCTATAAACCACACTTTTTCCTCTATATCCATCCATTTTGCCTTCATTTCATTCCATATTTTCCATGAAACAACCTATGCAAGGTATATTTTTCATTCTTTAGTTTAAGAATTGAGTTTTCTAAATTTTAGCATTAAAATTGAAAATTTATCAGAAATTACAGGATTTGACTAAATCCCATAAAAGCTCCATGGTTTGTATACTTGCAGGACACCTGGGTGAAATCTAAGACTTGGGTCATGTTCTCTGATGTACAAGGATGGATAATGAGCTATCAGATTCGAAATCTGAGCCTTCCAAATGTCTAGTCAATGCTGGTTAAACAGGGCCACTTCAGTAGAAAATACCCTGTTTCAGCCTTAAATCTTGGACAGTTTTGGATTTTCGTGGGATATGACCATATATTGTGGATCTGAAGGAGGCATTCGACCCTCCTAGGATATTATGGATCTGATCATGATATTTAGGAGACTTATTAGCATTTTTAGTTTTGAGACTCTTGTATAAATACTCTTAAGCTTAGACTAGTAAGACAATCTTATGTGAATGAAGAAACTTTGGAATTTGCACTCTTGAAGATCAGCTCTGTGTTTTGTTCCTGTGAATGCTTATGATATGATGATTTGAATGCTGCTGGAGCTCTTTCTTAGCTGAGTCAACTCAAGTGTACCAGTGAAGCATTGGAGGGCCCCCTTTGCCAAACTAGTACACTCTTTCTTTGTGTTCTTTTTCAAGTACATGTTTTAGATCAGATTTTGTTGTAGATGAGTTTTATCTTGCTGTAGTTAGATGAATTTCATAGCTACGTTACATGCTTAATGTTTTTAAGCCTTACTCATATTGTGAATGATTTCTTGAATAAGAATTCAATGTGTAGTTTGCCTTCAAACATTAAGATAGTCATGAATGCTTTTTGAGTTATTTATGCTTTCAGTACTTTGATTTGATTTGATGTTAGTTGTTAATGAATGAATGAAAGAAGACAATGAATGCATCTCTTGAATAAGAGTTTTGTTCTTCTAACATTTGATAGGTCTTAGAACTAGTTCGAACATCTCTTGAATGCTTACTGTTTTTTTACTCTTTAGAAAAACAAGTGTTGATCACTGTTATGAGATCTATGAAGATGACTTCTGAATAGAAGCTTAGCATCTCTTTCATATTCAGCCTTAGAAGAGGTTTGGTTTATCTCCATTAAAGATAAAAACTATCTCTAAATCCATATACTTTGGACGTGCCTCTAAGTCTTACAAACACCGGATTGACAATCATTTGTACTCTAATTTACATTAGTAGATTGGAGCATAACATGTATATGGACCGATATATATATATATATATATATATATATATATATATATATATATATATATATATATATATATATACACACACACACACACACACACACACACATATTTGGGATCTTTGTGATGTTTACCTGCGTTTATATGTTGTGACCTGATGTTTGAGGATTTATGTAATGATGATGTGCTAATGTGATAAATTCCAATATAATACTAGGTTAGCCATGTTATCTGCTATTTGATTAAATTGTCGTGGAATATGTGTCAATGTAACTGAATCAAATTTTCGAGATAAGAGTCTAACTTGCAGGTATTTGCGAAAGAGGCAAGGATCATAGACACAATATACATTGTTGAACTACAGGACAACGAGTTGGGAATATAATAAGATGCTAAGGTGACGAATGTGGCAGTGAATAGCCTTGATGAGGAGACCAATAACAACTGCACATTCTTCTTGGTTGTTAGTGGTTGAGCCCAAACATATGTTGCTGGATTGGAGCAGTTCATGTGAGGGGGAATAGCGGGCCCAAGTGGTCGAAGTGATATTCTGTGTCCAATGGCTAGCACCGTCAGCATAACCGATGTGGTAGGTTGATGGAGGATGCATCTGTCAATAACACAAATGGTATATCAAACATGAGGCATGGAGGTGAAAAAAGAAGAATAAAAAATATACAAATGTGTACAAAGAAAAAACGTACTATAGGATGACTACGCTCAGGTGTAAAACTTCTTTAAGTACAACCCATTGACGGGTTATTTGAAAGGATAGCCTTTTGGAGAGGCCATGATGTATGTTCCTTTAGTGAGGCAGTGTTGGACAATGTAGGGTCCATTCCATAATGACTTGAACTTCCCGTGACCAAGAGTATTGTGAGAAATATCGTAGGCTAAGACGAGATCTCCTTCATTAAATGAGAAAAGGTTGACATGGTGGTCAAAGGTGGCTTTGGACCATTTTTTAGCTTCCTCATTATTCTGTAATGAAGACCAACGATCTTCATCCAATGAATCTAAGGTCAACAAGTGCTTCTCTATTGGAGTAGTGTAAGGTAATAGCTTGATGGCGGTGCGCAACGTGGGAATTTTGCACTTGATGGGGAGGGTTGCTTCAATACCATGGATGAGATGAAACAATGTAAAATCGGTGGCAAATTTGACTGCAATGCGATAAGACCATAATGCTGAAAACAATATATGATGCCAGTTGGTCTTATGTTTGTTGACAATAAATTGTAGCATGGTTTTGAGGACTTTGCTAACAACCTCAAACTATCCATTGGACTAAGGGTAGTATGGGGAGGAAAAATCATGGGATAAGCCTAACTTTGAGGAGAGTTCGATGAAGATATCATTCTCAAAGTGCTTACCATGATCAGAGACTAATTGTAGTGGAATTTCGAAATGGGTAATGACGTGGTTGAAGAAGAAACACATTGTTGTGTCAGTGGTATTGTTGAAGGTAGGCATGGCTTCAGACCATTAGGTAAAGTAATATACTCCCACGATGATGTACTTGTGTCCATGACTAGATGGAGAATTGAAAGTCATGAAGTCTATGCCCCATTTGCATAAGGGGCTGGCGGTGATGACTGGATGGAGAAGAGAGGGTGGCGCTCGTGCTTTTTTTGCATGGAGATGGCATTTTTCGCATCGCTTGATGGCGTAGATGCAGTCATGAAACAGTGTGGGCCAGAAGTATCATTCTCAAATGCCTTTTTGGGTGGTGGACATACCTGATAGGTGGCCACTGCAAGCACCACTATGGAAATCGTTCAAGACTCTATCTTCTTCGTTGATGGTTAGACATCGGTGGAGTATGGTGTCGACCCCATGTCGATATAAGATGTTACCGATGAGGAGGTACCAAGGGGCCTGATGGCGTATACACTGACGATCATCTCGAGAGAGATGAGACCCAAAATTTTGTGTCCAAAGGTAGATGAGGAGGTCACCATACCAGGGGTCATCTGAGGGGATGAAGAAGAGGTGTTCATCAGGAAAATCCATGTTGATGTGTGAACCTTTAGCGTCTGAGGGAAAGGCCGTGATGAGTTCATTGAGAATGAGTGCTTTATTTATTTTGGGAGTTGAGAACTCTAGGTCATATTCCTGAAGGATGATGATCCATCGGGAAAATTTTCCATTAATCTATAGTCAACTAAGAAAGTACTGCATGGGGTTGGAATTTGCCACGACTTTGGTAGTGTGAAGTAGGATATAGTGACGCAGTTTTTGAACTGCAAGGAAAATTGTGAGGGCTAGTTTCTCAGCATGATTGTATTTCAAGGGTGGTCCTAAAATAGTTTTACTGATGTAGTAAATAACATGCTCACGTCCATCATCCCCTAGTTGGACGAGGAGTCCTGCTACTGAGACAAGTGAGGCTTCTAAGTAGAGGATGCAATCACCATCATAGTCTCGAGGACTAATCAAAGGGGCATTGGATAGTGCCATTTTTAAATCATCAAAAGTGGTTTGGGCATGTTCATCCCATCGAAATGGGATATCATGGCATAGTAAGTGAAGGAAACCATGTGTGTGAGTGGCGTAATTTGGGACAAAGCATTGTAAAATTTTGGATTTTCCTTGTAGGCTCTGCAGTTGGCACAAATTCCTAAGTGGTTGAATTTCTATGATAGATTGGACCTAGAGGGGGTCCACTATGATGCCATGTTGGGAAATAATGAACCCAAGGAGGCGTCCGACAGTGATGCAAAACACACATTTGAGAGAGTTCAAGAGGATGTTGTATTGGCGACATCATTGAAAGACAACGTGCAAGTCATTTAAATGTTGAGTTCGTTGCTTAGATCGAGCAGTGAGGTCGTCCAAGTAGGTGAGAATGATGCAAGAAATATCATGGAAAACATAATTCATGGCACATTGGAACGTAGCACCTGTGTTTTTGAGTCCAAAAGGCATGACACGATAAGAAAAAGTACCCCATGGGGTAGTAAAAGTGGTTTTATATTGATTGACTGGATGGATTTGGATTTTATTGTGGCTAGAGAACCCATCCATGAAGGATAATGCCTCATGGCCGGCACAACCATCGATAATTTGGTCAATGAAAGGGGTTGGAAATTTGTCTTTGGGACAAGCATGGTTGAGATCAGGAAAGTTGGTGCAGACACGAATAGTGCCCTGTTTTTTGTTCATGGGGACGGGGTTTGAAACCCATGAGGTATACGCAATGGGGAATATGAACCTTGCGGTGCGTAAGTTGTCAATTTTGGTTTTTATAGCCACATCTTTGGATGGGTGAAGTGGGCGCTTCTTTTGAAGGACTGGGGTGACATTTGGCCATGTGTCAATGTGATGTTCGATGATAGAGGGATCGAGGCCAGGAATCTCTGTATATGACTAGGAAAATATATACCGGTATTCTTGAAAGAGAGCTTTGTAAGCTATGAGTTCTTCAGGGGAGCATGCGATGCCAATGGTGATTTCCTCTATCATTCCCAATTTGATGGAAATGTCGATTTTGACAGTGGGGGAAATGTTGGCCTTGTTTCCTTCCTCAAAAGCATCCGGGGAAGGGATAGGGTTGTTGAACCAATATATATGCCATGACAGAATACAATCCTTGGTTTCGATTGTGGATATGGAGGCTTGTTTAGGAAGGTTAGGGGCTTCCTGTGAGAGAAAAAATGCTCGATGATGGAGCACATTCCATGAACAATCGGGAGTAGTGAGTTCCTCTAGGATATCTTCGTCGTAGTGAAAAATGCGAGAATACAGGGGATTCGTGGAGGTGACACGGGTGACTATCACAGTGTAATAATCCTCAAGTGGCGAAGACGTAGAGGGGACATCACAACCATGTTTCAATGGCTCGCTTGACATAAACCAAATGTCCAGACACTATGGGGGGTAAATTGTGGTAGGGGATAAGATTTACTGGGGGAAATGAACCGGAGAATTGGGAGGATTTGGGGGAATATCCTTAGACGGTATATACATGAACCACGAAGGGGTGGGAGGTGACTCAAGTTCCGGGGAGGAGATATGGACAATATCTGGAGAAGAGATAGGGAGAGTAACTTGTGTCACATGAGGTAGGGTGGTCAAATGATTTGGAATAAGGGTTAATTGATGATGTATGTATTCAATGATCAAAGGACACTGGTATGCGAAATGCGAAAGTGAGTCACAAAGAGAGTAAGGGAATCTCATCCATTCGGGGACTGAGGTAGATACATAATGGATGTTGGTGATGTGGGTACCCAAAATTGGTGGTGGAGAGGGTTCTTGCTGAAAGGTTTGGCATATTTCGTTTAGCATTTGGTGAAACTGAGGTAGAGGTGGGAAATGATGAGTGTAGTGGCCATATTCTGAACAAATGACACAAGTGAATTTGGTTCGCAACCCTTTACTACCTGTAGTGGGGGACAATGTTGTAGTACTAGATGTGCTTGGTGAAGCAGTGAGAGATGTGGTTTCTCGAGGGAGTTGAATTAGATTGTGTAATTCAGGAAGAGAGGGACATATATTAGTGGGGTGCCCCTCTTTTTCGAAGAGTGCAGAAGGAGGTTGAATTCAAGGAGGAAGTGGAGTGGTGGGCTCTTTATTCTTCGATCTACCCCCAACCACAATAGTGGTGCTAGAGATTGGGGGTGAGGGTGGCGTGGCTGGAGTTAGTACTGGAATATGCATCGGGATTCCCTCTAACTGAGGAGGGAGGGATGGTTGAGGAACCATCTTGGGTGGTTGTAGATACCATACATGGATGGCGAGTACCATGTTGGGAAGGGTAAGCATTGCAACTACCTGAAAGGATTGTACTCCTGGTGGTGGTTATAAGAAGGGGATTTGAGTGATGGCTTGGGGGATTGGCTCCTAAACTGGGATTTTACCCCGGGGGACGGGGAAATAAGGGATAAGTTGTGTAGTAGGGTTCTTAGGGAAATCCTGAGGTAAAATTTCTTCAACTGGTGGGACGTTGAGGTGAGGAGAGGCCTCAGTGGGAGAGATGGTGTCTCCAATGTTAGTTCCATTAGAAGATACGACACACACTTGTGCTGAAGGGTGTATGAGAGGTGGTGCTCCATGGTATGCCCCCAGTAAGGATGGGTCCTTGAAAATTACGGGGCCCATTTCAATGAGTGAATAAACATCAGAACTAGTGTGGACAAGAGGCAAGATGTTATCAATGTTGGCAGAATGGTTAGGCTCATAATGTATAATTTGGTCGATGGTGACAATTTTTCCGTTGTGGGGGAACATCATTATTCGAAACACAGAAGAAGCCACTTCCTTCATAGCGTACATGTAGCTACATATAATCAATATATTGTAATCGAGCGGGGCATTGATAACCTCAATGTCGATGAGGATGTTTTTTCCCCCGAGTTCGACGGGGACATTTTGAAAGATCCCTTCAAGGGAGGATGGTCGACTATCATAGTCTCTTAATGTGATGGCAGGTGGTATAAGCTCAGGGGAGCCAATTTTCTGCCATAGCATTTTGAACATGATGCATGTGGATGCACCTTCATCAATGATACATCGATGAACCATGATGTTACGAATATTGACTGGTATCTAGAAAGCTACCAGAGCGGGGAGATGAGGTTCTTCGCTATCTATATCAAATGTTATGAGTCTTGTATCAGCTAGGTCGACTGCCCCCAGGGTGGAAAGAAAGGATTTCCATTGGGTTGGAAATGCTTGGAGGACCTCCAATATAGACATAGCTGCAGGGGTCTGAGCTAAGTCATCGACCAGACTGTAATTATGTGCTTCCCTAGCCTGAGGGTTGTTGACATTCCGTCGTAACAAAATGCGAGGGATATGAATGGGGGGTTCAATGTTAGGGTGTGGAATCATCAAAGGTTGTCCAGATGTAGTGGGAGATGCTTCTGAAGTGGTGGGAGTAGTTTTAGGAGGTGAGCTCATTGACAACCGCGTGCTTGCAGAATAATTTCTTATTCGCTAGTGAGGAGAATATTGCGATCCACTGGATTTCTAGGGTGGGTGGTCCCTGTGTTTTGATACTGTCCCATTTTTGGTGAGGAAGGGTGTACCTCCTTTTGGGTATTCATCACACCTTGGTGTGGAATAGGGTTTTGCAACACGACTGATGGTGGTTGTTGCAAATACTATTGTGGGGCCTGTTGAGGGGAAAGAGGCACTGTAGGACGTGGCATGTTCATGGAGTATTTCATTTATTTAAAGTCGTCAAATTGGGGGAAATGGTGGGTATAATGTCCATTCTCACCAAAAAGAGTGCAAGGGAAGTTCTTCCAGAGGTTTTTGTTGTTGTTCCTTCCTTGGTGTTTGTTGGTATTGTTCCCTTGGGGGTTTTGGTTTCCCTGATTCTGATTGCCCCCAACAGGTTGGTTTTGTTGGGGGTTATTTACCCCTATTCCTGGGATATTTTTTTTCCTTTCTTCTTGGTATTATTCGACTGATGGGCTGGATTTTCCATATTCAACTATTCAAAAGTATGAAGTTGTTGAATGGGAGAGAGCTGAACAAAGTTAATGTCGGCGTGTGGTTGTCCATGTGGAGGGGAAATCGACTGTGGAGGAATGGGAAATGGGAAATACAGATTGTTTTGTGGTAATTATCCATAGGGCACATAGGAAGGTGAAGCGCTTTCACTAGTTCCCAGGTTATATGCTGATGTAGAAGGGGAACCATAACTTGGTTGAGAGGTTGGGCACATCATGGGTGTTGACAAGGGTCCACTCATGGGTGGAGGGGGGGTAACAGGATATGGCTGTTGATAAGGGGGAGGAGGGTAATAATGTGGCCCTCTATATGTCGACGAATATTGGGGTGTACCGTACATAGCTGGTGCCTGAATGTATAGATTGTGGTGTGTCGTGGTACCAATCAACCCATCTGCAACGTGAGACATGTCCTAGCCAAATGCTACAGGTCTGGGTGCATCAAGTAATAATGTGTACAAGTAACCTGACTGAGCATAAATGATATCGAACTATTGAGCCTTGCTGATGGATTCCTCTTTGGATTTGGGGAAGGTGGATGCCACATATTTGGAAAGTATAGAGACGAGTGATTTTAGAAACCAATCAAGACGTTGTTCTTTGGTGGTTTCTTCTTTACTTAAACTACGTCACCAACACCATTCGTGGATGTGGTCGGCAATATGCATAGATGAGGTTTGTTTTCACTAGGAGAGAAGTTCTAAACTAGTGTCATGACGAATTGGTATTTGAAAAAAGGCCAAAAAGGCTTTGTCCAAGGATTCAAAAGTCACATGGGACCCTGATTTTTCATCCACATACCATTTGGATGATGGACTAGTGAGTGTTTGTTGAAATAACCTTAAATGGATGGAGTCATCCATGATGCTTTTTGAAGAGCACCATAAGTGGAAGTTGATGTCATGGTTGGCAGGATCTTCCCCTAATTTTCCTTCAAATTTTGGAATATCTGAAGGTAGTTTGGTAGGCATATTGGGCCATGTGGGGTTATGTAATATAGGATCATTCATGAGTTTACTCAAATAAGGAATGTTGAGAGACGCCAAATATGGCATGGGTGGTGGTGGTGGAGGATTAGTTCCAGCCATGGCATGAGCAGGTACTGAACCTGACCCTTGAGGGGGATTTGGTGGGGTTGTACTTCTCCCTTGAGAAGAATTCCCCCCCCTGCTTCCTTGTGAAGGAGAGCTAGTGGATGGGTGGTCATGGGAATTGGACCCAAGTAAAGTGGAACCAAGCAAAGATGATACTAAAATGGTGGCACTCATGGGGGTGTGAGATGGTTGAGCCAGTGAGTCGGTAAGACTAGGAACTCCTCCTAGAATGGGAGGGATATTCTGCAAGCGTATGGAATGATGAAGATTCTTTGGGTCCCCTATGATGTTCAACTAGCAAAGTGAATGTGTGCAAATGGTGATGAGAGCAATAAATGAATAAGAGATTTGTATAATTTTGGACCTTCACAATATAACTCACAATTGCATGTAATCAAATGATAATCATACATTAATCAACTGAAAATAAGAATACATGTGGGTAGGTGGATTTTTTCTACCTGGGGGAACAAATAAAGAAAATGTGTGTGTCCTAAAAAGACATATCTTCCTTCCTCTCAAATAGCACTGGACCTTCCAAGAGCACTCAACAGTGGGGTCTGAAGCCACCGGAAGAGGAACTAGTGAAGGATGAAATAATCAGTTATAATGAGGGGTAGAGGGTGCATATCCCGAAAGAGCTGGTGATATTTCCCAATAGACACACAAAATCTAATCAAGGTGCAATTGCAGCCCAAAATTTCCACCTGGGTAGATGTCCTAAATTTGTCCACTACGTACCTCGGTCAAAGTGCAAAATTTAGATTTTCAGCCTCAGAAATGGTTCACAGGTTGGATCCCTTCCAAGAGTTGGGTGACTGAAGGGGGGACGCACATAACAACCAGACCTCAACCTTCAACCCTTCATGGGTATCTCCATGCCTTATGGTGTAGGAACACTTGACTTGGAGTATTTTGAAGTTCCCTATTTGTCAACTTCTAATGTTTAAAAATGTGAGAACCAGATAAGGGGGGTTTATGTGGATGCCTACCCCTGAGATCCTACCTAGAATAAAAAAATTATTTTGGCACCTCCTATGGAGGAAAACTTAGTGATTTTTTAGAAAACTTTTAGATGTGGTGGGCTAAGAGATTGGGGTTGTGAACCAATCTCGTTTGAATTAAGTGGGTGTGGATAATTTCTTCTGGAAATAGTGGGACATTTTGGAATTACTTTGGAGAAAACATACTTCAACCTCCACAATTCAAGATGGAAATTATGTGAGCGAGGAGTGACTTTTGTGTGTGAGCAAGTGATAAAATGTGCCAAATTTTAATAAGTTAGGTGTGAATTTGCAACATGTGGACTTCCTATAGTCCTTACAAATCTTTGTTACCTATATTACTAAGTGTCATTGGTACAACCTTGAGGAATTTTAAAATCCCTAAAGAACTAGCATGTGGACATATGGGTCCTTACCAATCCTTTAAACTCCCTAATGTTTTTTACACTAAGAAATCTTGAAAAACTATCCTATATTGCAAGCATGTGGGCATGTATGGGCCCGTTACTTTGATTTTTAAACTCCCCTAGTGATGTAAACTAAGAAATCAATTTCAAGAAACTATCCTAAGTTTGCAACATGTGGGCATGTATGGGCCCTTACAAATTTAATATGTTTTCAAAAAGAAACTGAGAGGAGCCCTAGGGGGCTTTGTCCTCTCCTAAAGATTTTTGTTAAGGGAGATGAAATGTCCCCTTAACCACCTTTTTGATTCTCAAGATCGCTTTATGGTGTGAGAGAAGAACATACTCAATGATCAAAGTTGATTTCTGGTGCCAATGCAAGTGTTTTGATATGTGATAGAAAATAATCTCAACTTAACTTGTACAAACCAAACAAGCCATCCATGTGGCAAATAAAAGAAAAAGAGGAGAATATATGGTTCTTTTTACCCCCTAAGTGCCTATGTTTAACCAACCTTTCATATGAGAAATGAGCCTAAGTGGAGTGCATTTAAAAATTGCATGAAAGCAATATTCTGAAGGCTAGGGGCCTTCAAATCATCACAAAAACTCTTACAATTTTGAAACTCTAGAAATTTGTGCGGGTTACAGTTCAGACAAAGGCGTAGTGGGCACACAATGTTCAGTGAACATAATCCTTTTGGGCTCATAGTGCGCAGAGAAAAGAAGCCTTTTGGGTGCATAGTGCACATCTTTGGGTTGGAATACTTGTGCACGTTCTGATACGCGCTGGGGGGAAACATTTTGAGTGAAATTCTCCTCCTCCAACTTGAAATCTAGCTCTTGATAGGTAAGGCTAGGCCATTTTTGGTACCTGCAAGACAAATGGATAAAAAATAAGTGCTCTCTAAGCCCAAATAGGGTGGAAATTAATACCTATCCCCAGTATGGTTGCCAATCTGTTGTGTTTGTTTCGTCACTTGGGTGAGCAAAACAAGGGCACTTGCATGCCTAGTTGGGCATGCTAGACAAGACAAAGGTTAGTGCATGAGTTTAACAAACCAAGAACATGAAATAAATGAGTAAACAAACTAAAAACAACTAAGGAAATAAAACTAGAATGCATAAGAAACCTTTAGAACCATAAACAAAAAAACCAATGACCAAGATTATGCCACCAATGGATAACTATATTAGTTGGAAAAACACCGTAGAGAAATAAGGACTTATGAGTCCCCTCTTCCTCCTTGGGAGGGATCTTGAGTTCCCTAATGGAAATCTATTCTTACAATGGTATAAAATAAAGCAAATGATGAATAAATAAATGTCTATTCCCTCAATAGGTGAGTGGAATGGCCTATTGAAATGTTGCTAGAATGCTCCAAGGAGAAAAGAGGATTCCCAAGGGAGGATTGAGGCAACATAACAATACTATGAAAAACTTAATTTCTTAGTGCACCCATGGCTTCCATTTATAACATTTATTCAAGGAAATATTCAACTAGTTCTTAGTGTGAACAAGGGGCCCTTTAGGGCACCCTTTGGTCCTTGACCAACCCCCCATTCAGATTTCCCTGAGATCTGAAGGTCAAATCAAGTTGGGAGCTGGTCCATAAGTGGTTGAGGGGACGGAAAGAACCATAAATGCACCATTCACAGGAGTGCACATATTTTCTCGTACATCATCATGTATATGGTGCATTGTGTATTCTACAAGCTTCTTTGGCCTGTGCACTGTGTGCACGCTTCCTTTAGTGAGTTAGCGCATGTCAATGTTTTTCCCAATTGTATAGTTTTTGCCTCTTGGAAATGCATTTTGGTGCTGTAGGTGAACTAATAGTTGTTTGAAATTGTTGTATTTATGTAATCATTTGTGTGCAATGTTGCAGATGAAATTTCAGTGATAACAGAGGTGATCAACAATAATCTAGAAGATCAAAAGGGTATCTCTATTTTGTCTAGCATAAATGTTTGGTATGTGTTATATTGTTTACAGAACTTGACCTAGTGTTTGCATTACATTGGGTGTGCGGGGGGGGGGGGGGGGGGGGGGGGGAGTGCTAGCCCCCCCCCTTTCCCTGGGGGTCACAAAGGGGCGAAGCCTCCCTGTCTAGGGGCAGTGCCCCCAAATTTTATTTTTTGATGTTTTTGCATCCATTTTTAGTGGTTTTTTGGCACATGGTTTTTGCTGATAGTTTTCTAATTTTGGTTAAGGAATTAGGGTTGTTGACTAATTCATTTCATTGGATTAATGGATTTGGATATCACAATATCCTATATATATTGTAAACAATGAAGACATGACGAATAAAATATTAGAGGTGCGACTCTAAACATGTTGTTGGTTTTCTCAGTTTGGGTTTCCATGGTAAAATATTTGTGTAATGTGTGTGTGTGTGTGTGCCATTGTACCTTTTCTATTTTTATTAAGAATCTATTTGCAATCATTTATTGTACAAGGTTAAAATCTACATTTGGTATCAAAGAAATCATTGACTTCAGGGGGACACCTTTGTGGTCAGGGGTTTTGGATCAGATTTATGGTAAACCTTGTGTTAAGCCCTAATATTGGCTCATTACCACTTAATTGGGGCATATTAGATTAGTAATGTTATTTTATTTATTTCGGCTTAGGCCATTAGTTGCGATTTAGATTAGTAATGTTATTTTATTTATGTCGGCTTTAGGCCATTAAAACCTCCTAGTCTCCTATATATACCAAGGAGACATTTTCATTTTGAATCATCTTGTACTTGAACATTTAAGTGGGGTA
>ML782496.1:868482-891337 GCA_009831015.1 Picea engelmannii | reverse complement strand
AACAGCATGATGTATACTATCCATTCATGGGTTTTGTATATGCATGTGCATTTTCCTTCATGTCCAAATACCTTTATCAATCTTGCGGTCCAAAACCCATGACTAGGGTTGACATCAATGACAACAATCAATCTTCCAACAAAATATTTGTGTAATGTGTGCCATTGTGTATTTTCTATTTTGATTAAGAATCTATTTGTATTCATTTATTATACAAGTTTAAAATCTACATTTTGAATCAAAGCAATTATTGGCTTCAAGGGGACACCTTTGTGGTCAGGGGTTTTGGCTCGGGTCTATGGTAAACCTTGTTACAGTGGGATATTTGCGGTATCGATTCTTCAGGTGAAAAGGAATGGCGAGCAGTTCAAAAATAGAGATCGAGAAATTTAATGGGAAATGTTTTGAGTTGTCGAAGATCAATATGTAATATTTGTTGGTGGACAAATATACGTGGATCATTGTGGATCTAGGTACTACACCTATAGGAATGTTAACAAAAGCTCGTGAAAAGTTGGATCGGAAGGTGAAGAGAACAATTTGGTTCTGTCTCTTAGATTCAATATTACTAAATGTCTTAGGGGAAGCTACAACCAAGCAATTATGGGATAAGTTAGGGTATTTGTATTAGTCAAAGTCCCTATTAAAGAATTTGATCTTTCTAAAGAAGATTTATAACCTGAGGATGAAACATGGAGACTCGATGACAAAGCATTTGAACACCTTCAATAATATGGTAAGTCAACTATTATATGTTGATATTAATATTTTTGATGAATATAATTGTATTATTTTATTGTGATCTTTACCAGACTCGTGGGATATTTTGGTTGTGTCCATAGGTAGTAACACAACTACTTTAAGTTTCGATGATGTGGTCTCATCCTTATTGTTGGAGGAGATGATGTGGATGAATGTGGAAGGACAAAGCACATCTGCATTATTTGCAAGAGGATGATCCCAAGGAAATAAATATATCTAAGTCCTCAAGTGGGAGATCTAAATATAAGTGAAGATTTAAATCTCCCAGAAAATTTGTAAAGGTATGTTGGAGATGTGGAAAAGAAGGGTACTACAAGAAGCAATGTAGATTCAAAAGTGTTGAGAGAGGTAAGGGATCTGAATATGCCCCTTCTTCAGAAGAAAAAAAATTTGCAGATGGAGGAGATGTGTACTTGGATTCTTCAAGAACACATGCATATAATGAGGCATGGTTGGTTGAATTAGGTGCATCCTTTCATATGAATCCTCACAGGGAGTGGTTTTGCAAATATGAAAGGTATGATGTAGGTGATGTTTTCCTAGGTGATGAATTGATATAAAAGATCATAGGACGGGGAAAAGTCAAGTTGAAGCTCATGGACAAAAGGATTAGAAAACTCCATAGTGTTCTACACATCCTGGGATTGGCCATAAATTTGATTTCTATAGAAAAAATGGACAATGCATGGGTAAAAATAATGTTTGAGAAAGAAACTTGCAGGATGGTTTGAGGAGCAATGGTGTTGTTGAAGGATTTTATGAAAAAAACTCTATATAATTTGCAAGGAAAAATATTAGTGATGGGTGCAATAGTTCCATTCTTCCTGATATTGGATTTGAAGAAGAAAAACTCCTACAGTCACTGGAGAAAAGGATATGTTGTGGCATCAAAGACTGGGGCATATCGGAGAGAAGGTCCTTCTACCATTACATGAAAAAGTTATGGTTGAAGGTATGTCTAACTACGCTTTGGATTTTGATTTCTATGAACATTGCATATATGGGAAGTAGAATCATGTAATATTCCCCTCTGATGCAATGAGGGTAGAGAAAAGTTTACAGTTGGGGTACAATGATGTGTTTGGATCTGTGTCGATTCCATCATTGGGAAAATATGTGTAATATGTATCATTTATAGATGAATTCTTGAGGAATACATGGATACATTTCCTCGGGAAGAAATATGAAATCTTTAACAAGTGTAAATAGTTTAAGGCTCTTGTCATGTAGAATCAAATAGAGAAGATAATTAAGGTGACGAGGACGGATAATGGTGGAGAATTATATGGAAATGAATTCGAAGAATTCTGTAATAAGTGAGGTATATAAAGGAACACGACTACTCCATATAAAACTTAGCATAATGGAGTTGCAGAAAGGATGAATATGATGCTGATGGAAAAAGAAAGGTGCATGCTTAATGGTGTCGGGTTAGGACAATAATTATGTGCAGAGGCATTGTGTACTGCATGTTACCTGGTCTATCAATCACCCTCATTGACATTGGATGAAAAGACTCCACATGAGGTATGGAATGGTAAGAAACCCTCTCTGACACATCTCAGGGTATTTTGTGTTGATTCCTATGTTCACGTTCCAAAGTAAAACATGAGTAAGCTAGATAAAAAGATTGAAAAGTGTATCTTTATTGGGTATAAAGATGGTCTGAAAGGGTATAATATTTTTTACCTAGAAAATAAGAAGGTAGTGTATAACTGAGATGTGGTATTTAAATAAATCAAATATGTTGTCAAACATGAAGTCCTACCAAGGAAGGAAGAACTAGATAAAATAGAGTTTGAGGTGAAGGATGATGAATTAAACTCTACAAAAGAACAAGAATCATAAGAAGAAGATCCTCATATTCCAGTATTGAGGAGATTGGTTCAGGAAAGAAGAAAGTTGGAAAGGTATAATCCACCTGATTCTAGTTCAAATTTTTCTTTGTCTATTACTGATGATGATCCTAGAAATGTTAGGGAGGTAATGGATTCAGAGGCTGGAAAACTCTAGAAAAAGGCCATGGTTGAAGAAATGGCAGCCTTGGATAAGAATGAGGCTTGGGATCTAGTGGAGTTGTTGACTGGAAGAAATCCCATTGGCGAAAATAGGTATTTAAGAAGAAGATGAATGCATAAGGAAAAGTGGAGAAATGCAAAGATCGGTTAGTAGCAAAAGGTTGTTCCTAGGTAGAGGGAATTGACTTTGGTGAAAATTTTCTCATGTTGCCAAGTAAACTTCTATTAGATTTCTTTTATTTGTTTTTGTTACGTTTTATTTTGAAGTAGAACAGATGGATGTATAATTCAAAAATCCTTAGACACCAATTATAATCTTTAAAAACCCATTTTAGCATCTAAATTGATTCAGAATAATTCTTGATCGTATTGAGGTGATTTGCAGAAAAATGATGTTGTGTTTCTTATCCAAAATCTCATAAAATGATGATTAATTTGAAGAATTATGAGATAATACAACATAAATAAAAGAACTCAAATTATACAATATTGATGACGTATTTTACTTCATCTCCAACTCCCCTTTCAGATAGTGAGACTCCTCTTCATCATCTCAAAATGTCAAATTACATCACAACATACAATTACAAAATCCAATTTGATGGAATCTCTTTAGTTCCGTTGCTCAAACTCGAAAATAGAGTTGACCATTGAATGCCTTGTGAAACTATTAGACAAATGAGTATAAATTCGACCATATTCTGGACTGGATCAATTTTACCCTCTTTACACGTCAAACGATGGACTAAGGCTCTCATTAATGACAATATGGACTAAGACCTTAACAAATGAATTCTTAGCACAAAAATGACATCACCATTTTAACTCCTCTTGATAAAATGAGAAAAATGAGTATAAACATGCCTATATGTGGACAATATACCTCATGACACACAAATCAAGACAATACCAAACTTTTCTCCTCTCTTTGCACGCAAAATGATGTTTGTACCGTACCTCAGAACCCATTCCTGTATTGGGATCTGTCTCCACCTTGGACTATGTGTCTTCATTGGAATCCATGCCCATAAATAGGGTGTGTGCTAAACCTCCTACCCATACCTTCCACTGGCATCAACATCAAATTAAACATGTTTTAATTGGTTTGTTGTAACAAACAATACACATGGCGTATTGGTTAAGACTATGGGAACATAGCTCGGAGGTTCCGGGTTCGAACCACCACAATGCACATTCGTTTGTTTTATTGTTATATATATATATATATATATATATATATATATATATATATATATATATAGTGTGTGTGTGTGTGGGTTTGGAACTGCTTGAGAAGAGATGTGACGTATGTGCCCATTCGAAAGAAAATGATTAAAATGAGGATATGAAGGCATTTTTACAATAAAAAGGTATGTCAAAAACCCTATACATCCAAAAACCTAACCCTAGGAGATGAAGCGCCAAAAGTCATGTGGGCCTAGTTTGGGTAAGTTAGTACATCAACTTCCTGGGGTTGTAACTTTTGCATACGATCTCTGTTTTAAGCGCATGATATCCCGTTGGAAAGGTATCATTGAGGAGATTCATTTAGGGGGATCAACTAGAGCCTTCAATTATAATTGAGAATATATATCCCAAAAAACTATCATTTAGGCCCTCAAAATGGCCCCGGAAGTTAAAAACTGCTGAAAATAGTAAATTGCCAAAATTGCCAGAAAATTGTTTTGAGGGAGTTGGAAAAGGTGGGTGGACACAAACATCCACCTGGATCAATCCTTCCTCCTTAGTAATAAATGGTATCCATTGCATTAATTTCCCCCATCATATGAGGAAATGTCTGCTAAATTTGGCCCTGGATGAGCCACTTGCCTTGGTGCAGGAGATGCCCTGCTTTGACGAGTCGATAAAGTTGGATCCTTTGCTGTCGAGTGCCCTTGATATGTGTTTCCAAAATATGAATACTATATGCCTGTTGCATGCAATTAGGGTTGAGCTCTATTTGTGTCAACTACTCTTCTATCTCTGAGGTGTCCAAGAATGGTGGGAAATATGGACGAAGGAGAGCCACATTGAAGACTGGGTGCAGGTCAAGGAAAGGGGGAATGTTGATCTCAAAAGAATTGCCACCCACGGCCTTGGTGATGGTGTACAACCCATAACGAAGTGGGAAAAACTTCTGATGGGGCCCTATAAGGTGTTCTTTCTGCAAGTGCAACTAAACTTTGTCTCCCACCAGAAACGTATGTGGCATCCGATGTTGATCATGGCATTGCTTATACTTGGAATTAGACTTCTATAGAATATCTTAAACCTGTTGGCGGATGTGCTAGATCCGCTCAATGAACTGGGTGGATTTGTCAGATTCTGGTGGAGCAAGGGATGAGTCAGCCGAGGTGGTCACTAGGGGTAGTGCAACATCCATGGGGCCCAATGGTTGGGATCCCAACCCCACCTGAAAGGTGTTGTGGCCAGTTGAGTTATGCAGTGCTCGATTGTAGCTATATTGGACATAGGGAAGACTCTCATCCCATGTGCAGGGGTGTTTTGAATTGTACATGCACAGGATATGTGCGATCATCTAATTGACAACCTCAGTTTGGCCATCTGCCTGGGGGTGGAAGGTAGTGGATTTAGTGAGCTTGGTATCCAACAGTGACTAGAGGCTCGACCAGAATGTGCTGAGGAACCGACTGTCATAGCTTGAGATAATGGTTTGTGGGATACAAAAATGTACCCATACTTGTTCAAAGAAGAGCTTAGCAGTGGCTTCTGTTGTGATGTTCTTCTTACAAGAGGCTAGAAGCAACAACCACACAAACACACTCATTTCCCCTCTTGGTGGACGTGAGGCCTGACATGTATTCCATTGAGATGGATTCCCATGGCCTGTCAGGAGTAGGTAGAGGGGTGTATAGGGCCTTTTTCTTAGTGGTCGGTTTGGCAATAACGTAGGTGGTGTAGGACTTGATATACTTGTCTAAATCCTGTCAAAGTTTCGGCTAGTAGAAATGTTTCTGCAACACTGCCATTGTCTTTTCGAAGCCAAAGTGTCCTGCCACCCGATTGTAGTGAGCTTCCCAAATCAGCTTCTTGCACTCGCTTGATGGAACGTAGAGATGGTCCAGATGTCACAACAACTGATATTGAAGATGGAAATTAGCGACCATTGAGTTGGCACCCAACATTTGGTAGGTAGTGGAGAAGTCAGGGTTTGTCTCGTAGAGGTGGGGCCATCCGTAGGTCTCCTGGTTGCATGAGTCTAGGACCGTGGTGAGTGCCGCGAATGGAGGTCGGCTGAGGAAATCAACAACTCGGTTGGTACTTTCTATTTTTTACTTGATGTTGAGGTGGAACTGTTGTAATTATGTGGACCACTTCTAATGGTAGTCATTCTACAATTTTCCTTGGGTTTGCATGAAATGTAGTGGATTGTGATAAATTGGTATGACTGTCTCCTTCCCAAGAATGTAATGTCTCCACTGGTGGCAGGATTACACAATGGATTAAATATCTTTGTCATAAGTATGGTACTTACATATATCATCTAATAGTGTCTCACTATGATATGCCACAGGGTGGTTGTGTTGAGTGAGAACGACACCCACAACATAGTATGAAGCATCTGTCTCGATCTCAAAGCGATGTTGCATGTTCAGTAATGAAAGTACTGGGGATAAGCACAAACACTTCTTCAATTCATCGAAGTCTTGGTGTTGGAACATTCCCCACACAAATGTTTCCTTACTGCCACCCCTGGTTACTTGGTTGAGGGCCCATGCAATATGAGATAATCCCAACACGAACCTGCGATAGAAATTGGTGAGGCCCAATAAGCTCCAAAGTTCAGTGAGTGTCGTTGGGGCTAGCCAGCCACAAATGATCTAGATCTTGGCTGGATCCACATGCACACCATGTTTATCAATGATGTAGCCTAAGTAATGGACCCTGTCCATGTTGAAGGAGCATTTTTCCAAGTTTTCATATAGTTTGTGTAGCCGCAGGGTGTGAAAAACCTATTGAATATGCTGCAAGTGTTCCGGCCAAGTCTTGTTGTAAATGAGGATGTCATCAATATACACCACTAAAAAAGTATTGGTGAAAGGTCATAGGATATATTCCATCATACTCATAAAATTGGCTGGAGCATTTGTCAAACCAAAGGGCATGACCAACCATTCAAAAAGACCTTCTTTTGACTTGAGGGCGGTCTTCCATACATATGTCTGTTCTATTGGGACCTGGTGGTAGCCAAAATTCAGATCAATCTTACTTAAGTATTTGGCCCCTGTGAGCTGATCAAGGAGATCGTCGATTCGGGGAATCGGGTACCAGTTTTGGACTATGATTTTGTTTAGGGCCCATTAATCAATGTAGAGTCACCAGGTCCCGTCTTTCTTATTTACCAAAATGATTGGGATCCCACAATGCGATGAGCTGGGGCATATGTGCCCCTTGTGGAGTGGTTCTTAGATCTGCCTCTTGATCTCCTCGTTTTCTAACAGAGAGCGATGGTAGACTGGACCATTGGGTAGCAGTGTGCCTGGGGTCAGATCGATGGGATGCTTGACCTGACAGTGCAGAGGTACCCCAATAGGAGAGGAGAAGATATCTGATTATTCTTCCACGACCTTATCCACTTGATTTTGTTGTGTGGATAGATCGGTCGTAGAGGCCCTGGATGTGGCTACAGTATTTCTCTTAGTCTGAGAGCGAATCACGAAGAAGACAAATTTCCTGTTCTGAGAGATGACCTTCCTACATTTCTTGGAAGAGATCAAGGAAATATCACTAGGAGGGACTTCCTTAGGTATCCCATACAATTTCTTGTTCAAAGTAATAATAACACTACGAGGCCTAGACTCATATACATCATGAAGTTTCCATCAATAAGGTTTTCCCAAAAGAACATTACAAACTTCGAGAGTAGAAACATCACACAATACCTCATCTTTGAAGGGCTTGATGTCGTACGACAATCGACACTGTTGGCTAACGCGGAGATAAATTTCTTGGAGGAGCCATCCAATGGTGTAGGGTTGTGGGCGCGACATTGTCAGTGGGGCCAACCTCTTTATGAACTCTACTAATATGAGGTTCTTCTGGCTATTGCTATCAGCGATGTAGTGCAGTGAGGTGCCTTTTACCCACATCTATGAATGGAAGATGCACTCACCTTCTTCTGGCTCGTCTGGTTCACCATGCTGGAGCTTGGTGGTAGCAACGGTGGCACTGGGTTCCACGTCAATTCTATCTCTTCCCCTTTTGGGTTCTGACCCAGAGTCAAAAACCACATCTGATTCATAGTTTTTCACTTTGGCCACTAGCGACTACTTTGAGCGCCAGTCAACAGTGTTATGCCAAGGGATCTTATGGAAGTCACACCACTTCCCGTATCTTTCTTTGTCTTTCCAATGTTCTTCTTTTCTTGCGTCTTGGACTGGTTGTCCTAATACTGTCCATATTTTCTCTTTCCTTTTTTCTGTGGGTTGGGGCTGCCCCTTCCTGGCTTTTGTTGTGAGGGGTTCCCAGGCCTAAATTGTCGCATCTTTTGTTTGAGCTTCTGCTCGATTTTGATGACATATCGGTAGGCTGCACCCAAGGATAAGATGTCCAGAAATTCCATTTCAGTTTGGATGTATCTATGCAAAGAACTGCGATACTTGAGCAACATATGTCACTCTGAATCTTTGATACCTAGCTTGGTGTGCAAGGTATGGAAGATATTTGTGAACTCTAGAACTGCTTGGTCTCTTTCTTGCCACAGTGTGGTCCATTTGGTATACAAGTCGTCATAACTTCCAACAGGGTAGTATTGTTCCTTAATAGAATCCATGAAGGATTCCTAGGTGGCCGCAATTGTAAATAATGAGGGTTCCTCTATTTCCTTTTTCTCACAGAAAGTTTCCCACCAATCTTTGACATGGGGATCGACTTTGAGGAGTGAAAAAGTAATCTTTTCTTTATTCAAAAAGTTATGGACATAAAAATTCCCTTCTAGTAGATTCAACCACTTATCTACAACATATGTGTCTATCTGACCTTCAAATATAGGAATATCAAATTTGATTTGTACCTTGAAGGGGGTGGCACCTCCGCTCGAGGAAGATGCATCACCTGTTGGTAGTCGTCGAAGGATTTGCACGAAACTATCCATGATCTTGTTCCTCTTTTGTGTGAGGGCTTCCTCAACAAACATTTTGAAAGGATCTCCTGTCCCATCATATTTCTTTTCTCCTGCCATGAGAGGTCGCTTGGGCATGCGAGAGCTTTTGTCCTCAAGAGAAACAAGCTCGAGACCCAATTCATTGTAGCCTGACCTCATTGGGGACACGCATTAAGACAACAAGGAGAATACCACTTTGATACCACCGATCTGGATTTTATGAGCAGAAAGAAATGAATACAAATTATTAAAATATGATT
This sequence comes from Picea engelmannii, assembly GCA_009831015.1. Classification (NCBI taxonomy): domain Eukaryota; kingdom Viridiplantae; phylum Streptophyta; class Pinopsida; order Pinales; family Pinaceae; genus Picea; species Picea engelmannii. Next base: position 882,173 of record ML782496.1, on the reverse strand, counting down.
AACCCAGAATAGTAGAGATACAGTAAAAATGGTTTTCTATTTAATAAGGAAATAAGCTGAAATTGTAAAATGCAGCAGAAAACAAGCTTTCTGGAATGGTGGCGGCTTATCTCTGAGAAGATATGTGACAACTATTCTCATTCACAAGAAGATGATTACAATGAGGCTCTGAAGGAATTTTTACAATAAACAAGATTGTTAAAAACCCTATACATCCAAAAACCTAACCCTAGGAGATAAAGCACCAAAAGTCATGTGGGCCCCGTTTGGGTAAGTTAGTACATCAACTTCCCAGGGTCGTAACTTTTGCATACACGATATCCATTTTTCATACGACATATCGGTAGGAAACAATGCTATCGGTAGGAAAAGGCTTTAATTGAATGGAAAAGTATTAAATTAAGAAAATAACAATTGGTGCAAGAATACACATATGAATTTCATAAGATGGATTTGATGTTAGATATTCCATTACATACACAAGAAACTATTATGAATTATATAGGAGGTTTGCCTGCACATATTCGTAATAATGTGTTTATGTTTGGACCTACTAATCTTGACGAGGTTTCTGTTTAAGAAATATATATTGAAGCATGGAAAACTGGAGTTGGTGTATCAAGGGAATCATCTTCAAAGAAGGAATGCAAAGGAAAAGGGAATGAGAAAAAAGAAAACTCAACGACAGTGAAGGAAGATAAGCTCTCTTGCAAACATTGCAAGAAAGAAGGGCACGATGATGAACATTGCTGGAAATTACACCCATATAAGAGACCGAAGTGGTTCAAAGAGAGGAAAGGGGGGCAAAAATTTGCAAGAACAACATGACCAACAGACTTGGGGTATGATTTAGGTTGTGATTCTAAAATCACAACAATTGGTTTGTCAGGTAAAATTGGTGATGGCTATGATTCTAGAAGTAAATTGTTTCATATAAGGGTCATTATGAAACATACCAAGATCGACACATTGATAGATAATGGATCTCAATCTAACTTAACTTCATAGGAAGTGGTTAAACAATTGGTATTGACAACTAATTTACATCATAAAACTTACTCACTTAATTGGATAAGAAAAGATCACAAATTGCCCATAACAAAGAAATGTATCATAAAATTTTCAATTACATCTAAGTTTTTGGATGAAGTAATATGTGATGTGGTCTCGCTAGAAGCATGTGGAATGGTTTTGGGAAACCCTTATTTATATGATCGCAAAGAAATATTCTATAGGGAACATAATCAATATCACTTATTTAAGAAAGGCAATGAATATGTTGTGCATGCTCATCATATAAAAGCAAATCAAATTCTACTAAGGATGGACAATTACGAAAGGTAGCATATGCAAGAAACCTACCTATAATTGTGCCAAGTAAAGTAGTTGATATTAAGCATGAACATGAGATGGTTTTAGGATGTGAGTTCAATCATACTTTGCTTCAAGATAAGTTAATGTCGTGCAAGCCTGTCAAACATATTGGTTCATTTTTAGTCATATTTCTGATATTATCGCTGCTAATGTTTTATACATGGATGGTAGTCAATTCAGTAAGATGTGAACGAGTTCAAATGGCTAACAATATGATTTCAATTGTCATGGTTATTATGCAATTTATTATGATGTGACATGTGCATAGGACAAATTTTAAAGACAAAGGACAAGTGGAGAGGCCTATCCTGCACTTGATGTTTGGTTAATATCCTTTTGGAGGACCAAAAGATCTCAGTGGAGAGGAATGATCCAAAATGAATCCTGAAATGATAAAAAATAAAAGTTCTCAAATGCTCAAGAAAATTACATGATCGAAAATTTATCGTCTCAAGATTTCCGGTGGCGCAATTGGATCGAAAAACAGAGTCCGTATGCAAAAGTTATCGCGATCTGAAAATTTTTCCAAATAGGAAAAAAGTCAAAGTCAAGTCAACAGTCTATACTGCTAACGTCAGCAGTATGTCAGCAGGACAAGGAAGATGATGTTAGAATGACATCATGATTACGTCAACATGCTGACATAGGAGCACCAGAGGCTGACACATGGCATGCATTTTTGGGTTTTTCGGGTGTTGATGTAGAGGATGACTGGATTGTATGGATGTTGACATGGAAGTTTGTACAATGATGTGGCAGGATTAGGCTTGAGATGTGGCAGGGTATGAATGACACATGGTATTGTATGGGTGATAGGTGGGAATGACATAACAAGCTCTGGGTGTGACACATGGTAGGTGTGTTGACTGTGCAGGCTGATTGTGTAATCTGACTATGTGTATGGGGCCAATCCAGAGGTGACACGTGGCCCAATCACAGGGAACCACATGGAACCCTAGATCAGGCCAATAAGGCCTAAGTCAAAAACAATTTCCACGTCCGATGGATTTGAACCCTCGACCTCCGACCATGGGCAACGACTTCACCAAACGTGCCAACCAACCGAGCTGCAAGGTGTTGCTTAACACATATACAACACTTTTTTGTTTTGTTGTGGTGTTCTTCAGGAGTTTGGGGATAAGACTCAGTCGGTGGGGGCTACCTGTCATCTAGAGAATCCTTCCACATAACCAAGGGTGCTAGACTAGGAGTTGAAAGGGGGGCGTGGTAGGTGGTTGACCAACGTGTGGCCATATGGATTCACACACGACGAAGGGTAGAGGACCAGGGTAGAGGACTAGGGCCCCAACGCCTAACACTTGGACACATGGACCACCCATATGACCTGTAGCCTAGGGAAAAGGGGCATGCATCAATTTGGTTAAAAGTGAGTTTTGGACTATAAAATATGGATTTTTTTAATGATTTTCAGCTTGATTTTGGTGGATTTAGCCATTATTGGAGGATCTAGAGCCCGATTTGAGGCTAGATCTTGGGAGGAAGTTGGGATAGGATCCCCAACCCAAATTATATGTAAACCAGGTGTTTTTTATGGACAAAGGAGATTCAAATTATCATAATTATTCCAAGTTGTGAAGTTCAAGCCATTTTTATGTAGGGAAGCCATTGAGGAATAGAACTTTGGAGGCCATTTCCGGGAGCTACGCTCAACCTTTTTCAGTGCATTTAGTTGTGTTGGATTCTTGAGGTTGAGAAGAACACAACTAGACCATATTTTAATCCAATTGATGTAATTTTGATGTACTTTTGAAGCATTGAAGATTAATAAGAAAGCCTCTCCCACTCAGACAAAGGCCCGAAGACATAGGCAACTTTTCCAAACTCCGTTAACAATCTTTGGTGTTATGGTTTGCTGTTATTAATGTTCATTTTATGTTCTGCATTCTTTATGATGGCTACAACATTATTTCATTAAATCTTCTTCTTCTCTTAATTTTTGAATGGTAAATCACTCATGCAAAATTACTTAACCAAGTCTTTAAAAGATCATTTTCAGATCAATGCCTCTAATGCTAATGCTAAATATGACATTGAATCTAACGTAGAATATCATGATGAATCCAAGAAACCATTATACCAAATTATAGGTCTTCCCAGTAACCTATATAACCTCTCCTTGTGGTCACAAAACATTATTTCTATGTCTTGATTAGCTTCCATTGAATACACAAGTACCTGGCCATTATGGAATGCGACTGCATATCCTTCATCTTCAAAATCTACAACTGAGAGTAGGTTTACTTTTAAATATGGAACATATAACATATGCTCTATTCCCAAAAATCCTCCTGACTCAAGATGGAATCTTACATATCTAGACCCTTTTATTGCTTGTTTGGTGTTAGTTCCAGATCCTACATAGAAATCTGTGTCGATCTATGAGAAATTTAGAAATACTGATCCCATCCCTGTTATGCGACGAGATGATCCACTATCCACGAACAATTCGTCGATGTATTCTTATATCATTCTGATAATACCAACGATTAGGAAGTATTCTTTCTCAAGTCTTTCAACAAGACTATTAACTTCACCTGGGGCTGCTGCTTATCTTCTTGCAAGTTCCTTTACATATTTCCAGTTCCACTTCATACATAAGTGTGGATAAAGTGTCCAACACTATTACACATCAAAATGTCACACTTAAGTGTCACAAGTGTTGCAAAGTGACGTATGGACCTTGTTAAGTGTCACATGCACTGTATCAAGTTTAGTATGTACATTACTAAGTGTCACAACCCATCGACACCATGAAATAAATTTTTCACAATCCCTAAGTCAGTTTCAAAGAGAAAACCAACCATTTGGGGTCCGAAACAACACATTTTCCTTGGAAATTTTGACCATTTTTGGGTATTTTAGAAGGGTGGCACTCTACTACTCATGATGAGGGAGGTCTAGTACTCCCCCTGACTTTCTTAGGCAGAACCAATGGCACTTTGTCTCTCACTCTAATGGGGCACCAAAGTGGTTAGAGGGAAAGATGGTGCATCCCAACTTATTCTCAAGGGACAACTCTTAAAGGAGGAGGTTGTTTTGGGTTGAATCCTATCCTAGGGAACTATATTAGGATCAAATCTCAACTCATGGATCCATATCCTCAACCATTCCCCTTATTATATCATGGTGGTTAAGTCTCCCAATCCTATAAATTGAAGGCATTTCCAAGGTGAAGGGGGGAAGATTTTAGGTGTCAAACCTTTGATCCTAAGAGGAGGAATTTTTTCAAGTATCATCTTTCTGATATTAAGAGATTTGTGTAAGGGGATAGATGAGGAGAACTTGGAGAAGGTGTTGCAACTTGTAAGTGCTTGTAACTTGTTTTCTAATTTAATATGAACTTGGCCTATTCCCTTCAAGTTTATGTGTTCTACATTTCCTTGTATATTGTTGTTTCAATATTCACAGATAGATATGATTTAACTAATCATATAGAGTAGGAGCAATAGTTCCTTTTCTAGTCTTTCTAGGACTTCATTTATGTTAAGGAGCTTGGAGATGAAGCCCAAGGATTGGAGCAGTGATGACGAAAATCTCAATAAGGTACACCACATTCTTATTCTCTCTTACTTGATTGGTTGAGTTAGATTTAAAGGGAAAGTAGAAACAATTTGTTTAATTCCGTATTTGGACCAAATAAGGGGTATTGGTCCAAAGTGGAGCTTATCCTGTCCGCATGGTAAGATTTATCATAACATAAAAATGGAGACTGCACTGGGGATCGACTTTGACTAGTCTTTCCTTTGTTTTGTCTTGTATCCTTTCTTGTGATTAGATCTTTATTATTTTATGCTTGATTCCAAGTTATTTCCCCTCCCCTCTTCTGTATTGAAGAGTTTACATATTTATTGACTAAGTCTTTGCTGAGTTTTAGCTTCTGGAATCCATTTTCAAGCTTTTTCAGGACCAACGCTTCCCTGCAGTTGATACCAGGGCACCACTGGCCTGATTGGATCTGCCCCTAAGACTTCTATGTAGTGCCATAATGCTCTATTCCTTTTGTAAAAATGGTACCAATCTCTCCTTTTAGGTGGATTTATGATTTTTTTCTTGGTTCTGCCGAGTCTGTTGTTGAGATGATTTTAACACAGAGTCTCTTAGTCTATCTGTGAATTTATTTGTCTTGAGAAATAAAAATTTATTACTCATTCCATTTCCTTCTTTGAGTTTGAAAATATCTCCTAGTTGTGGTCCCATTGGGTTAACTAGATCCCTTTGTTCATCCTATCTTTCGATCGTTTGATCTTCATCTCGCAAAGTTTTCAGATTGGTTTTCTATTTAGGAGTGTTCATCAACTAGAGTTCGCAAAGGTTTTTTTGTTTTGAGACTTTTGTTTTTTTGTTGAAACGTCTCTCTTTTTGAGTGATTAGGAATCTCTTGTGTACCACAACCCAACTTATTATATACAATGTGTTATGTGTTTTATTTTTTACAAATTTTGCAAATGTATATCTAATACATAATTAGCCAAAGAATTTGTTAATGTATTTATATTTCTTGGAATGTGTTGATATTCTAAATAGTCAAATTCTCTTTCCAAGAGACGAACCCTTAAAAATACTCATAATAGAGTAGGGATTTTGATAGAATAAATGTTACTTAATTGCAGTACTACAAGTTGAGAGTCCATTTTGAAAACTAAGTGACAAATGCCAAGTGAAATGTGTTTAGTCAATAGTTCAATGATTGTGCTATATTCCACGATATTTTTAGTTGCACTACCAAGGCATATACCACGTAGAATTATCAATTCATCGGTAGGTATGTAGAGAACCCATGCAACAAATGCAAGGTTCTGGGTACTATGGATAGCACCATCAATAGAGAAAAAGTAAGGTAAAGGGAGGGTCGAAAAATCCAAATCAAGCACAATGCAAGATAAGCAGCGAAAGATAGATATCATTTGCAAAAAAGAAAAAAGATAACACATAAACAATATGGTACAACGTATACAAAGAACTTATGTAGAATGACTCTAGGCATAGTAATTTTTTAGGTAAATCCCATTCTGGGGCTCACCCAAAGGAATCCCATCATAATCTACTAGCTGATAGGTGCCTTTCTCTAATACACATTTAACGATATAAGGGACATGCCACATGGGCTCAGATTTAACTGCCCCCATGATTTCACGATCTTGATTGTATAACATGACCAAGTCTCCTTCAAAGAACACATGAGGTCTAATAGTTTTATAATATTGATATTTGACACGTTTCTCATGGGTTTCATTAGCCAGAGCGACATCACAATGAGTTTCATCTAATTGTGTCAAGTATAAAAGACGTTCTTCCTCGACGGTGGTATTGGGAAGTAATTCGATGATTAGTTTCAAGGATGGTGTTTCACATTCAATTGGAAGCACGAATTCTAAACCATATACCAACTGGAATGGCGTAAAACCCATGGTTGTTTTGACTAAGGTTTGATATTCCAATAATGCCAAAAAAATCATCGTATGCCAATTTGATTTGTGAATCCCTATCATCCTATGAATCATCACTGTCAAAACTTTGTTTACGGCTTCCACTTGGCCATTGGCCCGTGGATAGTAAGGAGTTGAGTTTTCATGTTGTAAACCCAACTTGGCGGTTCATTTCGACATCATGTAATTTCAAAAATGAGTGCCATGATCAGTGAGAATGGATCGGGGCACACCAAATTGAGCAATAATGTGATTAAAAACAAAAAGGTATGCATTTTTCCCGGTGTTATTGAATGCAGGAATCGCCTCAACCCACTTAATGAAATAATCCATGGCGAAAATAATATACCCATGCCCTCATCCGAGTGAGGGTTACATGTCATGAAATCAATGTCCCATTTAGAAAATGGACCAGTGGAAACTACACGGTGAATAGGAGCAAGAGGTGCACACAAATTACGATTGTAGATCTGACATGCATGACATTTTTGGACCACAAGGATGCAATCCTTAAGCAGTGACGACCAAAAGTATTCAACTCATAGAATTTTTTGGGTAGTGGCATACCTAGATATATGAAAACCACATGGTCCGGCATGGAAATCATTAAGATCTCTCTCAGCCTCTTCATGTGCTAAACATCTTCTAAAAATAGAATCAACACCATGACGATAAACGGTATCACCAACAATAATGTATTGTCGAGATTGTTATCGAATGCGACAATGTTCAGTACTAGAAAAATTAGGTCGAAATGTTTGGGTATGGGGATAGATTATGATGTATCCATACCAGTGATCCAGAATTAGATCCAGGAGCCTGATAGGGCTAAAAAAGGCTCAAAAATGAAAGTTCTCAGAATCAGATGAAACCAATTCCATTGCGATCGACTCATCACACTGATTTTGGCCATATATTTACTTCCTCAAATGAACATTGTATGCGAGAGTTATCACACACTGACCATTTTTCCAAACAAGCAAAAAGTCAAATAGGTCAACAATAAAAAAGTCAATGTTGACGTCATCATGTTGATGTGGCAGTGTGACATGTGGCAGAGCCATAATTGGTAGGTTGTACAGTTGATAAGTCAAAGGTTCTTTAAAACTGACGTGGACCAACCAGAAGGTGACACATGTCACCATTGGAAGGGTGACACGTGGAACTGTCATACAGGTGCTACATGGCCCTACCATATGATGAAACGTGGAAGGGTATGATGCAGATAGGTAGTAGGTATGGTTGCTGACTAGGAAAGTGTACAGACATGTGGACCATCCAACGATTGACAAGTGGCATCAGAATCAACGAATAGGGTGGTCCCACGTGGCCCAGACTTGGGCTGCCACATGGTACCTAGTGGTTGGTGATCCAGTTTAGGGAAAAATTGTGGAGGTCCTGGATTTGAACCGAAGACCTTTACCACCTAGAAAGTGACTGGGCAAGGGAGGATACCACTACCCCAACATGTTACTTGTTATATGCAACCACTTTGTAATATTTTAAAGTGTTTGTAATGTTTCACTAGCAAATTTGGTTCATTTTGCGACGACAATTTCGATGCTCTTGCGACGTTATGTTGTTGATATTGCGACGAATATTGAGTCTCTGAAACGTCGTTTTATGGCACGTAGCAATTTCGACGAGCTTGAATTAACGTTGCAAGAGTGACGACCCTAGGGAACTTCTGAAAATTGCGACAAAAAAAGAAATATCGTCACCAATATGACAATAAAGGAAAAAAATGTGAAACCAACTTTTCATCTCAATTGCGATGACAACTTTCGTTGTTTCTATAGATAAATTGTCACAACAGGTTGAGTTGTCGTCACAATTAAGACGACAACTTTTTCGTTGGCCATATTGAAAAATTGTCGCAGCAAGTTAAGATGTCGTTGCAATTGCGACGACAACTTTTCATTGGTCATATTGCAAAAGTGTCATAGCAAGTTAAGTTGGCATTACACTTGCGATGACAAAATTTCATTGGCCATATATCAAAATTGTCGCAGCAAGTTGAGTTGTCGTCGCAATTGCAATGGAAACTTTTCGTTGGTCATACAACAAAATTGTCGCAGCAAGTTAAGTTGTCGTCGCAATTGTGACGAAAAATTTTCATTGGTCATATTGCAAAATTGTCACAGCAAGTTAATTTGTCGTCGCAATTGCAATGAACAATATTTATTTAAAGAAAAATAAAAAAATTATTTTAGGCTGCAATTTTAATATTAATATTACCATATCCTCCAAGTGGAACATGGTTTCTACTATAATTCCTTGTTTAATGGGGATGGGTCTCAATGCCTTGATAATGTGCATGATAGGACAATAAATCCCTTAGGCTCTAAATGAATCTTTCGGGGACCTACAAGGGCCATGGACAAGCCCACATACCACAAAACATGCCCTATATAAGATATGATTATCATTAGAGTGGTATGTGGATGCCATTATAAGGTTTTATGAATTAGGGATGGGTAATAGAGCCTTGACCATGGTTGGGTCAAAAGTCGAGGGAATTAGGACCGAAGTTAGTATTCTTGATCTAATAGGCCATGATCAAGGCCTCAAACTACAACATAACTCCTTTAAAGTGAATCTTTGTCATATAAGTAGGATATGGGTATAATAATGAGTTTTTTCATAGTAGGAATGGGTCTCAAGGACTTTACCATAACAAAGGGAGGACAATAAGGGCCTTATTCCATAAATGGATTTGTAAGGCTCAATATCCATGAACATCACCTTCAACATAATCCCTTTAGAGGAAATATTTGGCCTCCAAGTTGAATATGTGTACCATTATGAAATATTTTGCACTAGGGACATGTGCATTAAGTAATTATCCATGGTCAAGTGATGAAAATAAGGCCCTTGGTTCATTTATATATGAATCCTTTAGGGATTAAGGGACATAATCAATGCCCTAAACAACATAACATGTTGTCTATAGGGAATCATGAACCTTTGAGTGAGATATGGGTATTGTTATAATATTTTGTCTATCAAATATGGCTATGAAGGATTTAACCATGGTTGGGGGATAAATCCAAGGAATTAGGCCTTTAAAAATATTATTGGATTAATAGGTCATGATTAAAGCCATGAACTACAACATGAGACATTTAAAGAGGATATTTTGCATACAGGTTGGATGAAGTTTCCATTAGGATGTTTTGTGTAGTAGGTATTTATGTTGGGGCATTGACCATGATTAGGTTATGAAAATAGGGTCCTTAATCCATAAAGTATGATCAAGGCCTTTAACTACAACATCATCCCTTTAAAGGGGATATTTTTCATATGAATGAGAAAGGGTTTCCATTAGGATTTTTTGTGTATATGGGATGGGTCTTCGGGCCCTGACCATGATTAGGGGATGAAAATAAGGTCCTTAATCCATAAATGAGTATAACTAGTCTTATGGGACATGGAATATTCTTCAAACAATTAAAAAAAAACTTTTAGAAATTAACTTTGTCCTTGAGCGCGATATTGGTACTTTTAGGAGGCTTTACATAAAAGATATGGATCTCACAGATTTGGCTATAAATGAAGCTTCTAGGGCCCTAGTCCATTAAAAAGGACTCAAACCACCATACAAACTCAAATCATTGGCGTCTTGGTGGGATATAGGCATCATTAAGAGAATTTGCATACCAGGCATGGGTCTCAAGGCTTGGACCATGGTCAATGAAGGAAAACAAGGGTTGTATGATCTAAATTAGTGTTTTAGGGATTATAATATTTAACATATGAATGAGATTTGGGAAATATTAGAAAACTTTAGATTCATTGGATGGATTTGGAGACTGTGACCATGGTCATGCGAGAAAATAAAGGGTCTTAAGATCTAAATGAAAATTTTAATGCTCATGAACCATGCACATGTCCTTGAACCACTACAAAGTTTCTTTCAAGGGGATATTTGGCCTCCAATTGGGATATGTGTGACATTAGGTTGTTTCATGCACCAAGGATAGGTCTAGGGGTCATAACCATGACAAGGAGAGAAAATAAAGGGACTCAAGTCATATATAAATATTTTAAGGATATTTTCCATGAAAATGGACTTAAATCACCACATAGGACCTCTAAAAAGGATTTTTGATCTCAAAATGGGACATCTGTGCCTATAGTATTTTTTTCATACCAAGGATGGATCTTGGTGTCTTGACCATGGTAAAGTAGTGAAAAGAAGAGACATATCAACTAAATGAATATTTGAGGGCTGATGGGATAAAATGGTGTCTTAAACCATTACATGCATCCTTCAAAGGGGATATTTAGCCACCAAGTGGGATACATATGCAATTAGGAGAAATTTTTGACCAAGGATGGTATTCAAGGCCTTATCCATGTTAGGATAAAGACACATTAGACCAATTTTATATTAAATAACTCCTAAGTGTCAAAATATCCTAACATACCCCCTTAAGAACAACCTAGGATATGTTTGAAGGATTTAAAAAGGTGACACAATAGGAGAAAGAAGGAGGCATTAGAGGATATCCCCCCTTAATGACAACTTATTGAACTCCTAACATAGATCAAAGTTTGGAAAACTTCACTTCTATAAGAGACTTTGTGAAAATGTCTGCAACTTGATATTTTATTGGGAAAAAGATCACTTGAGAACCATTATGATATTTTCCACTCTAGATGGTTATTAAGATATTTCCCATGGTCCAAGGATAAAATCTAATGTATTGTGGGTGTTAAAATATTCTTTATGGTTCATGGACCATGCATAGGGTTTGAAACCACCAAACAAGCTTTATAAATGGAATCTTTAGCCCAAAAGTATAATATTGAATCCACTGTGAGGTTTGGCATGATAGGGATTGGTATTTGGGCCCTAAGCATGGTCCAAGGACAACTGTTGGCATCTTAGGGACAACCATGTAACATTTTCTTAATATATGAATATAATATAATGATTAAAGGATTAAAATATGCTAAGATAGGAGGTTTTACAATAAGAAATTGAAGTCTTAATCTATTATTCTATTTATTTGTTGTGCAAGGAGAAGATAAATATTCTTACAAATAGGCCATTCATAATTTTGATATTTCTAACCTACAAGGTTACATATAAAATAAACAATGCAATGTAGAAGATGAAATACTCAAGGAAAATGTGTCTAAACTGAAATATGTGCTTGGGTGGTACAACAACTATTTGATAATACTTATTTCAATAGGTCAATTACATTATATGGATTTGATGTAATAACCTCACATGGTGTATTTTACAAATACAAAACACAATCCTAAGACTCTAACACAACTCAATTCACCTTCACTCAAATAGTTAAATAGTAATTAGGCCTTCAAAGTGCTTCAATGTATGGTGATGAAACCCACCATAGAAAAAACATGAAGGCATGAGAGGCACTATGATTCCACTATAGGGGAAGATGAAAGGGGACCTATGGGAAAATAAATCATGTATCTCCAAGGTCATTCTTGGAACTCATATTGTTCTACAATGTGCCTTAAATGAAGCCATATACATTCTTTGACTTATCAACCAATCCTTGAATCTATGTAAGAGGTTGTTGGGGAAAGTCTTTTAACATAATAATGGGAGCATGGGTTGAGTACAATATTCATGCCATGGGAAGTGTAAGAGTCCTACATTCCGCTAGTTATAGGTAATTTCATCCATCATTTCCACCAATGATATCATTGTCATTGACTCTAATATTGTGGGAAGCACTCTAACATTAATTCTCTACATATTTCATGTTTTATTCTCCATTTCCAACCCAATATACTAATTTGGAAATTAACCAAAATCAACATCAAGAAGAGGAAAATTGTAGACTTTGGATGAAATATAGTGGTTGTAGGTGAGCATATAGGATAGGGAAGATAACAATTCATCATTCACTATCCATTATATACTCTTTATATCCTTGAGAGACAAATATAGTTCTTTTAGTAAATTCTTAGAAAGAATACAATAGATCAAGCTCTTTCTATCCACACTAAAGAGAACTAGAGAGAATAATATATCTAAGGGACCATGAAGTACATAAAGTGAATATATTCCTTATGTTACATGTTGTAGTGGAAGAGAGTTCCTTAGCTATCATAGGATGAATCAGATTCTTGTAATGCTTTGTGTTGAGAAGGTTAGGTAAGAATGTGAGTAGAAAGGTTGGGATGATAAATATAGAATCTTATTGCTTGGTTTTTTTCACCATGGTGGCCTCATAGCCTAGGTTGGTGGTGGTATCTACACTAGATGGTTGTGGTTCAATGGAAATTTTCTCTTACATGATGAATCTCTTGGACCAATTTTTGTTAAAAGATAAGTCTCATTTGTTTGTTTATGAATATGAAAAATTACTATTAATCCCAGTCATAAAAAAATTATGTGTTATGCATGCTATGTGTCATATTTTTTTATTTTTATTTATTTATTTATTTATTTTTTTTTTTTTCTGATTTTGAATTTAAGTATACAAGGAAATGAAGGAAAATTTCATGACGCAAGATAAGAAAATGATTTACACCTTTTCGGAAATGTGTTTTGGATCATGGAGGTGACGACCCTTCAAACCTGCATTTTTCAAAGACATTAAAAGGTTAAATGACTGAATAATAGTTAAACATCTATGACCACCTGTATTGCTCGATTATGTCATCGCTCTATGATTTCCATGTTCAACTTGTTACATCCGCATTCTCAATCAAGGTATTTAGCATGTTTATGCAAGGAAACAATTCCTCTTTGTATCCCACCTTGTGGAATCACAAGACCTTAACATTGAAATCCTTGGGTTCCTGTCCTTGGCTTATTTTTCTGCTCGCAATGATTTGTGGAAGGTTCAACATCATTGTACATATCATAGAGGAATG
>ML782496.1:852737-867217 GCA_009831015.1 Picea engelmannii | reverse complement strand
ATATGATCATTAATTTAAAATTAATAATCTAGATGATTTCTGTATGAGGACAACATTAAACGATTAAAATATGAATTAAAACTACTTGGGATTCTTGATTGTTTTAATGGAAGTCTATTGTCTTCGACCAAAAATGTGCACGAAAGGGTCCCCGTGCTTGTCACATGTCTAGCTCTAGGAAATGCAACCATCTCAACCACATCACTATGATCCTCATCTCTGCCACCATCTCTAGAATCTGATCGAGGTGTGGATGCCTGTCGGTGCGTGTCATGGCTCCTATCTAAATGAGGTGTGGAAGATGGAGAAGTAAATAGTGTTCTAGCAGCTATATGACCGCCCACATAAGGACTCTGTAGCGTCTCTGTAGCGCCACTATTACCAACCCCGAGATGAACAGGCTCCAAATATTCCTTTATAAAAAATAAAATGTTTTTTCGTGAGATAATCTAAAAGTTAAAGAACACAGTATTATAATTGAACATATTAGTGCATTAAAAAAAAATAAAAATTGAATTATGGTTATTACCTTATATGTGTTAAGTTGTGACATAAGGAGCTTGATCCTTTCTTTGACGTCTGGAGTTTGTTCTGGACGATCTAATAAGCTAAATAGTTCCGTGTTAGCTTTAATGATCTTTTTTTTTTTTTATGAGAGCATCGAATCAATGCAAGAATAAGACCCCTCCTCATTGGCATAATCATGATCCACATGGCCTGCTGACTACATATAATTTCAGCAAAAACAATGTTATTTCAATACAATTATATAAGCAAATAATAAAAAAAACGTAAAATGAAAGTGGAAATTGATAATCATTTACATGTTCTGCGGCTGGCCCTTTTCCACGATCATCCTGCCACATTATAATATAATTAGAACCCCAAAATATCTAAAAAATTGTTAATGATAACAAAAAAACAACGTTAAAGATAATATTTACAACATTGTTAAATATAATAAAAAAATATAATGCAATAAGTAGAGGTTTCTTAAAGAGGTGTTGCATACGAACCTGCACACTATTAGTCAATGTTTCTATTCGATTCAAATGGTATTACACTAATAACTCTTCCCCGGGAGCTATCTTTTTTATTGCACACAAGACTACCTGATTCTCTTCACGTCCCTCAAATATGCAATTCGGTTGTTTGTTTGTTGTCCCGGGTCATGTGCTGTTTATAAACTCTATGATATTTCCGGAACCTTTAGGCCTTCCATCAATATAGATAGTTTCTCCCTTATTTTTATCCTTGTTTATTAGTTGTATATAATTTGCGGTGAGTGCATATCTCCGCATACTTCGCATGTACCAGACCAACCACATCCAATCATTATAATTGTAACACGGTCCGACATAGTCCATCAATTCAATTACTGTATTGTACTTTACAATTATTCCATCCATGGAAAATAGCCCCAAGCCATGCAGGGAGGATGGTGCAATGCGATATGTTCTATTGTTGACAACGAAGTCAACATCTATAGGAGGTAGTTCCTTAGGTACCCATTAATTCACCATATGCTTATACCTGAGTGGAACATCTATGTCTCCTATGCTCTCATCATCATAAGAGCATGATCCTCCTTTGGCAAGAAAAAAATTCATGCGTCTACAAAATTTTATTCTGACTTTTTCACCTCTGGTCCTTATTTTCTTATCATATCTATTAGATGCAGTCGCATTTCTGGCCTCTATTTGTCCTAAGCTTTCCTTACTCGATGAAGAAATATCTGACAGGTACCTGTTTGGTTGTACCTTTAGTTGCATGTGCACATGTTGTTAGTTAGTAGTCCATCATCATATTCACAGTTCTAAATAAATTTTTTATATCTTTTGTTTTGGATGCACAATTAGACTAGGGTGAAATTCCCAATATTAGTGGTCAACCACCTAATTTAATGTGATATACCTCTTGATTTTGGACATATTAAGAACATATTAAAAATGTGAAAACACTAAGGACATGATAAATTTATCATATGGATCTAAGAAAAAAATAGTATTAAGGTTGTTGTTTGTTGGATTTGTGCAAATTAGAATTATTATAAGAAATGTCCATTGAAGATGAGGGTCAATGCTATGGAGTAAGAAATACAACCATCAATTGGTGTGTTGCAAATCTTGGGTGTTTTAGTTGGCAATATGTCTAAGGCAATCCAAGAGTAGAACTATACAAATATTAGTTTTGTTCGATACAAGAGTAGAACTATACAAATATTAGTTTTGTTCAATCCAAGTTGAATAATAAGTTAGTTATGGAGATAAGAATAAGATAAGAATAACATTCTCAATTGACCTTGTGTAAACCATTCCATTTGGTGTTTGTTGCACTAAGTGTAAAGAAAAATGTTTGAGAATTATAAGACGTAAGTTAGGTATGAGTTATTTGTTACCTCTTTATTACCTTTTGATCAAATGAGGAATTAACCCAAAACTGATGCCATTAGACACAAACTCAATCCTAAGGCCAACTAAGGAGAAAAAACAACACATGCTAATTAATCTAGGAATCAAGCATGAAAAAAACCTTCTCACAAAGAAGCGCTAGTTGGTGATGGAATCCAACATCGTAGAATCAATGCATGAAGGGATTGAGTTTCGACGGGTGGTAAAGTTACGTTGACAACCTGCTTAACAAACTAATTCCCTAGTGCAAGTTACCTCACCGAGCAATGGGCAACCCTCCAAGGAGTCCAAGTGATTATAGCCAACGTCGATCCCAGGTACAACACCACCTTCCCTGTGCTGTTACCTTGTGTAGGAAGTCTAAAATATTATGGCTTCTATGGTACCACCTACTATACCAAAGTAGAGGGGGGAGAGTCGATAGTCGACACCAAGACCAACAAAGAAGGAATGATTACTCTGAGGGCCCTAATGTGACCTTGTGATTCACGCTTGTGTTAGAAGGGCTTCCCAAAGTCAGTGATATAGCAACTGGATTTCACTCCCTAAGTCAAGGATTTATGTTTGTTTAGCAGCTTTGGAAAGTTGTTTTCAAAATCCCATTCCAAATATCTACACCTAAGATAAGATGGGTTTGAAGAGACCTAGAAAAGTTGCTAGATAAATTTTAATTAGTGTTTGATTTTAGGCTGTTGTTACTCAAAGGAGTGGTCATGAAACTGATGGCATTTTGACTCGACTCTTTAAACCATGCAAGAGGAAAATCAAATGCAAGAAATTCAACTTCGATGAAAACTAGCTATGGGAAGGAGAAAGAGGTTTTAAGCAAAGAAATAAGTTCTTGATAGATTACTATGTGTGCAGTACTGCAAAATGACCCAAATTTAAAAAATACCATGCAAATGTCATAGTTCACTTAGTACACCTATACAACATTGAATCAAATGTCATCATTTCTAACATAGTAAACTTTTATGATTATAGAGACCACCACACACATATTGAATACTCAAAAGGATCATGGGGAATTCACCTTGTTGATACAACATCCATGCAACATACATCCCACATTTTCACACAACTCCATCCATTCCTACATTATGCATCATCCAACCTCCATTGCTTGAATATGTGGAAGAACTAGAAGGGGATCAAGCTTATAGACCAAAAGACTCCCAATGGGGATGTGTGGTTCAATCCTAAATGGACCAATAATAAAGAAGGTTCTCTTTAATGGTTTTTTTTTTATTTATGTTCAATTTTATTTCTCTAAGATACAATTTTACAGGGTTTAAGGCCTTCAACAAAACCTCCTTTGCAAGTTTGGCCAAAATCCTATTATTTTTCCTTAGAAATTTTTATGCATGCAGAGCTAAGAATGTAGTGAAGGGAAGTTCATATCTTTGTACTTTGCACTTTTCATCTACAAGAAAAATGATAAAGAAAAAGGGTGACATGATGTAAAGGCTATGGGGAAGGCTGATGCACATAACAAAAATCACATAAAAATTAAGGGGCTATGTTAAGTGCAAGGGAAATTCAAGTGGAGTGTTGATGTGGAGGTATATACCAATGTGGATGCAAATGTATAGACTATGGGGTTTGAAAGCAAAGAGGCATGCCCTCCACACTTATCACATATCACTATTGTGGGGCAACAATAAGCTTGGTGACTAGGAGTAAGTACAACTACACCCTCTGCAATGTGGTTGAGTGAAAACTAACAACTATGGATGTACATATATGGATGTGGCTCAATCCAAGTCATATACATGCCAGGTACTATTCATGTACATGCTCAATCCAAGCCATATACATGCTCAATCCAAGTTGAAGAATAAGATAAGAATAACATTCTCCATTGACCTTGTGTAAACCATTCCATTTGGTGTTTGTTGCAGATAGTGTAAAGAACAATGTTGGAGAATTATAAGACGTAAGTTAGGTATGAGCTATTTGTTACCTCTTTATTACCTTTTATTTTAAGTGAGGGTGCACAAGCTAAGAGAAAGGGTGCACCTGTTGAGAGAGGGTGTAAAATTTCAACATCACTAATATTCAAGGAAGAGGGAAGCAAAGAAGAAGGGTGCAAATCCCAAGGATGGCATACACTTCAATGAGAAATTTGCTGCCAATATTGAGATCTTTTGGATATTGTAAATCAAGTTCCTTCTGTTCATTTCTTTGCTGTAATATTTATCTACGAGCTCCATAATATATTTCCTCTTCAACTGGTTTTCCACATGGGGAATTTTCTAGGGTCACATTGACCAAAAATCCTTGAGTATAATTCTTGTGGTTTGCATATTTTACTTTCAACATTAAAGTGTTAAAGATCAGAGGAGTGTTTCATGTTTTAATTATTGTTGTAAAGAATATTTGGGACAAACAAAACTATGCCTAAACTAACCTTGACAACAACATTGAATGATCCTGAAACCAAAGCTATAAAAGCAACCTTATATCAGTAAGAGAATAGTTCTGTTGTGACAGTGAAACAATCCCAATTTTTCAGACCTGTAAGTGACCTTAATTAGTCCCATTATCAGTTGTAAATGTCGTCCTGTAGTAGCCTTAAAAGAGCCTTGAAAATCTTCAGTTGCTAGATCCATGAGATTAGTGAGACCTCGAGGAATCACCAGTGAGACTCATATAGAGATGTCATTTGTTCATTTTCTTGTGATATTTTCATTGTTTTTTGCCTTGCTGAGTCAAACTCTTGACTCTTTTGGTGTGCCAATTAATTCATCAAGTTGAGTGTGGTAACTATGATCATTGATGAGAGACTAAGTGCCTAAGACAGGCAGAAGCCTGAATTTATATTGACTACAAATTCTATAGTTAGTTTACATTGATACTTGTAGCTCTCACCCATGCTCTATAAATGAGCAAAGATACTCTATAAATATCTAAATTGCAACATTCTAAAAGGCCATAGGGTCTACTTGGGACCACATGTTGGCCAAACATTAAAAACAAAACAAAATAATATTATAAAATGTCCATAGGCCTATATTGGCCTAAAATATGTGAATACACTCCATTACTTGGTCTTCTAAAGATCTTCAATGTTGGAAATTCACATATGCTAAACTGTGTTCAATATTCCACCATTTCCTTAAAAATAGGATGGAAGTAAAAAGAACTACAATTTCCTTAAAAATAGGATGGAAGTAAAAAAGACCTATAGATTGGGAAGAAAACCCAGAGGAAAACATGTTTTTGCAAGGAAAAGTGTCAAAATGACATCTGCCTCACTTGGTAAGTAGTAAATTGTTAAATTAATTTGAACCTATTGAATTATTTCTTATACATTAGAAAATAATTGGAAATAAAGATTACACTTTGACTATTTGTATATACAACCATAAAGTTAGATCAGAAGTGAGGGTGCCCAAGAGGCTAACACTTGCCTATATGAGGTTCCCTACACCTTTGAAGGGAAGTTAACTGATGTATAAAGGAATTCAACATGAGAAGGTATCTACACTAACTGTAGCTCTAATATTAGAATCCACCAAGATAGTTTGGGCTTTGTTTTCATGAAAATACACAGATATGAAGCAAGATATAAAAGGATCCATGGATAGGATATTTTTATGTGCTCTAAGTACTTACACCAAAAAAATAAGTTTTAAGGAGAATTGATAACCGAAGTATACTTGTCTTAATTGCGCTATGAATAAAAATGCTAATTTAAAGGAGGTTAGAAAGAAACAAAATAAGAAATTATATGAATGGCCAGCATTGTCCAAAATAGGTAAGTGGGACTTGAGAATATCTTCTTGTGTTTGGGAGAAAATCAATTGACTAGAAGAATTCCTTCATATTTAGGTCGGCTCCAAACCCTAGTATCATTGGAGCTCTATACAAATCATTTCACTGGACCTTTTCCTCTAGATATTGGGAACAATACATCTCTAGAGCTTCTAAATGTTCACAATAACCGTCTGACAGCTAGAATCCCAATTGATCTTGGTTATCTCATTAATAAAGAGCAGCCATATCTCAGTGAAAATTACTTAAAGGTGCAATTATATCCCTTTTTGACAAACTAAAATACCTCAATAATATGAGTCTTTGCAATAATAGTTTATCTGGTAACATTCCCCAAGAATTGAAGAATTTCCAAAAGCTGACATTGCTTGATTCGAGCTGTAATAAACTAATAGTCTTTCTTCTTCCATCTCTTCTGTAATAGGATCCATTACTAGCCTGGTAATCAATCTCAACCTTATCTTGAATGCATTTACTGTCCACATCCCTCAGGAAATTTACCTTTTAACACAACTGCAATCATTGGACTGTTCACAAGAATATTAAAGTTTGCGGGGAAATTACAAGCTTGACTTATTTGAATGTTTCTCTGGCCCACTTCCCGCAACACTCTTTTTTTAGAACCTTAACAAAGAGTTCTTTCATGGGAAATGTTGGGATTTGTTAGTCCCTTGATAGTCAAACTTGTTATTTTCTTGAAATCCATCATTCAACCTATGTTGGAGCAACCATTGTCCTTGTTTGCATTTTGACTGGCATTACAACATTGGCTTTGTGCTTAGCATGGTATTTATTATTTAAAATAGGCAGATGATTTTGGCAAGAGTCAATTAGAGATGATTTTTCTTGGACCTGGACATGCATTCCCATTTTAATTTTATTTTTGTAATGTAAGTGCCAAGTGGATAGATTATCTCTCCATTTTTCTTGCTGTAATTGTGTTTGCCTTTGTTGAAAGTGTCCATTCTTGTCATATAATGTTTTCAAACGAAGTGCACTTATATTAGGGAGTTACTCTCTTCTAGAAAAAGGGGTGGATAGGTTATTTTACTCTCCTTCTGAATACATATTAGAGTTTTTTTATTCATTCATAAATTCACACCTAACTAAATCCTGAGAACCAGACACACCTTAGAAAGAAAGGTCCTGGAACTAGACATGTCTTCTTTTAGCCTTATATCTCAAGGTTGGGGCAGAGATCAACTTGTCACTGATAGAGAGAGATATGTCAACAAAAAAATGTTGGTGGTTTCAATGTATTTCTCATACCGATATCATGGATGTGGATACCTACTTCTTCGACATCAAAAGAAGTCTCGTCAGCAGGAGGGAGAGGCTGTCTTCCTAGCTCTCTGAATAGCAGATGTTGGGTAGGGGAGCTGTAGGTATCCTGGAAAATTTTATAGGATTTTCAATTGTCTCTGTCTCACACATTGTTAAACTTTTGTTGTTTCTGTAAATCTGGTTTTGCTGAATAGAGTGACAATTTGTACAGGGTGTTGTAGGTGGAAAAGATGGAAAAATATTCTACATGAGATGGGAAGGAAATTCACAGCTGTCTACCATCATTCTGACTTAGGGCCACTACACCTGGGTAGATCACATGAGACTCCAAAGTTACTTTACATGGAATCCAATGAAGCTCTTTGTGATGTATAAAGTAGACATTAAGTTTGGCTAAACTGAACAAGTTTTAAAGTAGCTAGGACCATGGGCTATTGTTACCCTCCATGGTAATGGATTTGTATCCTAGACTAGGATCATAATTACCCATAGGATTCAAACACCAAATGCCCTGATCTTCTTCATCATTCAATTTTTGAAACAACTTCTTGGATTTTGAGTGTAGCATTCCCATATTTTTCATTCTTGTCTCAAAATCCAATATCCTCCCAAGAAATCCATTGTTTTTCCCTATCCATAGTTCTGATTCTCTGAGATACTTGTCTCAAATTATGGTAGCCTCATCTTATCAAGTCCAAAATTAGTTAGGGTGGGAACCTATATGCATTATTGTTGCCAATCTAGGGATCCAAGATAATTTATAATTTGTTATCTCTATCAATTATCCATATCAACCAATTTCCTATCAAGGGAGAGGCCATAACAATTTATTTCCAAATTATTGATGTGTTCTGAATATGTTTGACTGGATTTCTGACCCATTCCTCCATGAATTCAGGAGTAATGTATTTATCTTTGATTACATGTGCCCAAGGTCAAGATCCTTTTATAAATCTCCACACATTCTTGGCTACAATATCTGTTGAAAAATAAATATGTTATTTAGGCCCTATCCACCTTGATATTTTCGTGAAACTAGTTTTTTCTAGGAGGCTAATACCATCCCATTTCTTACCTACCTCTCAAGACTAGATGAACCTAAAAGATAACTAGATAATTTTGTTCAAGACTCCTTTCAGAGTTTATGCTAGGGACATCAAATAGATGAGGATGGATTCAATAAAATATTTGACGATAACTAATCGACCAACTTTGGAGAGCCATCAATTGAACCATGTGTTGAGTTTCTTCTTTACCTTGGCTATTATCCATTTCCAGTCACCTTCTTTATACCATTTTTCTTTCAAATGAAATCCCATGTATTTCATTCCATCCTTTATTTCCAATAACTAAAAAGGAAAGACTTGGGAGTACAAATATTTGTCATTCTCTAAAGGCCCCAATAGGATATTTTTGACTTGTTAATGTTTAGTTTCATGCATGTTTCATACTTCTATGGACTCATATTTACATATTAGTCATTGACATAAATCAAATTCGTTGTAGGATTAAGAAAACCAAAATGAAATACAAAATTTCAATTTCGTAATTAAGATGCTCAACCACAGAAATGAAAACTAAAAAATTGACATTTTTCATCATATTTTGATTAATTCAATTAGACTAGAGATTCTGGTTCTAAGAAAAGTGGTTCTATAGGCCAGTCAGGTCTCAAGGGCCATGCATGTTCCCCCACACAAGATTTTTTTTTCGTTGTGGATAAGTTTAATGCCACGACCATAGACATAGTATGCATGGATAAGTTTAAGGCCGCGGCCACAAACATTTCAAATTTTCTCAGCAAAAATCGAGAAGCAAATCAGAGCTAGCGTAAGTATGATTTCTCAACGCAGAATTAATTGGGAAAATAAGGAAATATACCTTTCCTTCTGTCATTTCTAGGGCTAAGGCACTCGACCTCTTTCTCCTCTTTCCTCACCCTCTTTCTCCTCTGCTCATGACCTCTCTCTCCTGGTTTGTCCACGCCCTAGTCTTTATCCTCTCTCTACGACTTCTTTCTCCATCTATGGTCGGTATGTTATGGTCACAGGGATGTGACCAGTCCTCTTTACTATTGCGGGGATATGGATGTGGGGGTATGGCATGTAGGGATGCAGGGGTATGGGATGCAGGGATGCAGGGGTATGGAGTGCAGGGATGCGGGGGTATGAATAGTGTGACCGTGATATGCATCAACAAATGGGCAATGTTTTTGTTAAAATGTTTTAGGTTTTGTTTTTATTTTATTTTTTTTATTTATATATTTATAATATATAAATTGTATATATATATATATATATATATATATATATTATAATATATAATTTATATATTATAAATATATTATCAACATATGGGTGTGGGTTCTATGTCAAATTAGATTGCAATGTTATGTATTGAGGACATCACATGGTTGAGGACTTGTTGAGGACCTAGTGGTGGGTTTATTTCCTTAATTAGCCACAATCTCAAAGGGCCAATTCCCATGAGGATTTCCATAAAATGTACCAAGTAGCCTTCCCTCATTGAATACTTGATGGAGGGTGTTTCCCTTCTCAATACAAACATGCATAGTCTATCTTAGATGAAATTAAAGTGTGTTCCATAAAGATTTAGGTCCTAGTGTGTTGGTGGATTTTATAACTTGTGATTTCCTCTCTATAAAAATCTCACCATGAACCCAAAACCACATTGGATAGAAGTGAATTGAGAGGTTTACTAATGATAAGGGTTAAAAATATGCTAGTGTGGGAAGGAAGATGGTGCTTACCTAGTTGTTGTAGGGTGCTTACCCAACATATTACTCCTAAAGGTTTGTGGCTGCAAGGGAGGTACATGTGGGATCCCTATTTTCTAGCAGTGTGGATGTATAGATAAGATATAAATTGGGGCAAAGAAAAATATCTCTATTGTATTTGTTAGATATATTAAAGCACAAAGATGTTTAAGGCCCTCAATGTGTAATATGAAAGTTATTTTTCAATCAAATAGAATATTCTGGCATGGATAGATTCTTTGTATGATGGAATTAATTATCTAGAAGTGAGTTATTTAAGTTTTCCTATATATTGGATAGTCATGCTATGTCATTGAAGAGCTTGAAATGGGAAGAAATGATGGAATCATCAAATAAGGAATTTCATACCCACAAGGTCAATACAAAAGTAACCTTGATGACTTCTTGATGAAACACCATGATTATAATACCTATATCCAAGAGGAAGCAAATGATCCAAATCTGAAGCTCTGTCAAGAAGAATTGTAGGGTGATGTATCTGAAGGACAATTTCATTGCAGAAATAATGAGGATAAATGGAACATGGAAGAGAACTCTAAATGTAAATAAGTAATAAATGGATACAGAGAGCATAACACGAATATTGCATACCAGTAAGAAAAAGACTACAACACCCCTGATACATGTTTAGGTTTGGATTTATGTTCTGGAAATTATCATTGGCCTTGGATATAATAATCAATTTACGAATTTTCAATAATTGAGAGGGATATATCTACTTACGAGTTTTCTCATAATAGTCACAATGACCCTAGGTACTCTCCAAATCACCTTCTTGCGAGGATTCAACAAAGTCACTCAAAAAAGAGGGTGCCACTAGCAAAAGCCCTCCAATATGTCATTGTGTGTCCTAAAGAGAGAGAAAGCCCAACCTATGCAAGTGTTTTTTCTTAAAAGGAAGACGATACAAATCCAAAATCTATAAAAAATGAATAAAATCATTTTTAGGTTGTCATGGACATATATATAAAAAGTATAAACAATTTTTAACAAGGACCTAGGTAATAGGTGTAGAAATTGAGATCGATCAATCTATGGTAGTTGTGGTTATTTAATAATAAAATGCTACATAATTGTCCCTAGGGGTTTGATTCCATGAACATTGTTGATTTTACCAATTGCTTTTCTAGAAGTGGGGATACTATTTTGCACTTTTTTATCTTTCTTATAGACTTCTTGATAATGAGATTGACGACATGGTTTTGTTTTTCATTACTCTCATTCCTTCTTTTTAAAATTGTTTATCAATCTTCCTCTCTGGTATAATCGCACATTCTAGTGTTTGTGCTTAGCCTTTTGTTATATTTGTGTTTGAGATAAAATTGCTTGCAATTATGCTTGTAGACACTCAAAAGAAGGGGGTGAATGAAAAAATCCTTTAGTATACCTGTATGTCCTAACAAGAGTGCAAGACCAACCTATGTGAGTCTCAATGCACAAATGTTGATGATAAAGACCCAAAATTTGTGAATGTCATATAAAAGCCTTTTTAGATTGTCACAAAAATGAATTTGAAAACTACAAAGAATTTGTGATAAAGGACTTAGTCAATATGTGCCTTATGATTTCAATACACTAGAATTAAGGATTACCTATACATAATTT
Source organism: Picea engelmannii (assembly GCA_009831015.1). Taxonomy (NCBI): domain Eukaryota; kingdom Viridiplantae; phylum Streptophyta; class Pinopsida; order Pinales; family Pinaceae; genus Picea; species Picea engelmannii. The sequence continues at coordinate 855,343 of ML782496.1, read as the reverse complement.
CCACTAGACAATTTAAAGTCAATCTATTGTGAGTTATGATAAAATAATACAATCATTGATTAGAGTATTTGTTAGGAAACATAATGAAAATTTGAGTGTGTTGAATGTAATTTGGCAAAGGAGTTTAGTGTGTGAGAGTCAAAGTGTGTGCACAAATAGGAGAAAAGAATAGTAGCACAATGACAACAATTTAGCACAAGGCTACCTTGAAGTGGATGTTGATATGGCACAACATAAGTGAATTAGCACAAGATAAGATGTGGGGATGATTATTGATGGAGTGATGACTTTCTTAATGTTAATATAATGCATAGTCAATTTTTATACATGGGTTTTTAAGCATCACCCTAATAATTCTAATCAACTTAGTTTAATGTAATCACAAACCTTGATTTCATGGAACAAAGACAAAAACCCTAGGTAATTTTGATCCTTGACATGGTCAACGTGGATCATTCCTCCATTCCTATAAATGTGTATGCACAACGAACTTTAGAGGATGAGAATTCGGTGAGTGTTGTTTCCCCAAGTTATCACGCTAATGCATGTTGGAATCCATGCCATTGTTTCCCCATTAGGATTAGGAGTCCATATAGTTTACATCCCAAAGAGATCTGTATGCTTCCTTCTTATTTTGTTGGTTTTTCTAAGGACTCACAAGCGATTCGTATCAAATTGGTATATGATAGGGTGTGATTCATCACATGTCATTGTCCCTTCACCTCCTCCATACCTAATATTTAACCATGGATGACATAACACTATCATTCAATAGTAAAATTCTTACATTTCATTGTAAGGCATCATGTGTATTGAGGGCTTGAGCCACCACAAAAGAAACATACAAAGAATATTTGTCTTATGAACAAGATATGGTACTATCTATTTTGAGGTTTGGAAGAGAGATTGTTCTTATAGACTACACTACATTGCACCATAATATAATCCCTACACTCCTTGCAAACCATCTAACACGAGTCAAATTAGACACAATATTCTTGCGGCGAATTAGCTATACTATCGACGAACTTTTTTCACAAACATTAATCCTTATAATACTCAAACCATATAACCACTTTACTCCATAACACTATAAACCTTATCATCCCTAACACCTAACCCTTAGTTCTCGCCATACCTAACCCCTATAAACATTAACCCCTAATCCCTATAAAGCACAATTCTAAACCAATGTAACCTTTATCTGACTTGTAACTCCTAATGAGCTTAACTACCATAACCCTAATACAACATTTCGACATGAAGAGCACTGAAAAAACATCAAATAATACCATAACATGGCCCTGCAATATCGAGAATACAAAGGTTATGGCTATGTCATTTGACATAGGTAAAAAGGAAGATGTGTCTAGTGACACCAAAATAACAGGAGAATCATTAGTAGCGAATTGTAAATTCATTGTATTAAGAAAACAATTAAGTAGAATGTGTTTGTTGACACAAAGACAAAATAATCTATGTCAACCAACACACACTAGAGAAATGAGGAACCAAATGCAAAGAATTATCAAACTAGCATAAGAGAGAGAATTTGTGTTGATTTCTATAGAACATGGAAGGCATGATACAAATAAGAAAACTCTAGAATTCATGTTGACCTACACATTATTGAACAATGAGTTGATAGATTCTAAAAGCTATAGCTAGGGATTCAACAAGGTGATCAATGAGAAACTTGGGAATAATTAATTCTACATATTCATAGGGCTATCATGACAATCACTTAGACTATTAATGAGATCAACACCAAAAATTTATTGATACGATGAAACAAGGAGTATAGGTTACAAACATTATGATCTTATACAAGGATGGAGCACAAAAATACATATGGAAATAGGAGATCGCTCTCTAACCAATATGTTATTGGATGATGGTTCCATAGTAAACAATATGATGAAGGATACATGGGGAAAGTTAGATAAATCAAAATTGAGGCCACTAGAGTTGTTGGTTGACAATAAAATCCATCAATCGCTTCGACAAGGTGATCAATGAACATTTCATATTGAATTCATTCAATAGATTCCAAGGATCACTACAACATTATCAATTGGACTATTAATGATTTCAATTTCATATGGAAATAGAAGATCTCACTCTACCCAATTTAATAATATTAGATGGTGATTATAGAATAATCATTATGATGGAGACAAAAATAATTAGAGAAACCAAAATTGTGACCACCAAGAAGGAGAAATAGTCATTGATGATTAGTGATCCAACACAATTGCATTAAAAAAAAGAGAATATTGAATAATTATTTATTTAATAAGTTGCAATAGTGAATGAGGAGTTGGCTATTTCTAGTGAATCCTCTAGAAGCAGGCAAGATGAACTATATGAATGCAAAGGGAAAGGGTAGTATAACTAGAGGATTTCTTAGAGGAAATAAATCATTTGATAGTGGATCATTGTAGCATTGGAAGATGGATAGTATAATTTTTTTGTTGCTATAATATAGAATCAAAACTAATAACTAAACCCAAAGGGAAGAATCCACTCAAGTGAATGATGAGAAGGAAAATTACCCATCACACTTGACCAATGTTACCACTGGTAAATGTAAAATTCAATGAAGG
>ML782496.1:826783-838526 GCA_009831015.1 Picea engelmannii | reverse complement strand
GGCGATTCCTCAGGCACAACGTCACCTGACTCAACCGGAAGCTCTGAGATAAGTTCTGCGAAGACCAGTGACTTTTTGGACTTGGCTGAAATGAAGTCTAAGTCAAATTCTTGGAGGATTACCATCCATCTACTGATTTTTCCCCCGATAAATCGTCGTGTCAACATGTACTGGAATGGATTCACGATGGCAACGACGGTGGTCTTACGAAGCAAAACATAGTGACGGAACCGTTGGACAGCATGAATTACTGCCAACGCAAGTTTTTCTAGATGGGAATAATTAAGTTCCGGTCCTATGAGGCCTCGGCTCAGGTAGTAGATCACGTATTCGGAAAATGAATCATCCTCTTGAAATAAAACCATGCCTATGGTTGACTCTGCGGCAGCCAGATATAATAAGAAGTCTTTGTTATAGTTAGGTGGCCGTAGCATAGGTGCGGTAGTGAGGGCATGTTTTAATGCATCGAAAGAGCGTTGAGCTACTTCATCCCAGAAAAAGGGAACATCTTTCTTCAGTAAACGCATAAAGCCCTTGGTGATTTCGGCATAGTTGGCTATGAAGCGTCGTAATAAGTTCGCCTTGCCTTGAAGGCTTTGAAGTTGTAAGATTGTGCGTGGGGGGGGGCAACTGGATTATTGCCTCCACCTTAAGAGGATCGACCATGATCCCTGTGGTTGAAACGATGAAACCTAACAAACATCCTGATGTGACGCAAAAGCTTCACTTGTTGGGATTCAAGCGAATCCTGAGGTAGTGACAACGTTCGAAGATTAGTCGGAGGTGCATGGGATGATCCTTGCGCTTGCGAGAGCGTGATGCTAAATCATCTAGATAGGCCTCGACTATATGTTTGAGGTCGTGAAACGCAAAAGACATGGCCCACTGGAAAGTGGCTCCAACATTCTTGAGACCAAAAGGCATCTTACAATAGGCGACCATAGCCCATGGAAAAATGAATGCCGTTTTATGTTGGTCTTCAGGTTTGATTTGGATTTGATTATAGCCTGAAAACCATCCATGAATGAAAAAGATTCACAACCAGCACATTCATCAATGATCTAGTCAATGAATGGGGTTGGATAATTATCTTTTGGACATGCCTTGTTCAAATCATGGAAATCGGTACATGCACGAATCGTGCCTTGTTTTTTATCGACCGGCACGGGGTTTGACACCCATTGAGTCAGATGGATAGTGTAAATGAACCCTGCCTTGAGATATTTCTCAACCTCCATCTTAATGGCTGCTGCTTTCCTAGGATTAAATGGACAAAGTTTTTTTCGAACAGGCTTAGCATCAGGATACGTTGTGATTTTGTGTTCAACTATTTTTGGATCGATGCCTGGAATTTCCTCATAAGACCAGGCAAAAACATCGCAGAATTCTTTAAAAAGATCCATGTAAATCTGAATCTCTGCGGGGGAGAAATCCGCTCCGACGAAGACATTCTCCATGACACCAGGGTTTCGGTAGATATTGATAGGTATAGTGGCAGTGATAGTCGCCATATTTCCCTCAGCATAAATTTCCTGTGTAGCTAAGAGGTTAATGGGACATGGCTGATCTCCCGTCATGGTGATTGTGAATTCTCTGGCCTCGATTCAGCTTAACTCTGGGAGGAAATATGATTTGTGATGAAGATCTTCCCAAGGTTTGTCCGTACTAGTCATTGCTTCGATTACAGCTTTGTCAAAAGGCAAGACTAAGTCTAACGAATCGGTGGTAGCAAGAGAACCCTGAGCCCAGATAGGCTCTAGAAGTGGATCCAACTCTTGTGCGGGAGTTGGATCAGGAGTAGCTGAAGTTTGCCGGACTAAAGAGTATGCTACTTCAGCAGTCGACAAGGGCATGGACATGCCAGCGTGCCCTGTCTCATCCATCGTGGCTGATGGGGAAGGAAGAATCCATGGATCCTGAAAGTAAGTCGTGTGGAACGACAAGACGTGAAAAATATCAGCCTTGTGGTGAGTCGATATAAACTTGACATCTCCATGAGGAGGTGGGTAATCAAAAGTACCCATCAAAGATGGGCACAAACCAACTCCTACATTGATGACACCGGCTTGAGGATTATCTATCATAGGAACTGTGGATGCCCCCAAAGCTGGGTCAGGTCTAGAGAAGGACAATTGATCAATGGTCACTATTCGGCCTTCATGTGGAAACAATAAGACTCAAAAAAATGTAACAACCACCGCTTGCATAACATAAGTCCAACTTCGACCTAACAAGAGGTTATAGTCAAGGGGGGAATCGACTACCTCTACTTCAACGCACATGGTCTTCCCGCCTAACTGCACAGGGAAAGAAGGAATGATGCCATGTGGTCGGAAAGAATGACTGTCAAACGCAGTGAGGAGAGTAGGTGATGGAGACAACTCAGGCTGACCAATGGCTTTTCAGCATGCTAACGACATAACGCATGTCGAGGCACCCTCGTCGACCACCGTGCGAAAGATATTTCATGTAAAAGTTTTCATGGGATGAGCCACTACTATCTGAAATGCAACATGGTAAGGCATATGATGTTTCAAGTCAGTCGTATCTAGCATGATGGTACCCGGGTTACAAGTCTCAGTAGAGCCTAAAGCAGTCAACAAGGCTTTCCTCTGAGCAGGGCAACTTTGGAGGACCTCCAAAGCAGACATAGCACAAGGGGTTTGGGATAAATCTTCCACCACAGAGTAATTCTGGGCGGCCCTTGCGTTGGGATTGTGAGAAGATTTCTTAAATGCACCCTTTGGAATGTGTGTCATTGTTTCACCCAACGTCTTCTTGATCTGTAGAGGAAGAGATGGGAGTTCGACTTCTTTTCCCTTCTCAGAGGTGCTTGGTTTACTATAGTCGTGCGCTCTAGTCGTTATTAAGGCATCACCCCTAACCATATATACGTTCGCGGAAGATGAATTATTTGGAGGAGGGCAGTTTTCTTGACTGCCCCCTTCGGCACTTGTAGAGGCTTGAGTTAAATTTTGCCCATGCTGAAAGGGATTAGTCAACATGGCTTGCTGTTGCTGTGTGACAAACTTTTGGGCCTCTGCAAGTCGAGGACACAGATGGGTCGGGTGGTCTTCAACACACAAGTTGCACGGATACCTTGCCTTTCGTTTTTCCATGGTGCCCTCACCAGCATTATCGGTGGGTTTTTTATCCCCCTTACCCTTCTTGCGTTGTTTTTTCTTGCCCTCAGGCTGCTGGGTGGCCTTTGGGTTAGTCGTCTGTATGGAGTGTACTTCCGACGTTTGGGTAGGAGGAGCAGCCAAAGCAGTAGTCTGGCTGGCGACTGAGTGTTGTATAGATAACTGTTGCAATTGTTTAGTCAATTGCTCAGCGGGCTTAGTTTGTGCGGAACCAACAATACCATCGGCATGTGGTCCGACTCTCTGTCTAGTTTTATCCAGTATTGATCATGGAGCATCCGACAGGATGTTGTATAATAAACCAGACTGAGAATAGATGAGCTCAAACTGTTGAGCCCTCATGATGGCATCTTCTTCAGAGAAAACCCCAAAAGTTGCGACGTCTTTGGATAATTGCGGTACTAAAGACTTAAGGAACCACTCAAGCAGGAATGTTGGTGGAACTGGTACTTTGATGAGACTCTTTCAGCGTCTCCACTCTCGGATATGATCAGAGATATGGTCTGTTGTCATCTGTTCAAAATTGGCTAGCAACTCAATGCCGACGTCGTATCTCACAGGTAACTAGAAATGGTTAAGGAAGGCCATAGCCAGTTCACCAAAAGAAGAATATCGTGAGTGATCAAGCTCGATGTACCATTTCGCGGCACTCCCGATGAGAGTGTGTTGAAACAATCGCAACTGGACGGAGTCATCTTTCAATGAGTTGGATGAACACCAAAGGTGGAAAGTAGTCACGTGATCACCTGGATCTTCGTTAGGCTTGGCCTCGAACTTTGGAATGTATGAAGGAAACTTCGTTGGCATAGGAGGCCAACACGGATCATGACAGATAGGATCATTTAACAACCATTTCAAATCTGGCAAGTGTAACGTCGCCAAGAATGGTAGTTTAGGTTGCTGCTGATAGCCTGGGAAAAGGGTCCTGGGGTTTGACTGGCACCAGGTTGCCAGGTAAAGTTTGGCTGCTGGCCAGGATTCTGGTAGAAACCATGGCCCTGACCAGTGTAAGGATTTTGCATCTGTGGAGACATCATTGGCTGATTCCCCATAAAGGACATAGGATGTTGGGCATTCAGCATGTTTGACGGACTTTGGGAAGGATTACCCCATGCCGGTCCTGATGGGAGAGGCATAGAAGTCTGTCTGGGGTTCCATTGACTGTGAAAATAATTACCCCAGAATGGCATTCCAGAGGAAGGAACGGATCCTTGTCCTGAGTTCCAAGGTCCTGGTATATGTGCCCCTGACACAGGAATAGTACCCTGCGCTAGAGTAGACTGTCCAAAGATGGGAGTGCCCCCATATGGGAAAGAAGTGGATGCAAAAGTTTTGTTACCAAACGTCCCATTCCAAACAAACGGTGACTAACCTACCGGCAGAGTCTGCACAGGTGTTCCTTGACTCCTAGCTCCAAATGAACTTGTGTGTGCAGGCGGCCCGGAGGACTGCTGATGCAATCCACCAAGCGAAGGGGACAAAGGAGAGATGTGACCTCCAGCGTAAGGAAAAGCATTGAAAGGGACAAGAATGCCCCCAAGTTGACCTTCCAGAGGAGCGTTAGAGCTCCCTTCCCCCAGACCCAAAGTCTGTAAAGTGGAGGAAGTGAGTGCAGGACTTGTACATGAACTGGGCATACCGTATGAAAACATAGGGCCTGTCGCACTAGGTGTGAAGGGAGGTGTGGTCGCCGTGATAGATGGGGTCGGTCCATTGTGCGACGTAGTTGAAGCTGAGACCATGGTGGCCCGGACCGTTGACAAGGGTAAGTTAGGAGAAGCTTCTCCTGTGGTAGCAACGATGATGGGAATGGAAGAATTCCCTGAAGAAGTAACATCGTTTGTTGCCATAGCTATGTGAGGCACTGACAGGCATTCATAAAATTGAATTGGTACAATCACTTGCGCCCAAGTATCAGTGGTTGGGGTTTCAACCAAACCAATATTGGCGGTTGATTCCTCCGGTAGTTGTTCGGGCTTAATGGTTTGTAACCCAGTTGCTTCGAAAGACCCTTGTTGGTCTATCTTCCACCTCAATGGTGGCGGTGGTGGCTCCAGTATAACCGGCAGCAGGCCCAGAAGCCTTCATGACCGGCGGAGCTCTGAATCCTCCATTGTGTGAGAAGATTTGCGACATGCTAAGGTATTCTACATGATCAAATAGTAACACACACTAAAAGAAAGCCCCTATGAGATACGACAAGCAAACACTAACTATTTTGAAGAACAGTTACAACAACCAACACTAGAGAAACTTATCGGTGCAAGTGCAACTCGAAAATGGAAGCACCCTCTGAGTATACTCTGCAAAGCGTGGTCCGATGTCATTCCTAGGTACCGTGGTATACCCTTGCAATCACCTGTGTATGTCCCTAGAAAAGATTGGCAACTAGTTTGCGAGCACGCGAACAGTCACCAGGCGGGTACAGTTGATAGTCGGGTAGACCACAATGAGCAGGGTATCAAGCCCGAAACCTATCAAGGGTATCGAGAGAAAATGGTTCGGAAGACAACTGAGGACCTCAAATGGATTCGAGACCCACGAATCCCCATGGCAAATGCAAACGACGGAATCCCTCAACAAATCCTCGATATGTGTTCTCCACTACGCTTGGTCCAGCTTTGGAGGGGTTATCTCCGCTACCTTTCCTTACGCGACCTCGTGTTTAGCCCCTGTGTTAGAGGGGGGTCCCAGATAACTTTCACGTAATTGGACTTCTACACTCCCTATGACAGACTCCAATGTTTGGTTTGAGTGGCCTTGGAGAATTTAGTCTCCAACCTATTCCAAGGCCCTAGTCCTGAGCTAGTGTATGAACCCTACAAACAAAAAGTCTAATAGATTTTAATTAGCATTGCTTTTAATGGGCTTTTTTATGTCACAAGGTATGAAGGTGAAACTGATGGTGTGTAAAGACTCAAAGAAAAATGAATAAGAAATGCTTGGAAACAAAAACTTTTACAAAACATGCAAAAATCCGCAACTTTTCGACAAGAAAGACTTCCTTTTTCTTTTCGAATTTTCTAAGATTTCATGCAGCAAACATAAAGGAATTTCACTCAATCTGCGAGCTACTTATGCTCTAAATGCGCTACAAAAACTTATGAAAAAAGACTTCTTCCTAGCTATTGATGCAACAACACAATCTTCAAACTAAGAAGAAAATGAAAAAGAGATATATTTTTTTTTATTTGAGTGCTAAATGAAGCAACAAAGGGAAAATGCCGACAAGCACAAAACCAAGAAAACAAAATAAATTCTAGCTTAAAGCATAGATCGCAAAGAAACAGAGAAAAGACACTCAATGGCAATCGAGAAAGCACTGCTTCTTACGCTTGTCTAAAAACCATAAAACACAATTTTTTTTTTTTTTTATCTTTTCTATCAAACATCAACTAAGAGAAAACAAGCTAAGGATAAGAGGCCCTAACCTACTGACTGTGCAACCCTAGACTCAAACCCCTGAGAGGAAAAACTTCTCACCATAAGAGGGGATGACTGCCCCACCTTGAGTGAAAAGTAACCTGACAAGCCCACGACTGTGACTGAAACAGCACGCGTGTAAACGCGCGCTGAGCTATAACTGAGCATGGGTACCCACGGGATGAACTGATACAGGCCGCGTGTATGTGAAAAATCCAAGACAAAACTAACCACATACATACCAGACCTGGAAGAGGCCTCTGGTATTGACAATCAAGGTCTCTCGAAGGCTTGGATTCTTTTTCTTTAATAGAAAAGGAAAATAAATGAAAAAAATAACAAACACAATAAAGAAAACTGAGACAAGACTGTGAACCAGCAAGACCCAGACAGGATCCAAAAATCCCCCTGAGAATGTGAAATTCTGACAGGGAAGAGGGGATTGCCTCTTAAGCTTTCTGACTCCTACACGCTACTGAAACTTCTACAGCAAGCGTTCAAACGCGGGCTGTAAGAGGTTAGGGCATGGGTTACACGCGTGCAGGCCTTCTGCAGGCTGCGTGTACCTCTGTGTGTCCCGATAATCACCATCAAGAACAGTCAAGGAAAAGCTAGTATAAAGAACCAGGTTCCCTGCTAGCTCTGACCTAACAGCAAACAAACAAACAAAGAAGCAGAAAATCTAATTCTTTTAACTACCCAAAAACCTCAATTAAATCCAGAAACCCTAAGAGTAATATCCCCAGTGGAGTCGTCAATTCTATTGTTGGGAAATAATACCCTACGGACTAACAAGCTAGGGCTGAACTTGTATGCAGATCATGACCTTAAAGAAATCACTTTTAACCTATCACCCCAATATTCAAACCCCTTTTTTCACACACAAGCATGGAAAAGACTTACTAACCTTTTTATCGATGTTTGGCGTAGATCCTCCGTTGCGCTTTACCCGCTTGCTTGCACTGCTCCTTCCAAAGACAATCCTACAATCGAGACAAAACACTACGCATGCATGCTATTTTTCTACTTGAGGGTTAGAGATTAAGCATAAATCAAATAAAATATATATAACTCGTGCATTGGGACGGGAAAAGTATTCTTTTATTAATCTCAAGATGAATCAACTTACAATAATGATAGAGATCGGCCACCGTTCCTCGATCCTGATCCTGGACTCCTCCTCTTCTTTGTCCTCCAACTACTTTTCTTGAATTCTCCTTAAGCTTGAGAAAAGGCTAAAGGGTTGGGACAAATGGATTCAGCAATTGGGCAGAGTTTCTTTGCTATCTTTTTCCTCCTCCAAATAGTGCCCCTACCCCTTCTTTTATAGGCTAGAAGGAGCTAGGGTTTTGGATGAACTCTCAGCCATGCATGGTCGAGAGTTCCAGTTAACTGACCCATAGCTTTTTGTCCTGTCGGCAACTTTCCTATTTTTGTGATTTGTTAGGTAAACACGGGCTGTAGTGGGCCAGCCAACGTTCCAACACGTGTAGTAGTAAGCCTGCCAGCGTTCCAATGCTTGCAGTAGTAGTTTAGGGCGCGTTTTACTTGATTTAAGAGGATTTTCAAGAGTTTATTCAGCATGGCTTTGGCAAGGAAGGGATATGAGTTGGCCTGATGCCAGGTAAGCATGTGTGGTGCAATTTAGGATTATAACAGAGCTGTATCCACTCCTGTAGAAGATAAAGAGATAGAAGAGTCAGTATTACCAGTACATAAATACAATGTACCTACCTTCTCTCCTTTCGCTATCACCAATGATCCTTTGATGACCTTCCACGTCTTATCTATAAATATGGATATAAAACCTTCAGTTGCCAACTGCCCTGTTGAAATTATATTTTTACTTAAATCTGGAACATGTCTTACCTCTTTCAACAACCATTGGTTTCCATTGCGTTGCTTTATTTTTACCTTTCCCATTCCAACAATTTTTCATGGTGCATCATCACCCAAATGAACCTGTCCAAAATCACCTTGAAGATAATATAGAAAATGTTTCCTATGGGGTGTGGCATGAAATGAAGCCCCTAAATCTACTACCCAAGACTCAGAAATATTATCTACAGAAAGAATCAAAGCATCTTGTAACACATCACCTGTTACATTTTCTTCTTGATTTCTCTCCTGCTATCCATCTCTTTGTTTCTTTGGAGCTCTGCAGTCTTTCTTCGGATTTCCTTTCTTCCCACAATTCCAACACTCTATCTTTCCAAGTCTAGATTTGGATTTTCCCTTCCTAGAATTCCCACGGTTCCCGAAACCCTTTCCTCTATCCTTTTTTCTTCCCCTGTTCTCCATGTTCAACGCATTTCCTGATGTCTCACCTGTGATTTTCCGTCGCATTTCCTCACTATGGATAACACCAACAAATCATCAAATTTTAAAGTATTTGAACCATATACAGAGTTACTTACATCCATGACCAAGCCATTCTAGCTTTCTGGCAATGAGCACAAGATTATAAGAGCCCTGACCTCGTCATCAAAGTCCACTTTTACAGAACTTAGTTGATTAGTCACCATATTAAAATCATTTAAATGATCTGCAACAGACGCACCTTCCGACATCTTCATATTAAATAATCTCTTCATTAGAAATACCTTATTGGACACCAAGAGTTTTTCATACAATTTGGCCAATGCGTCCATCGAACCCTTCGTTGTCTTTTCTTTGGAAATATTGAAAGCCACCGACACTGCCAGGCTCAGCTGTATCATTCCTAGAGCCTTTATATCAAGAATCTCCCATTCTTCGTCCTTCGTAGCCGCCTGCTTCTTTGCTATTCCACCCAATGGTAGGAATAGATCCTTCTGATATAAATAGTCTTCCATCTGCATCTTCCAGAACTGGTAGTTTTGGCCATTAAATTTCTCGACCCTAAACTTTCCATCTTCCGACATTGCTTCCACTCGAACTAGGAACCCTCTTTTCCTGCGAGTTACCTTTCACTCTGATACCAGTTGTTAGAAAAACAGGACCATGGAAAAATAAAATTAAAAAAATGCGGAAACAAAACACAAAAGATACATAATACAATAAAGACACAGATTTACGTGGTTCACCCAGTGTGGGCTATGTCCACCAGAGAAATTCCCAGGTCCTTCATTTATTATTATCCAACATATGAAGGGATACAACCTACAACAAACTCGCTATAACTTCCTCTTCTTTCTCTCATAGTATCCTATCTCAGAATACAATATTCTCCATCAACCATAGCCGCAATATATTTCCTTCATAAAAGAGGGTTGCCTTCTAGGGAAAAAAACCCTAACATAATCTCTATCGTTAGATCTGCGACCTTATAATGAACGGTCTAGATTTACAATGAAATTATAATATACATTTGCAAGGCAATTTTTCCTTTGGGAGCCGCCGCCCTCAAACCCCCGCTTGCCCCTATATCCCCCAGCCGGGGGGATAGCCCCCCTGGACCCCGCAGAGGGGGTTCCCCCCCTCTGCACTCCCCCACGTGGAAGAGTGTACATACTTCTGGGGTGTAAATACTTCATGGGGTATAAACATGGCTGAAAGTAAGTGGGTGTGTCACTCAAATTTGAGTCCACAACCAACAGGAAGAAAGTGGGTGTGTCACTCAAATTTGAGTCCGGAAACCCTCCCATATCATTAAGGCATTCCAATAGTATATCCATGACAAATTTCAGTGCATGCAAAAACTGTTTGAAAAAATTTCAATGTTGGCCCCATTCGCAGGTCCCTGCTGTCGGTGTGTAGTCCTCATGCAATTCTCGTTCCTCATTCCTTGTTCCTTGACCATGGTGTAGTCCCCAAGATCCATTATTTTTGTAAAAAAATACATACTAATGGCATAAAATTATCGGCGAACTTTTTTTGTCGATGGTATAGCAAATTCTTGGCAAGATTATTTATATTCATCTCTCTTGCGACGATATCAAATGATGTTTGGATTCATTTCTTATTTGGTTTACCAAATTGAAATCTCAATTTGATACTTTGCAAGCTAGTTGGACCTTCATTCAAATACAAATATGAAACTTGGAATCATTAACATATCTGCTAGAACATATGAAAAATAGGGTTTATGGTAATTCTAAGAATATTCAAATTGGTAATAATATTGATGAAATCTTATATGATCATGATGGTATAAAAATGAAAGAGCTTCTCTTGGTTTCAAGAATAATTTATCCTCTACTTAACAAGGCCAACCAAGTGAAGGTGGAAGCTCACATGGCCCCTCCCCTCCCCCTCACATTACTCTCAATTGATCCCCAAAACCCAATCTATAAAATATAAAATAATCGAAAGCAACATCCTATTAAGATTCATGCATAGAAACTACAAAAACAAAAATTAATGAAGGTACATGAAATTATGTGTTTCTAAATGATATTTTTAGTCTACCACATAATTTACTATATTGACAACAATTTTCAGGTTTCAAATAATAATTAAACGAAATGTAACCTAGGATATAAAAACATCGCATAAGACTTAAAAACATGTAATTAACCCATGACATTAAAAGTAAATTATTTTAAGAGAATAATTCATACAAATTAAAATATTATATAGTCACATACCTAATCCAACCTCAACATCGGTGTAATCATCCTTATTCTCTATCTTGATCAGCTTCATCGAACTCGACATATGTATCATCATCTGGTTCTGAAACGATGTTGAAAGGATTGATGATATCATCATTGTCATCAATGTCATTTTCGAGCATATTTTCATCGACATCATCATCAGGAATTGCAATATTGTCTCCTACACCTAGATCATGATCTTCTTCATCTTCTTCATCTGTCGAACCTCCATGATCTTCCGGCTCTCTCTAATATTCTGTCGAATCATCTTCTTCATCTTCAATATCATCTTCTTCCTGTAAATGAGTATACTTAATTGGCCTTCCTCTTGGATCATATCTGACAACAAATGACCAATCCCTTTCTCCTGGAACATTTGAGTAAAATATTTGTTCACATTGGCTTGGAAAAACATAGTGATCATGTCCTCTTTCAAACATTGTTGTTTTAATCATTGGAAATCCATTGGCATGTTGAATAACAGTTCTTTCCTCATCACGTTCATGCATTCGTAACCTATACAATTTGACATCGAACAATACTAATTTGAAGGAATTAAAGTCACACTCAAGTATATCGTTTAAATACCCATAGTATCTA
>ML782496.1:748817-817348 GCA_009831015.1 Picea engelmannii | reverse complement strand
TTTGAGACGAATCTCCTCAGAAAATTAATCTTCCCCAAAAATGCCTGAACTTCCTTCTTGGACCGGGGAAGTGACAGGGCCTGAATCGCTTCTACCCTGCTCGGGTCAATCCTTACTCCTTCTGCTGACACTATGTGACCTAACAACTTCCCCTCCTGCATAGCAAACAATGATTTCTTGGGATTTAGGGAAAGGCAAAACTTATGACACTTCAAGAAAACCCTTTTTAAGTGGCAGCAATGCTCTTTATTAGTCTTAGAGAAGACTGTGATGTCATCTAGGTAAATCACCACAAATTTATCTTTCTCCCCGATGAAGGCTATGTCCATGGCTCGCTGAAATGTTGCTCCTGCGTTCATTAACCCAAATGGCATCTTGGCTTACATGAATGTGCCCCAAGGAGTGGTGAAAGCTGTCTTTTCTCTGTCCTCAGGCATGACTGATATTTGATTGTAGCCAGAGAAGCCATCAATCATGGACATCCTGGATGAGCCAGTGACCCTCTGCAATATATGTTCCATGTTGGGCAGGGGATAATTGTCCTTCCGCGAACTTCTGTTCAGGTTCCTGAAATCGACATAGAGTCTGATTTCTCCACTTTTCTTTCTCACCGGAACCAAATTAGCCATCCATTCAGAGTATCTTAAGGGGACAATGATCTGGGCATCCAGCAGCTTCTTTACTTCCTTCTCCATAACAGGTAGCATCATGGTATTTATCTGTCTCAGCTTCTGCTTAAATGGCTTAGCATCCTCCTTCAGTGGAATTTTGTGCTTGATGACTGATGTGTCATATGTTTTGAGGTCTTTGTAGGTCCATGCAAACACATCAGCAAACTCCTTCAGCAACTTAGTGTATCCGGCTCTCTGCTCCTCAGTCAAACTCCTTGACAGCTTGACTAATTTTGGCTCCTCAGGTGTGCCTATGTTGCATTCAGTTGTGTCATCATCATCACCTGAAACTTTACCCTTTACTGCCACATTGTTCCCATCAAACAACCTTTCTAATGGGATTAGTCCTCTAGGTATGTGGTTTCCCGGTAGCTGAATGATCTGGTGATCGGCAATCTTATTCACAAATTCCTCAGGGTGATGGTCGTCTTCCTCTTCAGGATCCTCATCTATGTGCATTGTGGAAAAGTCATCAATGGACTGGAGAAATTTCTCAATTTCTTGATCATCTTCAAATACCCTCCAGTGCTTGACATTGTCTGGTATAGAAGGTCTGTATTTTATTTCCACATCGGACCTGGCAGTGGGCAGCGTAGGAACTTCGAACACACTAGCTGTGAAAGATAAACAATCTGTCGAGGCATTTTCCTCCCTTGGAATGTAGGAAATGTTAAATGCCAGGAAGGAATCCTCAACCAGGTCCCATACCTCGTTTCTGTAATTCCTGAGCCGAGGATGCTTAGTCTGATAAACATTTTTTACCTGCTGGAGAATCAGTTCTACATCACCAAACACAGTCATCTCCTTGATTTTGATTTCTTTTGCAGCTCTTAATCCCAGAACCAGAGCTTCATACTCTGCCACATTATTGGTGACCTCAAATTCTAGCTTGTATGACAGAGATATGGTCTCTTGACAAGGTGATATGAATATCACTCCAGCGCCTGCACCCATACTAGAGGAAGCTCCATCAAAGAACATCTTCCAAACAGAGGTGGTTGGAAGGGGAGTCTCCTGACTAATAATGGGCTGCTTTCTAATCTATAAAGGGGCCTCAGGGGTGTTGGTGAGCTGTAGTAAACTGGAGCGTAAGTCAGTGTCCAATGCATAGATGGGATGATTGGTAGGGTTAGCTTCATCACTGACAATGTAGGCTAGTTGGGCTTCTCTGTATAATCTCCTATGTTCCCCCCCAAAGACTGGAATGGTGGCATATGTGAGGTCCATCTGCAAGGTTCCCCCCAGTCTCTTTATCTAGGATCTTGACAACATCATGCCAAACTTAGGGGGGACATTGGCTACCACAATATCCATGACCATACTCTTCATGGGCAACTGAAACARGGAAACTACTAGGTCCTTGATGACTCCCAAACACTGTACCCTCTTGGAATCAAAAGAATAGAGGTCATGATAGGCTCGGGTGACTTCCAGTCCTAATTCTTCCATGACGGCCTTGGGCATGAGTTTGTGGGAGGCCCTTGAGTCCATAAGGAAATTATGTAGTACTTTGTCATGTATGTTCAGGGATGTGTAGAAGGGAGGGGATGAATCATCTTTGTCTTCTACCATGGGACCTAGGACAACTGCAGGCCTTTCATCTTGGAGGTTTATGGAGTCAGTGAGGGGGTATGAGGCTTCGGACTTTAACATCTTAGAGAAACGCTTTTTGAATTCCCCATGTTTGATTAGCTCGGTGAGGGGCACATGGATTCTGATCTTTTGAATTTCATGTTCGAAATTGAAAGAAGACATGGGCTTTGGAATTTCTCTAATTTCAGGAACATGACTTTGGACAATAGGAGAGAGGGGTGGGGCCTTCTTACCTTTGTAAGCATCTGCTATCTCATTAGCAGGCCTCTCTTCTCTAGTGGATGACTCAGGAACATCAGGTGCTGCTGCCCTTTTGTCAGACCTTAAGTTGTACCTTCCCCGACCGCCAACAGCTTTGTCTCCTTTGCTTAATTCATTTAGCTGACTATCCATGAGAGACTCTTCGTATGCCGATTGAGTCAGGTGAGGGAACGGGGGAGTGACCTCTAAACTGTGAATTTTTGGCTCAGGCTCGTCTGCTTCCTCTTGTTCTTCATCAACCACAAAATTGTTCTGGAAGGGAGCTTGAATTCTCTGGTCGTCTCTGTCTCTTTCCTTCTCTCTGTGCATAGTTGGAGGGGCGAAATTATTTGGTATTTTGAAACCTTCCCTGTTCTCGATGTTCTGAGGGACCTTTTTCATTTGTTTCCTTTCCACCTTCAATCTCTCTCCACCTCCTCTTTAAGGAGGTTCATAACTTGGGTCAGCTCATTTATTTGAGGGTGGGGCAGAGATGGGCCAGAAGTTGAGGCCTCCGATTTTTCCTTTCTTCTGTCTGTGTCAGCCTGGCTTCTCAGTCTATTAGCTGCCAACATGTTGGATTCCACTTCTATAGCTGCATCTTGCATCTGAGCTAGAGAGGTGGCTCTTCTTTCTCTTAACACGAGACAGAAATCAGGGTCAAATGCGCTAGCATAGGAAATTTGAGCAGACGCCTCTAAGGGTTTAATCTCTGCAGGAATCTTGTTGTACATCTTATTAAACCTTTTGGAGAAGTCTAAGACAGACTCTCCATCCATCTTCCTCAGAGACCCAAACTCGGTCATGTAATACATATAGTCTTTTCTGTCTCCCCACTGCCTCAGGAAAACGTTATCCAAGGCTTCAATGCCAGCAATAGACCCAGGGGCCAGGCCTCAGAACCACTTCCTCACTTCTCCATATAGGCTCTGGACAAAGACTCTCATCCAGACATCTTCACTCTCGATATTCAAGTTGTCTGCATAGATGTAAAAGGAAGCTAGGTGTTCTTTTGCAGTTATGTCTCCCTCCCCACTGAACTTGGGCATGTATTTCAAATAGTCTCCAGCAGGGAGAGGGTTCAGAGGCTGGGGTAGAATCAAAGGAGCATATCTGGCAGCAACTATGGCATCCATTCTATTCGAAGGGGGATTAGAACCAACCATAGGGATATTAGGTAGAGGAGAACTAGGTGGTGAAGGAGTATGAACGAGGGATGTCGGAATAGATATCCTCGGAGGAGACAATGGAGGAGTCAAAGAGAAAGCTTCTCTTTGTGCAACAGTAACAATGAAAGGAGGGGTGGTGAAACCTTCAGAAGCTCAAGGTCTGTGACGAGGCAAGACCTCCAGGGAGGGGGGAGTGACAAGGCTTTCTCTCTCTGATACCAAACCAGGAGGAGAAAACTCAGCAGGAACACTCCCGAAATTCAGAAAATGGGAAACCTCAGAGGAAGGACGAATAGGAAGATGGGAATCTAAAAATGGAGTTCTCACAGAAGGGGAGGGCGTATTACCTATTTTAGCGATGGAAACTTCTTTTACAACTCTCTTTCCCTTTCTGCGCATTGCCTTCGCGTCAGTTTCTGGTGTAGCTAAAAGCAAATGTGGATTTGACCTCGTGTGTCTGCCTCTCGAAGCCACAGTTGATAATGTAGGTTCTTCCCAGCGGAGTCATCACAGTGAAGTCGCCAAGTGCACAGTAGCAATCTTCAAGTTCTGATATTTGATGCACCTTCAGAATCAGTTGATCTTTGTCGTTCAATCCGGGGGAAAATATTCAAATTCGTCCTCGGCAACGGTGCCAGAAATGTTGGCGATGGAAGTCACTCCTGGATTGATTGCAGGAGCAGAGCCCGATGCCCATCAGTTTAATGCCACGACTTTTTTTGAAGAGGTGATCGAATGGAGAAAAACTCGAGGAGATATCACTCTAACTCGGGGACTGAGTCTGGTACATATGGTGACAAAGGAGGTCTTGATCCAACTTCAGCCAGTGGATGGATAAAAGGGTGAGCAGGTGGAAGACTTGGTGAGAAAAAGAACAAACAGCTTTGGGCAACAAGCTTATGGCTATCTGCAGAAGAAAGACACTGAATGCAAGATCCTCTTGGATTCAGGATCTCAAGAAGCTGAGGAGGACTAGACTGGATCCTCCAATTCCAAGTCACTCAGCGCTGAGAAGATCACAAGAACTGGTTAGAAACATCATAACTGATATAGTGATCCTACCAACATCATCCTATAACAGCTATGGCTCGACTGGATCCTCCAATTCCGAGCGATTCAAACACAGTGTAACAAAAGACATAAAAGAGACTGGCATTCATTAGGCAAGAAGTCTCAAGAGTGCATACATAACCAGAGTATCAGTGCTTCATTAAAGATTTTACAACCGGGAGCTCAGCTCCACCATTGATAGATACAAAAATGGCGAAAACGCCTTCATATACTCAAACTAACAACAACAACAAAACCGAGACGTAGCATTGAAAGCTTTGCGTCTGCATGGCTTCTGACAACACGAATCTGCAATCTTTGAATGGTCATGCAACTTATGGCAGACACAATCGATCTCCTGACAGTTTCTCCGGTGACTCGATGTGCCTTTAATTCATTGTAGGACCTTCCCATTATGGTGGAGACGATGTCTAACCACCATCAACCACTTCAATAACTACTTCTTGGGATCGAGGACGATCTGGCCAACCCAGCACTTTGGGATAAGGAAGGCTTCTCGCGCTGCCACCTAGGATAACTGAAAGGCTTGGTGGAGAGGCATGGTGGCCAGTGCAGAGAACAGGGCGTATGGTAAAAAGGGGGGGAATGGCGTTAGGTTATGAGGACGTGGAAGAGGAGTGGCGAGGTGTGAGGAGGGTGACAGAGGATGGTTCATGGTGAAAGGCCTCGGGAGGAAAGAGGGAAGGTGAGAGATAACGAACTCACCTTTTGGTGAGGGGTCGACGTGAGGGAAACATGGCGAGCGGCGAGTGGACGACTAGAAGGAGGGGGGATGGAAGAGTCACACATGGCAGCATGAGAAAGGTGGAAAGGAGGATGTCATGATGAGGGAAGGGCCCGCGCCAGCTAAACCCAGAGTGGCTGAGGAGGACGAGGCTGTCCAAGCACCGTTGATCCGGGCGCTGAAATCTTGGCCGTCGAAAGCTGCTCTGTCGATTTCGGACCCCCCCCCCCTCCACTTAAAGGTAGAAAGGCAGGGGGGGTCCAAAATGGTCTTCATCGCCGTTGATCTGGGCGTGCCAATCTGAACCATTGGAGAGTTGTGCCCATGATTCCGGACCCCCCCCCCCCCCTCGCTTAAAGGTCGAAAGGCAAGGGGGGTCCAGAATTTGCTGTGCGCCGTCGATCTAGGCACGCAAAATCCAGCCATCCAAAAGTGACCCATGTTTAATGCAAATGTGCTTGCACCCAAAACTTAGGATGAGTGGGTTTTGACCCATTCTTTTGCAATTTAACCCCTTTGCAAGAAATATCGCTAACAATAGGAGGACTTTCTCAAGATGAGAAGGAGTTCAGAAATTTGGTGTTTTCCATGGTAGAGATGGTGAAAGTGTTGTATGAAGACTACTTGGAACGGAAGAGCTCGCCTCAAGTGAAATATTCAAAGAACAACAAAGGAAAAGAAGGATTGAAGGAAGTACCTTCTACATTTGTTTAAAAAAACACATCTGAGGTATGCAGTGAAGGTTCCTTGTCAAATTATCCTCATTCTCATCAAGTTGGTTTTGGTGCATTTGAAAAACATACAAAAGGTGTAGGTTTGAGAATACTAACCAAGATGGGTTATGAAGAAGGGAAGGGCCTAGGATGTAAAGTTCAAGGCATTGTTAATCCCATTGAGGTTGTGGAAAGGCCTCGATACTTAGTATTGGGATATGGTGAAGTGGAGCTTGGAGCATCCTCCAAGATTGGTTCCAAAACTTCGGAAGCAAGTAATGTTTCAAATGGCCAACTTAAGTCATTGCAGGAACACTTCACCAAAGGTAATGGCGCATCACTTTAGGATTGTGGTAGTGAATGCAAGCCATCCCCAAAGGAAATTGAAGATCAACATGGAAGGTATAATGGTCATGTTTTTACCAATTATCTTTTTTATTATAATAAGCATAATCGAGTAATCCAGAACTTGTGGAATCTTTATCCATGTACTTATTGTCATTTACCCAAGCATTGTGTTTCCAAGTGTTGGAAGAGACAAAATTTGTATTGGAAACCTATGTCGACTAGGAAGGAAACATGACATAAATACTCAAATCCACAATGAAATAAAGAGAAGGGAAAACAAGTCTGGGTGCCAAACAATCAGTGCACTTATTGTAGTAGGAGTGGACATCAAAAGGCTAGTTGTTGGAAGCTTAATCCAGAGCTTTGTCCAAGGAAGGACAAAACGATTTTTCATGTACTCACGAAGGAAGAAGGATTACAAGTGAGGCAAGAGGAACACCATGAGGGAAATAAACCAGCCACTTGTTTTTTCCAGAAGTGGTTGTCACAAATTCATTGTATTTTGCTTCCATTAATGTAATCGCACATGTTGAAATGATGACCTGTTATAACATCATTTTTGTACAACATCGTGTTTTGTTTTTCTCTTGATGAGTATGTAATCAGTCCAAATCCATTCTTGTAACCTTTTGGGGACCAAAAGGTCCTTTAGTTGGGAGGTGTGATCAAGAATCAGATCCAGGAGGTTGATAGGGCTAAAAAAGGGTAAAAAATGGAATTTCTCAGAATCAGATGAAACCAATTCCATTTCGACCTACTCGTTGCACCGATTCTGACCATATATTTACTTCCTTAAATAGATTTCGTATGCGAGAGTTATCACACTCTGACTATTTTTCCAAACAAGCAAAAAGTCAAACACGTCAACAGTCAAAAAGTCAATGATGATGTCAATATGAAGTCATCCTGATGTCATCATGCTGATGTGGCAATGTGACATGTGGCAGAGGCACAGTTGGTAGGCCATACAACTAACAAGGCAGAGGTTCCGTACAACTGACGTGGACCAACTAGAATGTGACACATGTCACCATTGGAAGGGTGACACGTGGCACACTCATACACGTGCCACATGTCCCTACTGTATGGTGACATGTGGTAGTGTACGACGCAGGCAGGTGGCAGGTATGGTTGCTGACTGGGAAAGTGTACAGACACATGGACCATTCTTCGGTTGACAAGCTACATCAGAATCGATGAACAGGGTGGTGCCACGTGGCCCAGACATGGATTTCCACATGGAACCCAGTGGTTGGTTATCCGGTTTAGGGAAAAATTATGGAGTTATTGGATTTGAACCAGATACCTCTCCCACCTGGAAAGTGACTGGGAAAGGGCGAATAGCACTGTGCCAACGTGTTACTTGTTATATGGAACCGCTTTGTAATATTTTAAAGTGTTTGTGATGTTTAAATGGAGGCGGAAGGGGGTTGTGGCTAATCCCCAACCCATAGGTTTATCAAACCCATATAACCTTGGCCACCATATAGGCGCTCCATTCCGTGGTTCAAAGAAAAAGGGGCACGAGATCCACGTCCAAAGACTTAACTGCCATATGTCCGATGTAATGTGACTGGTCCTTAAGTTTGGCGTGGGTAAAGTGGTCAAAACCCTTGGTATTCATGTTTGTATCCCATAGGACCCATTTCTTAATTGATAACACTTGATTGTTGGAGCAACCCCCGAATTTATAGGGATTTTACATGACCTGGTTTTACGGGCTAAGGGGCCAACGCACAACCCTTTGGGCTAGTGCTTGGCCATATATAGCTGCCATATGACCGAGTTAAGGGGCACGCAGCCAATCCAAGGAGTCTTAACCCATAAATGTTGCATAAAGTGGCTTTTAAACTTATGTTAGTGGATTTTATTTGATTTTTAGCCTGCAATTAGAGATTTATGCCCATTTTGGGGGGATATTGGACTCTTTTTGAGGCTAGATTTTGGGAGGAAGTTGGGGAAATGATAACCAACTTCAAGAATATATAAACTAGGACTTATTGAGGCCAAGGGGGAGATCATTGGTGGTTTAGAACATGTTTATGATGCCATATTTTTGAGCCAAACGCCATTGTTATGCAGGGAAGCTATTGAAGAGCACACCTTTGTGGGCCATTTATGGGAGCCTCGTTCATCCGATTTGGGTGTCGTCAGTTTTGATGGGTTCATGAGATCTGGTAGAACAAGACCAACTCATTGTTGTAACCTTTTGGTATGATTTTGATGTACTTATAAATATTTTAACATAAATAAGAAAAGTCCACCGAGACAGGGCCTGGAGATGTAGGCGAAGATTGCCAAACTCCGTTATCACATTTGTGTTATGTTTTTGTATTGTTTATTTCTTCATTTCAATTCTATACATGATTATGTGGCTATGGTAACTTCTCATATCTTCTTCCTCTTTCATTAAGTTTCCTTAATTGGTTAATGAATACATGAATAATAACTCAACCATAGTTGTGTAAAAGATCTTTTCGGATCAACCAGGGATTAGAGGAACTAATTAGAAAAATATATTCATCAGGAATCGATTCACTTGCCACATTTTCAGTTTTAGTCAAGGGAAGGTCATAAATTAACTCAACAAAAACCAAATATTTCTTTGATTTGGATCTCTCAAATTCCAAATCAAACTCTTGTAGGATAAAAATCCATTTGAATTATTTCCCCCCCAGCACTTACCTAGTCAGAATATGTTGCATGGGGTTGCAATCATAAATGACAATGGTTTTGTGCAATAATATGTAGTGACAGAACTGTTGGACAACTTGAACAACAACCAATGCCAAATTCTCCACATGTGAATATTTGATTTTGGAAGTGGTAAGAATCCTAATTAAACAGTAGATCACATGTTCATCATGCGATTCATCCTCTTGGACAAGAACCATAGAAATGGTACTGTCATAAGAGGTAATTTACAAAAGGTAATCTAAACTGTAATCTAGGGGATGTAACAAGGGTGTTTGATTCAACGTGTTTTTCAAAGCATCAAATTCCTATTGAGCAATGTCATCCCAAACAAAAGGAACCAATTTATTAGGAAGTTGAGTAAAACCTTTGGTCAGTTCAATGTAGTTGGGAATGAATCGACGTAAAAAAATTTGCTTCCCTTACAAACTTTGGAGTTGGAATAACATCGAAGGAGGAGGTAAGTTCAAGATGGCCTCAATATTCAAGGGATCAATGGTCGTAGTTTTTTCTATGTGATGAATGTCATTGCATCTTCGGTGTTTTGTATTTTACGATTTTCCCATCAAGAAAATATTATCGTTTTTGATCAACTTGACTATATAACTCCAGATATCCACAATTTTGCAGCGAATAATGTCCATTTTCTAGGACAATCTAGTATTGAGAGTGTAGGAGTAGGTCTCCTTAAGGATTCCTCACTCATGGGGGTTTTTCCTTTACCTGCTCCTACCACCCCACATGTTTCCATGATAAATATAATTTAGACTCAGGTGAAACATTCTCTAGAATCACTTGATCATTTGGTAGTACCTGGTCCTTACGATCATAGTTCATTGTCGCTATCAATCTCGCTAAAAAATGAACTAGACCCCCTCCATCCAAATCGAGTCTCACTCTGGATCAGATATATTGGTTGGTCATCTTAGTTATACCTTTAACATGATTTGATGCAAGTTTAGGTCTACTAGGGATCCAACAAAGCCTCTAAAACTATCATCCCTCCTGGTAAACCAAAAGGTAGCGCAACACACAGAGTGCACTGTGCAGTCTCACCCGAGATAGTCTTAATGGGTGACTACAATACTCAAGTGCTTGCAGTCCAAGACTGAATGGGGATCTTTGAATTGCGTGCTTTGAATTCTATCTAATTATTAAACAAATATACTATCATTCTCGTTCATGCAATGTAATCAGATTCATTAATTCATTCATACATAATTCTAACATCTAGTCATAGACAATAAAAGAGAGACATACATTCAATCACATAACACAAGTTTTACCATGGTTCACCCCCTCTTGGGCTACGTCCACAAATATTTGGCTCTCAAGCTCTTTTATTATGGTAGTTCCAAAGCTATAACGTTGCATGCTTTACAACTCATCATCAATCGGGTCGAGATCTATTATGAGGTAGACTAGATCACACCAAGCTCCTCATCCTATGATCTAACCCTCAATATCTACCCTTCTGACTTGCTACAACTCTACAGCTTACAATATTGGATCACATTACAGTAGTGTTACAAACTAGTTATTCCTTGTCATGCGAGTAACACTCCATAAAATCTGAACCCTCTCCTTCCGCTCTCTTCCTAGACCTCATAGGTATCTATTTATATGTGTTTTTGGATCATAATCCATTACAATGTAATACAAAAAACCTAACCCTAACATCGTTAGGTATTCCATGCGTGCACGCGTGCTTCTTTTCGTTCCAGTTGTCGCTTTCCTCTTGCATGCTTTTCTTCCCAAAATAGTCTTTCTTTCTGATTCAACCTACTTCCAACAAGCCCCCAACTCTGACATGTGGCTCATCCCAAGCCACCTAACCCTTGTGTGCTTCATTGATCTCTCTTACGATCATTTGGAACTTCTCTGTGAGCTCTATTGCTTGCATTTGGGCCTGCATGGTCTTCTCCTTGAGTATGTCCAATACCTACACTACAATTGCGTCATTGACCATCCTTGCAAACTCTACCTAGGTTTGTGTCATATTCATTTTGGCTTCCTCCACCTGTGCAATGAAATCTGCTGCTCATTCTTGGAGCAGTTCCATTTGATCCAGGTGCTCCTTTTTTTGCGTCTATGCAACTATGAGTTCTTCTTGTAGTTTCTGCATGTCCTGCGCTCCTTTGACGCGCTCGATGATCAACATTGTGTTATTCATTTTCTTGAGGTCCTGGATAATTGTACTTATCCTTTCTCCTTC
This sequence comes from Picea engelmannii, assembly GCA_009831015.1. Classification (NCBI taxonomy): domain Eukaryota; kingdom Viridiplantae; phylum Streptophyta; class Pinopsida; order Pinales; family Pinaceae; genus Picea; species Picea engelmannii. The sequence continues at coordinate 805,910 of ML782496.1, read as the reverse complement.
CTAGTCCCACTGCTAGATTTGATGATCATCTTCCAGCTTCATCCAGAGCTATGCTACTTTCTCGAACAAGTTGGCCACCACGTGGAATTGTCACTCTATCTCCTTTATCTGTGTTGTTTCCTCGTACTTCCTTTTCTCCTTCACCTCTAGTGGGTTGGTATTTGTGAGATGCTCCCGAAGGTGATCGATCTCCTGTTAGTATTGATCGATTGTCTACACAATGTAATCAATATTCTCTATCATCGTGAGTTCTAACTTCTGCGCATTCTTTGGAATTTTATCATAGGCTACGACTAATTTATGTTCCAATTCATTCACGCGGTCCTTCTCATATTTGGTCTCGAGCTTAGCCTACTTGAGTACCAATTCCAACATGTCTCGATTGTCCTTTGTCTGTTGCAATTCCCCTGCATCTGTGCGTGCGTGAGACTGTACCTCCTGTGTAATGTTGACTTGCACTTTATACAAGGTATTGGTTTGTATCCTCATCAATACCAACTGTATTTGAGACAAGTACTTTAGGGGTGTCTACCCAATGATTTCATCCATGCACAACATTCTAGGTGTGATGTGAAATTTCGAGCTCGACTGTGCTGTCGTCTGGATCCTATCCTGCTCACTTGTTCCACCTTCACCTCCTATCTGTGTTGTTGATGGGACCATTCCTACACTCTTTTCACAGGCTGTGCTTCTCCGAGCTGCTTGAGGAGCTGTTGCATGTGGGCCAAAGCTTCCTCAATCATGTCCCTTTGGCATGCAACATTATCAAAATCCTTGATTGTGTGTTCCTGGATCATTTGGGCCACCATGTCTGAATCATCCTCGGTGATCATGTATTTTGGGGGTGTTTTGTGTTCCTTCACCTTCTTACGTGCACCCCCCCGTCTGGATGAATGTCCTCTTAGTCTGGCCTTGCTCTTGTGGAGTAACACTAGATGTAGTTCCATGTGCTACCTCAGCCTATTTCTGATGTACCTGTGGCACCTGTGTATTGTTCTTATTCCCCTTCTGGGGGCCTATCTTGGATGTCCCCCCTTTTTTTCTATTGTGCCTTGTTCTGAAATATCCTTGGTTTCTTAGGAACTGTTACCTCCTCGACCTGTGTCTGTTCCTGTCTTACATCCTCCTCCTCTACCTCTGCGGGTATTTTGAGAATGAGGAATGGAATACTCCAGTTATCTTCCCAATCCTTAATGGCCATCTCTATGTCTTCCTCCTTGATGCAGTAGCTTAGTTGTGTCCATTGATTCAGGATATTTCCATTCCTGGATCCACATCGCATGTCTAGTGGCTTTGAAATTGGCTATGCCATGATACTCTGTGATTTCTTCCGATGTTATCCTCCAAGTGTTGGCAATGTTGTCATGTATGTCGCTGAGATAGCCTTTGAATATGGCTGCATTCATTTTTCTTTTCTTGGATTCCAAAGAGAATTCGAGCGATAAGTATTGTGCTGCGTGGAAGGGTTTTGGTCTAGTGGAAAAAAAAGAATACTTCGGCTCCTTCCATCCGATCAAGGCTATCAGGATGAGTAGCCATGAATAATGGAATTTTGTCCCCATATCATGCACATCCTTGTATTCATCTAGGAATGTATTCGACAAATAAGGGGCCCAGCTGAGTGTGGTTCCCTCTTCACACTGTGCTGCAGCTACAACAACCCTGACCGAGACTTCCTCCTTGTGACATTTCCTGAGTAATTTTCATGCCATTCTTGTCACGGCATCACTAATATGCCTGATGATGATTTTTTGCAACCCCCTTTCGGTGCCATATTTATTGTTAATTTCCTCGACCAGTGATTTCTCCTTTTTTTGTCCTCCAGGAACTATGCGAGATCCTCACCCCGTGATGGAAACCCTGTGATGTATGCGATGAGCTCTACGTCTATTGAGACGAGTTGTTCCAGCCACACATATCCGCCATGTGTAACTTCCATCAGCTGCTTGATGCAGTTTTTTTCATACTGGCCCCTCCCAAAGTGCAGTAGGTCAAAAAGGCATATAATCCCATTTTTGGCCAGTCCTGCTGCCCATTAGACTGGTTGATTAATTGGTTCACCAAAGGGTCCTATACCCATAGTCTGTAGGTAGACTTGGTTGGAGAACTCCGGGAACTTGTCTGTGTTTGTCACATCATGGCTTGAATACCTCAATTTCTCCACATGTACTAACATATTTGTTGGTATACGTACCCATTTCAGAATGCACAACAAGAAAATGGTTGCGGTGGGTTTCCTGCATGGTGACCTAGGTACCATCTTCTTTCCCTTTCGCTATGGTGGCTGGTTGGAGGTTCTGACCTCCATTGTTCATTCTTCAATATAATCCTATAGTCGTCAAGTGACATATTCCACTGTTCCTTCCTGTGGCTATTCAGACGTGGTTATCCGTGATCTTTTTGGCGCGGTCGTTTCTTCCTAGTTTGGAGTCATCCCATTGACTCTCGGGGCTTCTTGAGGGTTTTCGGGGTGCATATGGTTGCCTGTGTCCTCAACCTACTGGTCCTATCCTTCTACCAGTGTATCAATGTCCATGCACGCTGGTGTTGTCTATTGGGTTTCCTCCAAAATGGGTGTGGGGCTTCGTGGTGTCATATCAGGCGACAAGATTTTGTCCACGTGGATGAATTTTAGAGGCTGAGATGGTTGTTGTTCATTTCCCTGTGGTGGTAATGGTTCTCTGGTGCTTCTTCGAGGTTGTTTGGTGGTTTGTCTCGACTCTCCCTATTTAGGTGGTGCCATGGTGGTAAAGATTTTGTTCGCCGATCTTAGTGGTCTATGCAACCTCTGCAACCCTCACTCTCTCCTTTGTATGCTTTATTGCTCTGTGCCTTTCTTGATTTGACAATAACCTTTCCGCTCCTGTGTGCTTGATTTGTATTGGGGTCGTTTGAATCTTTTCAGAGATGTTACCGTGATTTCCTTTTAATTGAACCGCCAAATCCTGCATACTTGCCATTGATTTTCCTTGTTGTCACCAGTTGGCCTGATTAATGTGGCGTCCCATCAGTCATTTTAGACATTCAATTTTGATAGAAGCTGTCAGTTGGTGCTTCTTTTTCCATATCTGCCTTTCCTACTTGTTTATGATTTGTAGTGACCATTGGCCTTGTCTCCTTCGAGCTAGAATTTCTGAGTGTGCACTCTCATTCTATTTTCAGTGCAGTATGCCTCTGTTGTTATATTTTTATGTTCGGTACGACGTGGTTTTTTTTTTCGGTTCTTACTACGTGGTAAATTTCAAGTTGCGGGTGGTTGACTCTCTTTGTACAACTTCAGTCAGCTCCCATTGATCATCCCCCTCAATTTTTCTCCTTCCAAATCCTTCAACTATACAACTCCTCCGTCTGTGACAGTCTTGACCTCATATGGTCCCAACCAATGCATTCTGAACTTTCCTAGATGTTGGAAAAACTTGTTGTCATACAGTAGGAATATATCTCCTTCCTTGAATTTTTTTTTCTTGATATGTTGTTCATGCCAAGATTTGTCCCTTTCTTTCTGTACTTCTTGGTGAAAGCCTGCTCGAATCCTATCTTCTTCCATGCTCATCAGCTGACTTAACATTTCATGTACTGTGCCTCAATCTGTCATGTTTATAATTGTTGCAACACGCAAAATTGGTACCAAGAATTCTAGTGGCAACACTGCTTCTTGTTCATACACCAATTGAAAGGGTGTTTGCCCTGTTAGCTTCTTATAGGTAGTTCTGTATGCCCATAATATTGCTGGTATCTTTGAATCCCATTCATCCCTATTGACATTGCAAATCTTGGTTAGGGCATTCTCTAGAATCTTGTTGAAGGCTTCCATTGTTCCATTTTCTTGAGGATGGTATGGTGTAGTTTTCTGATGGTATACCTTGAATTCTTTAGTCAGAGCTCTGATAGTGTTGTTGATAAAGTGAGTGCCTTGGTCACGCATCAAAATACTTGGACATCCAAATCTAGTGAGCACATGTTCAAACGAGAAGTGTGTTGTCTCTGCGCTGCAATATTTAAATGGTGCTGCCTCTCCTCATCTTGAGAGGTATTCTGTTGTAGTGATGATGTATCGCGTGCCTGATCTTCTTGTAGGTGTGTGAATTGGCCCAACAAAATTGATAGCCCATTTTTCAAACACTTGTAGCGTTACTTGTGGGTGTAATGGCATCTTGTCCCATCTGTTTGGTTTACCAACCCTCTGATAAACATCGCATTGTTGACAATATTCCTTTTCATCTTGATGAATAGTTGGCCACCATAATCCCTCATGCAGTACCTTCTGCACGATATCTTTTCCTGCATAGTGTCGTCCCTCTATTCCTTCATGGTATTTTGCTAATATCCTAGGCCTTTCATGTTCTAGCACGCACCTTCTCAAGATGTTGTATGCCCTCATTTTATATAGGTTCCCTGTGATCAACTGGTAGTTGGTTGCTCTGACAACCAAATTCTTCCTCTATGCAATGTTAAGTTCCTGTAGTGTAGTCCCTATACTTAAATACTCAATAATGTCAGCAAAATAATCATCCGCGACCTGGACTAAAAATAACTGTGCGTAAGGGAAGATATCCTCTAAGTTTGTAGGATCCTCGCCATTGGTGACCCTTGACAAGTGATCAGGTCCTGTGTTCAACTTCCCTGGTTTGATTATGACTTCAAAGTCAAATTCTTGAAACAACAGTAACCATCGACATATTCTCCCCCCCAACATTGGCTTGTTGACTAGGTACTTAAGGGCTGAATGATCTTTGAACATCTTAAAATGTTTTCCAAGTAGGTAATGCCTAAAATTTTGAAGTGCATACACCATTGCCAGACCTTCTCGCTTTGTAGTGTTGTAGTTTTGTTTGGAGTCTGAAAGTTTTTTTCTTGCAAATGCTCTGGGATGGTCCAAATCCCCTGCTCCTGGTTGCGCCAAAATAGCTTCCAGGGCTATGGCTGATGCATCTACATGCACATGGAATGTCTTCTACCAATATGGAAATAATAAGATGGGTGTTGTGAACATATTCTCCTTCAGGGTGTCCAATCCCTGCTAACATCTCTCATTCCACTGGAATTTAGTATCCTTCTTGAGCAATTTCTCCATCGGCACAATGATTTGCGCATACCCCTTGATAAATTTTCTGTAATATCTTGTATTTCCAAATGTGGCCCGCAGCTAGCGCACTTATTTCGGTGGTGGTAAGTTCACAATTACTGCAATATTTGCAGGATCCACGATCAAACCTTTTCTTCATACTATGTGACCGAATAGAATTCCGAAGGGTGTTCCAAATATACATTTCTTAATGTTCAAGGATATTTGGCATTTACTGTATCTTTGTAACATCAACCTCAACACCTCTACTTGATCCTTCAACAGGCTATACACTATCCAATAATCCAAATATACCTATAGAAGCTGGTGGATGAATTATTTGAAGGCAAAAATGACTACTCTGGAGAAAATTGTTGGTGCATTTTTCAGTCCAAAAGGAATGACTGTGTATTGGTAGGATCCCCATTTTGTTGCAAAGGTAGTCTTGTATTGACCTTCTGGTACTATCTTGATTTGGTGGTAGCCTGAGAATCCATCAGTGAATGAGTATGCTTCCTAGCCTCCCACATTTTCTAGGACTTCATCTGTAAAGGATGTAGGGAATGGGTCATGTAGACAAGCAACATTGAGATTTCTCAGATCTACACATATTCTTATGCCTCCTTTGTTTTCTCCTAAACTACCATGGGAATTATCCATTTTGATTCTTCTACTGGTTCTATGATTCTGGCTTCCAACATTCTGTCGATTTATGCTCTTACTTTCTTCTTGTAGATGGGGATAAATCTGTAATGCATATGTCTGATAGGTCTTGCCTCCAATTTGAGAGGGATCTTCATCTCTCCAAGTTCTCCTGCAATACCCTTCATTTCTGTGAAGGTTGTTGGGAACAGGTCACTGTACTCACGCAATAATTTTGTTATCCTGTCCACTGTTTGCTCCTCCCAGTAGTCTCCAATGCAAACCATTTTGGGATTATCAACTGTCTCAATGTTTAATTTCTTCACCTTTATTTGCACAACAATTACTTCTGATTCTATAGGTGGACCTTCCAATTCTCTTTCACCTTCAACTTCCTCAATATGAATATCACATGGATCATCTTCATCTAGTACTTCTTCTTACACATGATAGCATGACAAAAATTCTTTCACCGTCTGTCTATTTTGCTGTTGTTTTTCTATTATGAGTTCAAATTCTGGTTCCTTAATGAATATCACCCATCTTATTTGTTTAATTGCAACATCTATTTTGGGGTTCTCATGCTCAAATGATAAAGTGGTTGTAAATTTATACTATAGTACTGTCCAACTCGTAGTTCCTTTATGCAGTTCTTGGTCTGTATACTAGTTTGCTAGGATGCCCTCTAATGTGTGTACAAAATGATGGGGCCATTCCTCTGGGGGTGTCATTTTCCATAGTGCTCTGCACTTCTCCAAGTATTCCACTAGTGTCCCCTATCCATCATATTTCCGCTGCTGGTTTCTTATTTGTTCTGTGCCAAACCTAATGCACAGTAACCAATTACATTGGTACTAGTCCTTGATTGTTTCTTTGTGTGCGCCCCACCATATTGTAGGTGTAGCCTTAAGTGAGATGTATAGAGATAACAATCTCTGACTGTCTGATACTTCGTCCTCATATCTTGTTAGGAATTATTCCAAGTCGTTGATTCCATGGAAACTTGAAGGTTGTCTGACTTTTGTGCCAACGCACCTTACTGTGCGGTTTATTCATGCACATCTTCTAGTTGAGACCTCATGTAGGTGCTGCTACCAATTCTCTAGACCAATGTCTAAATTATAAGCACATGATGTGATAATTCTCCAGATAAGTACACCATCGACAATTGGATTAATGTAATCTTTGGTGTGCGCGGTGGTTCGATACAACTGGTTAATTTCTTCCAGATCTAGACATGTTGGTTTCACAAATATTTGAACTTTTGATGGATCTAGGGGCGTGATAACCCTATATTCGCTTGAATCAAATTCCATCTTCCTAGTCTTCAGGTTTATTATCTCTTGATTGACAAATGCCCAATCGAATCCTAGTAATGTTGGATATGGTATTGTGTCATCCATGATTTCGATCACTTCAAAGTCTTCCTTAGTGCGCACTCCATCCAGATCTAGTGTCGCTCCTTTTAGCCTCCCTATTGGTAGAAATATGTGTTGTTTTTCTAACTTTAGTTGGATTGGTGAGTAGCCTAAGTTAGGCTATCCCATGCATTTCCTTTTCTTTTTGGGTAATACATTCACTTCAGATCCCAGATCTTATATCACATCGCCCATGTTAAAATCTTCGATGTTGGCATTCAATCTAAACTATCTGCTAGTTCTCCTTCTGGTATGGAGGTGGTTGAATATCTTCTGTTCTAAATTTCCCTCAGATTTTGTGGTACATTTATCTAACAGATTCTGTAATATTATAGCAGAAGATGGATCCTTAAATAATTGACTACAGGATTGCAGGAAATTTTTAATACAACTTGGTTTCCCAGGTGTGCTTCACTGGTATGGTCTAATGCTGACGACATTTCATATGTTGGGATGTCTTGGGTATGCTGCGTGGTATATGTAGATGAAACATTCTTCTTGAGAAATTCTTGTCTGGCCTCCTTAAAGGTCTCCTCCTTTTTCGCATCAAATATCTTGGGTGGCTCAGTATTTTTCTTAATCCACTAGCACTGTGCTGGTTCCTTCTAGCCGCATCATCTCTTGTTTTAGCACCTCCACCCATCATTATGTTTATGTTCCTTCCATATTCTCTAGATTATGTAGAGATAAAACGTACGTTCTGATTGTTCTAATTCCATTTCTCCTGTATCTTCCCCAACTGTGTTGTGTAATCCTCTATGTCGTGATCTGCTGTGCGACAATATATGCTTGTCGTAGGTGGTAGAGGGAATTCTCTTGCATAGTTCCCTAGATGTTGGCATTTATGGCACACTACTGGACCTCTTCCATATCCAAAGCCTCCTCTGCCTCGTCCTCCTCTTTGTACCCGACGTGATCTCTAAGCGGTGTATTGTATTGAGGTACCTAATTATACTGTGCATGGTTATACTTGGGCTGCACAATGTTATACTTTGGGTGCGCATTGTTATACTACTGTGACACAATATTATACTGCGATGGCGCCTGATTAAATTGAGGTGTAGTTTGCCCTGTCATCATTTCATCTTGCACCCTATATGCATCTGATGTCCTCTCTCTAATCAACTCCATGGTTCTACAGTCTTTGTCATCATGGCCTACTGACTTGCAAAAGTTGTAATATTAACTCTTTGGGACTGTATGATATTTCTGCATCATTTGGTAGTGATATGGATCATGGCCCTGATTTTAAAACATTTCACACCATTGTCCTCTTGTTGGTAACAGGTTTGGAATTTCTGTTTCCATGTACTGTACAAATGCTGGACATTCGTTCTTATGGTGTCCTTCTGTCCTGCATGTGGTACACCAAACGACTTCTCATTTCTCCTTACTTTTGTTCTGGTTTAGCTGGAACATTAATTCATATCTTCCTTCAGCTCTTCGATGGATGGATCTATCTTTTGATATTGGTTTTATTCCTGTTACAGGGTTTCCTGCAGAGCCTCTTCATACGTATGGAACTTCTATTGTCGCAGTGGATATTTCAAGTATGGTAATAGTGACTTGAAGAACAAGTGTCTGTGCTGCATATATGTCATGAGATATTTCAGTTTTCCTTTCAATCACTTGAATCTCTGGTCAATATCCCATACAAATTATCCTCATTTCTGTTATAATTTTTATAATCTCGTTCATGTATTGGTCCTCTGAGCTTGGCTTCTGAAACTCATTTATCAACAACTTCTTGATATCCACAATCATTCTGGTTGTCCCTGGTGGATTTTTTGTGGCTAAAATCATATACCAATCCAGTGTGTGATCCCTTAGTGTGATAGTTAGTTGTGCAAGTTTAGTGTTCTCATTTTTGATCTGTATCGCATCCAAAATATTTTTTCATATAAACATGTGCTTCTTCGGGTCCTCCGATTCTTCTCCTTTGAATTCTGGTAACCTGATGGTGGGATCGTGTCCTGCCATCCTAAATGTTGAACTACTACCTTCGCGTGATGTATATACTTGACTAATGCTTATTGAAATGGCTCCCCTAGTTGTTGTTCCTTGTGTAGATTTACTTCATGTTGTCTTCCTTTTCCCAAAATTTGGTTGTCTAAACAATGGTGTTCTTCTTGGTGTGTTAGTCACACATGGGTTTATGGGTTCCACACTAACATTAATATGGATAGGATTGTTTCCTTATCTTCCCTCTCTTGGACCTATCATCATCCTCTCATATTTTTCATGCAGGATTTCCTCAATATGCTCCACAACTTGAATATCCTCTACCTCTTCTTCATCACTTGCCAAGCCTTCCCTCGTGGCTACAACTCTCTTCTTGGTGTTCACCTTGTATTGATAGGGTACTCCATTGCACGTATTTCTAGATGTCGCCATGATCCTCTTGATCTATTCATCGTCCATCATGAATGGATCCAAGGCTTCCTCCTTCTTTCCTTTATCCACTTATCCTTCCATTTCTCTTTTTTCTTTCAGTTCTTCCCCCCTTCCCCCATGCATGCAGGGAAGTTTAGCTGTTTGAATCCATTGTCATTACACCTTTTTTATAGAGACATATCTTAATAGAAGTATACAACGATCAAATATACCTTCCTCGAGGCCCACGTAGAAAATATTTCTTTGTTGCACTATACGACTTCGCGATATCTACTGCAAATTTTGTTATAAATCCTGCTACAATACCGTTGAGCCAAAAATCTACTGCGTGGGTGAATTTTTTATTCACCTGATGTAACTGCACGATATGAAATAAGTTCCACTCTAACTGTCGGATCTGATTGGTTGCATGGTTTTCCTTCAACATCAATATCCACTCCTGCAATAAGTGTGGAAAATCATAGAAAAATACTTCATGCAGATCAATAAACACATATTTCTCAAGATATTTGTGTGGTGTTACTCTAGGGTTTATGTTATCTTGCTATGCAAACTCTAGCTCCTTTGTCTTCAACCATATCTCTCTTTCCTCTTTCCTGGGTCTCCATGGCATGCACATTTCGTCTTATATTGTCATTCTTTTTGACACTTCGGTCCCAGATCTTACATTCTTTTAACAATTTTTCAATAGATCAAACATTCTTTGACCAGATATTCAATAGATCAACCATTATTTTAACAGATATTCCATAGATCGAATCCACTCAATCCTGTGTTGTTCCAACCGAAAACAAAACCATTTGTTGGTTTTTTATCTTAGTCATACCTTTAACATGATTTTAGCCAGGTTCAGGTCTATTGGGGATCCAGCAAAGACTCTAAAACTATCGACCCTCCTGGTAAACTAGAAGGCAACACAACACAGAGTGCACTACATAGTCTCACCCAAGATATTCTTAATGGGTGACTGCAATACTCAAGTGATTGCAATATATCACTAAATGGGGATCTGTGAATTGTGCGCTATGAATTCTATCTAATTCTTAAAGAAATATACTGTCATTCGCGTTCATGCATGTAATGTAATCAGATTCATTAATTCATTCATACATCATTATAACATCTACTCATAGGCAATAAAAGAGAGACAAACATTCAATCACATAACACAGGTTTTACCATGGTTCACCCCCTCCTGGGCTACGTCCACAAAGATTTGGCTCTCAAGCTCTTTTATTATGGTAGTTCCAAATATATAGCGTCGCACGCTTTATAACTCATCCTGAGTTGGGTCGAGATCTATTATGAGGCGGACTAGATCACACCAGGCTCCTCAGCCTATGATATAACCCTCAATATCTACCCTTCTTACTCCCTACAACTCCACATCTTACAAGATTGGATCAAATTACAGTAGTGTTACAGACTAGTTACTCCTTCTCATGTGAGTAACACTCCATAAAATCTGAACCCTCTCCTTCTGCTCTCTTCCTAGACCTCCTAGGTATCTATTTATATGTGTTTCTGGATCATCAACCATTACAATGTAATACAAAAACCCTAACCTTAATGTCGTTAGGTCTTCCATGCATAAGCACGTGCTGCTTTTCTTTCCAGCCGTCGCTTTCCTCTTGCAAGCCTTTCTTCCTAAAATAGCCTTTCTTTATGATTCAACCTACTTACAACAAAATACTTGAACCTTATTTTCCTCCTACTCGTTAAAATATTCCTATTAGTATCCAAACACCTAAACGGGGAAAAAAGAAGAGTCGACAGAGGAAACGACACTTGGGGGGCAGGTCTCCAGCCTCTCGACATCATGCTGGAGAAATGCCACTAGCTTCTACCATGCAAGTTGGGGGAAAAATACCTCTAGAGAGACACACTACTAGGAGTGATGCTTGCTTATGGGTCATACCCATCGTAATGTAGTAGTATTTTCTAGAATGATATTAGTCTTTTTCTTTCTCATTATCATAAATACATGAGAATAGGTTACTGATCTCAATATTTTTTCTTTCTCATGCTTGTTAATACATGAGAATAGGTTATAGAAACATTTTTATCTCTTTTTCGGGCTCGTAAAAGCTATACAAAAAAGGAACTCTTTGGAGTCTCCTTTAATCTCGTTTTAGACTCCCTAAACATGAAAATATTTCTGAGTGAGCTTGTTTACTTTCACACTCATTAAATGGTTTGAAAGGGCATCTTTCAAGTGGTATTTTATCTCTTTTTCGGCCTCACGAGACTAATTATGAAAAATGAGTACTTTATTCAAGCATGAATAGAAGAGTTCTTCCTTGAATTGTTTTACACTTTTTTCGGGCTTGGGAGACTAAATTTACAAAAAGGTCACAAATGGAGTCATCTTTAATTTCTTTTTAGACTCTCTAAACGTGAAAAACGACCGAGTTTACCTTCTTTGGGATCTTAAAATTATGCATTGAAGGACCTATGTGAGTCCAATCTCCAAGACCCATACGGGATTGAACCCTTACTTCTTCAAGTTCATTAAACATATGAAGAGGAACTTATCGAAGGTGAGTTGTAATGAGCATCAATTATCCTCCTCAATCTCATTAAAAAACAAAGAGGTACTCACCAATCACGGTGGGGGGGAAGTTGAAGGAAATGGGTCAAGTTTTTTGGAATCCGTTAAGGAATATATTATTGTTTCCCTTGAACATGGAACCTGTTTGCGTCTCGGCTTACATTTGGGTGATATGTTTGTCTATGAGTCATACAAATTCCATGTTTCATTATACTTTTTCATTCCATTCGAATAATTCTCTTATTATCATCACATTATGTTCTTGGTACTCGTCGAGTCAAAGCTGCCAAGTCTTGTGTCATGCCTCACTATGTTCAAGGGAAGTTTCAGTTCAATCCATCCCATCCGTTTCAGTTCAAACCATCCCATCTGCAGTATTACCAGTTTTCATTTCCAGTGTCAGTCCATACTCATTTAATCCACCATCTCACATCACTTTCCTATGTTAGTTTTGTGTCGATGATGGGGGATACATCAAGGCCCTCCTTTGACGAGTCTAATCCTGTCAACTTCAACACATTATCTAGGAATTATACTTAGAAACCAATTAGTACCTTGGGACCTCCATACCTCAATGGCATGCCTCTTCAATTTAGACAGTAGGTTTACATCATTGGCCAATGATCGAATGATTCCATGAATGTTCGAACTCAAATCATTTATTCACATTCATTGGAATGTACTAAAGGTACCTTGGGAATCATTATCATCATTGGTTATTTCCATCGCACTTGTTAATGTTATACCTCATTGACCGGTAATAAAGTGGTTAATACCATGTTTGAAATCAAGTCATTTATTCGCATGGCTAGATTCATAATGATTTGGGATCAGGATGAAAACCTTGGGTTAGGCGCTCACTCTGTTATGTTATTTTCCCAGGATACAATGGAGATCATTTGAGCACATAAAATATTTCAGTACAATCACTATCCTAGAAATCTTACTGATATATATAATGTCACATAGATCCACATTATATTGATTCGTGGGTATGTTTTGTCACCTCATAGCTCCACTGTGTATTTTTCTTGGTTGCGATTAGTTCATGTCATAAAGGTATGGATCCACACTGTATCTATGGTGGACATACCCTTATTCATTATTCTTATGCATCCGTAGTGTATTGGTCGACAACTAGGTTTTGAGTCAACTCTTATTCCAAGCATATGTATGCCTGCCTCAAGAATTAAACAAATATGTATATTGATTGATGATTGTTTGTAGCTTCTGCTAGGTTCTCCTACTCCAACACCCTTGCATTGAATAATTTTTAAAGTGTTTAGGACATCATTTTCTCTTCTAACCTCACACTTTATGGGGAATATTTTACACATGAAAATGTCATACTTAAGTGTCGCACCCTAAGTGTTGCAAGTGTCGCAAAGTGGCATATGCACCTTGTTAAGTATCACATGCACTGTCTCAAGTGTTGTATGTAACTTATGAAGTGTCGTATTAAATTTTCTAATTTTCATAACCTATTGACACCATGAAATACATTTGTCATAATCCCTAAGTCATTTTAGAAGAGAAAACCAACCATTTGGGGTATGAAACCACACCTTTTTCTTGGAAATTTTGACCATTTTTTGGCATTTTAGAAGCGTGGCGCTCCCCTAATGATGTTGAGGGAGCGTCATTTCTCCCCCTGTCTTGCTTAGGGGGTGCTAGTGGTGCTATGTCTCTCACTCTAAGGGGTCACCAATGTGGTTAGAGGGAAATATGGCACATCTCGACTATTCTCAAGGGACAACTCTTAAAGGAGGATGTTGTTTTGGGTCGAATCCTATCCTAGGGAACTATATTAGGATGAAATCCCAACTCATGGAGCCATATCCTCAACCATTGCCCTTATTATATCGTCATGGTTAAGCCTCCCAATCCTATAAATTGAAGGCATTTCCAAGGTGAAGGGGGGAAGATTTCAGGTGTCAAACCTTTGATCCCAAGAGGAGGAATTTGTTCAAGTATCATCATTATGATCTTAAGATATTTTTTCAAGGGGATGGAAGAGGATAAATTGGAGAAGGTATTGCATTGTAAGACATGGTTTGTAAGTGTTTGTAATTTGTTTTCAAAATTAATATTAACTTGACATATTCCCTTCAAGTTCATGTGTTCTGCATTTGCTTGTCTATTGTCATTTCAATATTCATAGATATATATCATTTACCTAATCATACAGAGTAGGAGGAAGCATTCATTTGCTGGTCTTTGCAGGAATTCATTTACATTAATGATCTTAGAGATCAATCCCATGGATTGGATTAGCGAGGATGCACATCGCAATAAGGTATGCCACATTCTTCTTCTCTCTTGCTTGATTGGTTTAGTTAGATTTAAAGTGAAAGTGGCAACCTTTTGTTTACTTCTATCTTTGGACCAAAAAAGGGGTCTTGGTCCAAAGGGATGATTCTCTTGTACGCAGGGTAATATTTCTCATAACAAACACTTCTCGATATGATGTCCACTCTTACCACAATAAGAGCAAAGTGTCTTGTTCCCATCTTGGAACCATGATACCTCCTTGTCATTCCCCCTTTTCCTTTGCTTTGAGAAGTGAAATTTAGCTTTAACTTTCTTGTTGGATGGATTTTCTTGCACATATTGTCTTCTTTTAAATTTCTCCATATTATGGTTACTACTTCCACAAGAAGCACATGGATACGTAGACAATTTACCAATGGAAAAAAAAATTATTCCCTCTTTAGAATGCACATATTTCTCAAAATATCTCTTGCATATGTTACCTTTCCATGGATTGGAAGGAAAGACTAATTGTTTATGAAGGACCTCTTCATCTGAATTTCTCCTTGATTCAACCATCCTTGAGTATTCTCCATATTGACAGGTGTTATCGGACAAATTAATCAATGTGGACAAAGACCAATCTCCCTAGCTTGGGAACCCAAAGCTAGAACAAAACAACGCATAGCATATTACTTTCCTTAGATTCATACAATCAAAATACTAATAAGTAAGGACTCATACCTTTTTATCGATGGTTGTCCTCACTTATTTTAGCTCCTAGATTTATCCATAGGTTTTTGAATGGAAACCTGTATAAGAAGACAAGATAACAAGTGAAAGAAACAATAGTGTTTCGACAAATCTATACAAATGAAAAAAGATAAATGGAATAAAGTCAATTTACAATAAACAATATCTAAAGGAAAGGAAACATGTTACTACATTAACAATAATGGAAGAGTTACAACCAGTTCCTTGGTGTTGTGAGGCTCTTACCAATGACTCGTTTCTCCAATACCCACATTCCTTACATGAGTTCCACCACCATCAACTGAATACTTTGACATAATAATCTCTCAAGGCCAAGGAACAATGTTCTAATCACAAATCATAAGCTAAAGTTGTAAACCACACTTCACTACTATTTATTCTCCATTAGCTATTAACATTTTCTCATGAGAGAAATCTCTTTTTATAGATTGGAGAGGAGGTTAGGATAAGAGGTTATAATCTCCCCAAATTAGGAGTACGGGTGAGATGCAAACCTATCAAAGGACACCTCATATCTAAAGCTTCTCTTCTATGAATTTCATGAATTTCTTCTTTTTCCTCCCTTTCAAACAGTATCACACCCTGTGAACTAGCAAGATGAGGCACCGTCGCATGCTTCTATGGTGCAACATGCGACACTTAAGAGTATCACATGTTGCAGTGGTGCAACATACGACACTTTCATAATTTTTTTTTTAAAATATATTCTAGCTTCTTTCAAGGAAATGTATTCCTTTAGTGATCATGGATTTTAAGCTATGGATGATGGAAAGTAGGTGACCATTATTGGTTTCAATAAAATAATGTGTAACAAAATTCCCCCAAGAGTATGAATATAGAATGGGGTGATAGAAAAAATACTTTACCGTGTGGGTATTGAAACAAAGAAAACATCGGTTGGAGACCTTTCAACAACAAACCAGGAATTACAATATCATTACTGAGGGAGGAATTCCCATACTCATAATACAAATGAATCAAAGCATAAGTGCTTACATACAAATACCCATGTCAAGTATGATAGGTCATGGCCACCAAATATACACCATGGATCCATGCCATTATTGTTATAACCCTAATTTGCACCAGCCATGCTTACCTAGCATCAGGCCATCACAGATTCCTTCTTTGCCAAAAAACTGCTGAACAACTCTTCTTAAAAACACCTTTTATAAAGGCCCACGTTCCCTACTCCATTACTGCACTCGTGTATACACTAGCTGACCCAAAACAGCCCGCGTGTACCTACAAAAGCACTAAAAAAGGAAAGTTGCTGACGGAACACACAGCTTTGGGTGATTTAACTAAACCTTCCATCCATGCATGGCCGAGGGTTCGACCAAATATCTAGATTCTTCTAGCCTATAAAATATGGGGTAGGGGTCCCACTTGGAAGAGGAGAATCATAGTAAAGAAACTATGCCTGATTGCGCATTCCCTTTGTCCCAACCCTTTATCCATCCTTGTGCAAAGAGAAAGATAGAGAAAAGAAGTTGAAGGACAATTGAAGAGGAGCCCAGGACCAAGTTCATGGAGAAATGGCCGACTTTACCATTGTAAGTTGATTTGTTGAAGTTAATAATAAAGAAGTACTTTTCCTATCCCACCATATGAGTTTTTCATGGTTTATTGCATACATGTTTATTGAATCTCTAACCCATTAATCTATATATCAAATGCATGTGGAGTTCTTTGTTTGTGTTGTGTGAATGTAGGTCAGCCTTGGGAGGAGAGTTGTAGTCAAAGAGCGATCAAGCGTGAAGAAGGATCGATATCAAACACCCAAAATAAGGTATGCTCACTTGATCTTCTTAACTACGTATTTGCTTAAGAATAATGGGGATTAGGTTTGGGACAACGGTAGAAAGTAGGAATCTTTAGGTCTTTTCTACATGAATAATTAAACCCTAAGTGCTAGTCCGTAGAGGGATTTACCACTCACAACATAATTGGTGACCATACTGGGGACATCTCTAAGGTTTCTCGGAATTTTTTTTGGGTATTTTTAAGAACTGGTTTCATTTCCTATTTTTAAAGTTTCTGCAAAAGTCTGAGCCAACAGAGATTCTGGTCTTCCATACCAGTTATCTCTGTTTCTTTGCTTGACTGTATTTTTTTTTCTGAGACCCACAGAGGTACATGCGGCCTATATAAGGTTTGCACACGTGTACCAGTTCCCTGCATTCTCACAGCCCGCGTGTACACGCTAGCTAAGGAAGTGTCAGTTGTGTGTATGATTCAAGAAAATTTATTTTAAAGAGGTAGTCATCCTCTTCCGTGTCAGAATTATTCCTTCTCAGGGGTTTTCTGGAACTCTTTCTAGTCTTTGTTGTTTGCAGTCTATAGCTTAGGTTTCATCTTGGATTGGTTTTTTCTATGAAGTTTTCCTTGAATTGTTTTCTTTTTTCTGTTCAAGTAAGTGTCCGAGTCTTCAAGAGATTCTAGTTCTCAGTACCTGTAGTCTCTGCCTGGGCTGGCTTGCTTGGATTTTCATTTGTCTTAGATTTTTAGATATACATGTGGCCTGTATAAGGCCAGCACACGTGTACACGCTCTCTGACTTTACACAACTCACGTTCACATGCTTGCTGTTGAACTGTCAACAGTGTGATTGTGGAGAGAATTTTTGTTGAAGGCGAGGTAGTCATCCTTTCCTTTGAAAAGATTTATACCTCTCAAGTTTTTGGGTCTCTCTCATAGTGGTCAGTAACTTAGGTTTGATCACAAAAATAGATTTGTTTTTCATTTAGAAGTTTTCCTCAAAATTTTCTTTTATAGGGTTTTTAGACAAGTGTGAGAGTTCAATTTTAATTTGCTTGTGTGTGATTTTTAAAAGTGACTCTTTGCGATCTGTACTTAGGCCAAATTTTTTCTTGGTTTTGACTTGTTGATATTTTTCCTTTTTGCTTTGTGAGCATTCAAATAAAAAAAAAAATCTTTTATTTCTTGTTTGGTTAAAAAGTGTTGTTTTGCATTAGTAACCAGGGAAAAGTCTTTTCTTTCATAAGTTCTTGACAGTTTACTTAGATCATAAGTATCTCATAGTCGAGTGAAATCCTACTTTGAGTTTGTTGTTCAAAGATCTTAGAATTTTTTTTTAAGTTTGAAAAGTTGTTTAAGAGTTGAGTTAAGTAAAAGTTTTTGTTTCAAGCTTTCTGTTTATTTTTCTTTCGTCTTTCAAACATCACTAGTTTCACTTTCATAACCTTTGAATTAAGACAAGCCATAAAAATTAATGCTAAATCTAAAATTCATTAGACTTTTTATGTTTGTAGGGTCAACCAACTAGTTTAGGGTTAGGGCCTTGAATTAGGTTGGAGAGGAAACTCTTCAAGGCCATTAAAATCAAACATTGGAGCTTGAGTTAGGGAGTGTCAAAGTATAGTATCGTGAAATTTATCCGGGACCCCCCTCTAACACAGGGGATAAACATGAGGTGA
Organism: Picea engelmannii; assembly: GCA_009831015.1. Taxonomy (NCBI): domain Eukaryota; kingdom Viridiplantae; phylum Streptophyta; class Pinopsida; order Pinales; family Pinaceae; genus Picea; species Picea engelmannii. Next base: position 787,376 of record ML782496.1, on the reverse strand, counting down.
CATGCAGAAAGGTAGCGGAGATAACCCCTCCAAAGCTGGACCAATCATAGTGGAGAACACATATAGAGGGCTTGTCTTGGGTTTCTGTCGATTGCATTTGCCATGGAGATTTTTGGGTCTCGAATCCATTCAAGGTCCTCAGTTGTCTTCCAGACCACTTGCTTTCGATACCCTTGATAGGTTTCAGGCTCAATACCTTGCTCATTGTGGTCTACCCAAATTTCAACTGTACCCGTCTGGTGACTGTTCACGCGCTGGCAACCTAGTTGCCTATTCTTTTAGAGACATACACAGGTGACTGTGGGGATATACCACGGTACCTAGAAACAGACATCGGGCCATGCTTTGCAGAGTATATCTGGAGGGTGCTTCCATGTTTGAGTTGCACTTGCACCGATAAGTTGCTCTAGTGTCGGTTGTTGTAACTGTTCTTCCAATTAGTTTAGTGTTTGCTTGTTTTATCTTGTAGGGACTTTTTTAGTGTGTGTTGTTTTTTGAACGAATAGAAATCCCTAGAGTGTCTTTGATCTTCTCACACAGTGGAGGATCATGAGATCTGTCGGTCACGAAGGCTTCTAGGCCTGTCGTCGGTTACATTGGAGCCACCCCCACCACCACTAAGGAAAAAGCTAGACCAACAAGGGTCTTTTGAAAAGACTGGGTCACAAGAAATTGTGCCCGACCAACATTAGAAGGAAATGACCATTTTATACATTGGAGCAAAATCTCTTGGTCCACCTGAAACTCCAACCACTAATCTTTCGACACCCATCATCATACCGATTCACCCTTACGAGTGCCAGACAGTGTCGAACACAACAATGGAAAAAAATGCTATCACCCCTTCTAGGAATTCTTCAATTCCCACTATGGTTGTCACCACAGGAGAGTTTCCACCTCCTAACACACCGTCATTGGTCCGAGCCACCATGGTATTGACTGTCTCTACCTTGCACAATGGTCTAATCCTATCTATAGCAGCGGCCATAAACCCTTTCCCACCAAGTGTGATAGGCCCTCCGTTCTGATACAGGATGCCTAGCTCAGGTACAAGTCCTGTACTTTCCTACTACACTTCATAGACTTTAGGTTTGGGGGAAGGGAGCTCTAACGCTCCTCTGCAAGGCCACATGGGGGGAACTTCATCTCCCTTTAATGCTTTCCCTTATGGAGGAGGTCATATACCTCCTTCATCTCCTTCACTCAATGGCACGCATCAACAATCTGTTGGGCCACTTGCACACCATAGTTTATTTGGAGCAGGGAGACAAGGACCACCTTCGCATAATATGACGGTAGGTTCGACACTATTTTCTTTGTTCGATGCATTTGGTGACAACGCCTTCTCGTCAGCTACTTTCTCGACTGGGGGCAATCCCAGTTTCGAACAACCTATTCCTATGTAGGGTATTATTCCTACACAGGGTACAAACCTAGGAACTTCTTTCGCATCAGGGCCTTGGAATTCTTGGCAGGGATCCATTCCCTCGTTAGGAATGCTGATCTAGGGAAATTCCTTTCACAATCAATGGAACCCCAGACATGGTACTATGCCTATCCACACGGGATCAGCATGGGGAAACCCTTCCCAAATTCATCCGAATGTAATGCATTCCCAACCATCTACGTTCTATTTTGGGAATCCGCCGATGATGCCTCCTCACATGCAGAATCCGTATGCTGGTCAGGGCCATGGTTTTTACTAGAACCCAAGCTAGTAGCTAAAATTTTCCTGGAAACCTGGTGCCAGTCAAACACCAGGTCCCTTTTTCCCAAGTTATCACCAACAACCCAAACTACCTTTCCTGGAAACCTTGCATTTGCCAGACTTGACAAGGTTGTTGAATGACCCTATCTGTCCCAATCCACGTTGGTCCCCTATGCCGACGAAGTTACCTTCGGACATACCAAAGTTTGAAGCCAAGCCTAACAAAGATCCAGGAGATCATGTGACTACCTTCCATCTTTAGTGCTCATCTAACTCGTTGAAAGAGGACTCTGTACAATTGCGATTGTTTCAACGTACTCTCATTGGGAGTGTTGTGAAATGGTACATTGAGCTCGACCACTCAAGATACTCTTCCTTCGACGAATTGGTAATGGCTTTCCTAAACCATTTTCAATTACCTGTAAGATACGATGTTGGCACATAATTGATGGCCAATTTCACACAGACAAAAGAGGACCATATCTCTAATCACATCCGACAATGGAGATGCCGGAAGAGTTTAATTAAGGTGCCAGTCCCACCAGCATTCCTGCTTGAGTGGTTCCTTAAGTCTTTGGTCCCACAGTTATCCAAATACATCACGATGTCGGGAGTATTTCCCGAAGAATATGCCATCATGAGAGCTCAATAGCTTGATCTAATCTATTCTCAGTCTGGTTTATTATATGAGATCTTGCCATATGCTCCACACTCAATACTTGATAAAACCAGACAAAGAGCTAGACCACATGCTGATGGTATTGTTGGTTCCGCACAAACAAATCCTGCTGAGCAACTGACGAAGCAATTGCAACAATTGTCTATACAACACACAATGCCCAACCAAACTACTGTTTTGGCTGCTCCCCCCACTAAAATGTTGGATGTACACATAGTGCAATCGACAAATCGAAAGGCCACCCAGTAGCCTGAAGGAAAGAAAAAACAACGAAAGAAGGGTAAGGGGGATAAGAAACCCACTAATAATGCTGGCGGGGGCAACACTGAGAAACAAAAGGAAAGGTATCCATGCAACCTGTGTGTGGAAGACCACCTGACCCACCAATGTCCTCGGCTTGCAGAGGCCTAAAATTTTGTGACACAGCAATAGCCTGCTGTGTTAACCAATCCATTTCAGCATGGGAAAAACCTAATCCAAGACTCTACAAGCACGGAAGGGGGCAGTCAAGGACCCTCTCCGTCTTCGAACAATCCCGCATCCATGAATGTGTATATGATGAAGGGTGATGCTTTTATATCGACTAGAGTGCATGACTACAGCAAAACAAGCACTTTTGAGAAGGGAAAAGAAGCCGAACTCCCATCTCTTCCTCTACAGATTGAGAAGACTTTGGGTTAAACAATGACATGCATCCCAAAAGGCATGTTCAAAAAAGATTCTCACAACCCGAACGTAAGGGCCACCTAGAACTATTCTATGGTGGAGGATTTGTCTCAAACCCCTTGTGCGATGTCCACTTTGGAGGTCCTCCAAAGTTTCCCTTACCAGAGGAAATCTTTGTTAACCTCTTTAGGATCTACTGAGACTTGTAATCCGAGTACCATCATGCTCGATACAATCGACTTAAAACCTCATCTACCTTACCACGTAGCGTTTTAGATAGTAGTGGCTCACCCCATGAAAACATTTGCTTGAAATATTTTCTTCACGGTGGTTGATGAGGGTGCCTTGACATACATTATGTCATTGGCATGTTTGAAGGCCATTGGCCAGCCCGTTTTGTCTCCGTCACCTACTCTTCTCACTACTTTCGATGGTCATTTGTTTCGACCACATGGTATCATTCCCTCTTTTCCCATGCAGTTAGGAGGGAAGACCATGTGCGTCAAGGTAGAAGTAGTCGACACGTCCCTCGACTACAATCTCTTCTTAGGAAGGAGTTGGACTTATGCCATGCAAGCAGTGGTTGCTATAGTTTTTCAAGTCTTGTTGTTTCCACACAAGGACCAGATTGTGACCATTGATCAATTGTATTTCTCCAGACCTGACCCTTCATTGGGGGTATCTGCGGTCTCGATGATTGATAATCCTCAACCAGGTGTATTCAACGTAGGGGTCAATTTTTTCCCATATTTGATGGGTACCTTCGATTACAACGCTTATAGAAATCAAATACAAATCAAACTTGAAGACCAACACAAAACGACATTCATTTGTCCATGGGGTACATTCGCGTATCGTAAGATGCCTTTTGGTCTCAAAAATGCTGGAGCAACCTTTCAGCAGGCCATGTCTTTTTCTTTCCATGACCTCAAGCATATATTCAAGGCCTATTTAGATGATTTAGCATCTCGATCTCACAAGAGAATGGATCATCCCACTCACCTCCAACTTATCTTTGAGCATTGTCTCTACTTCCAGATTCGCTTGAATCCAAACAAGTGTAGCTTTTGCATGACATCAGGTTGCTTGTTAGGTTTCATAGTGTCAACAACAGGGATCATGGTCAATCCTCTCAAGGTTGAGGCAATAATTCAGTTGCCGCTCCCACGCACAATCCTTCAACTTCAGAGTCTACAGGTCAAGGAGAATTTTTTAAGACGTTTCATCACCAACTATGCTGAGATCACAAAGGGCTTTATGCGCTTACTGAAGAAAGACGTTCCTTTTTATTGGAACGATGCCGCTCAATGCTCTTTTGAAGCGTTGAAACATGCTGTCACAACCGCCCCTCTGCTTCGGCCACCTAACTATAACAAAGATTTTTTATTATACCTAGCTGTAGCAGAGTCAACCATCGACATGGTCTTAGTTCAGGAGGATGACTTGTTCTCAAAATATATGATCTATTTCCTGAGCGGAGGCCTCGTAGGACCAGAACTCAATTATTCTCATATCGAAAGACTTGCATTGGCAGCAGTCCATGCTGTTCAATGGTTTCGTCATTATGTTCTGTTTCGCAAGACCATCATCATTGCTATCATGAATCCATTCCAGTACATGTTGACTCGACGGTTAATAGGCAGAAAGATCAGTAGATGGATAGTCATACTCCAGGAGTTTGACTTAGATTTCATTTCAGCGAAATCCAAAAAGTCACTGGTCTTCGCAGAACTTATTTCAGAACTTTCGGTTGAGTCAAGGGATGTTGTGCCCGAAGAGTCGCCTATCAGAGGAGATATGTTTTTTATCACATCTTCGGATCCCTAGTACGAAGATATACTTATCTATCTCTAGACTTTGAAGTGCCCCACCTCTTCTTCTCATGATGAGCATCGACGTATACGCCATCAGGCTAAGAATTATCTCATACTCGATGATACATTGTATTGACGAGGTGTAGACTACGTCCTGCGTCGATGTCTCACTCACGAAGAAGAAGCTATTGTGCTTAATGATTTCCATACCGGAGCGTGTGACAGTCATTTATCTGGGTTGGAAACAACCCAAAAGATGTTATGAGTAGGTTACTTCTGGCCAACACTAATCAAATATTGTATCGAATCGGTCAAGAAGTGCCACCCGTGTCAGATCGTCTCTCGGAAGATGAGGGCACATTCCGCTCCCATGTTTCCTGTCATCATAGTTGGTCCCTTCATCAAGTGGGGGATTGATTACACTACATGAAACCCTCCTTCAGCAAGGGGGCATCATTATATCATCGTAGCCATAGACTACTTCACAAAGTGGGTCGAAGCTATGACAACGTTTAAAGATGATGGAGATATTGCGGCTCTCTTTTATTCAACCAGATAATAGCAAGGTTTGGCATCCCAAGAGAGATTGTCACTGACCATGGAAATCACTTTCAGAACCAGATGATGACCGAGTTAACATCAAATCTTGGGTTACGACAAGAACATTCGTCATCCTACTACCCCCAAGAAAATGGTCAGGTGGAAGCTGTAAATAAATCTCTTAAGACCATCCTACAGTGAATGATCAACTCAGCCAAGTCAAATTGACATTTGATGTTATACTTGACATTATGGGCTTACCGAACATCTGTTAAGACTGCAACCAGTTTCTCACCTTTTCAACTCATTTACGGGTTGGAAGCAGTCTTGCCTATCGAATGTCAAATCCCGTCCCTAAAGTTGGCAGTACAATTATTGCTAGATACTTCTCCAGTTGAAGAAAGGTTATTATACCTTGAGAGGCTCAATGAGAAGCATCGTGATGTAGCCTTGGCCAAAGAGGCTCAAAAACATAAATTCAAGTGTTAGTATGATAGGTTTGTTCGTCCTCAGATTTTATCTGAAGGCGACCTTGTCCTGGTCTATGACCAAGATAAGGACCCCCTGGGGGCAGGAAAATTCAAACCCATGTGGTTTGGACCTTTTATCATAAAAGAGGTTCTAAAAAAGGGTGCTTATCCTCTTGTTGACTTTGAAGGGAATGCTTTGGCAGAGCCTAGAAATGGGCTCTACCTCAAGAAGTATTACTCATAGGCAGGTCACCATGGGTAACTTTTTGTAACATATGTATAGTCTTTGTACTATTACTTTCTAGTTTCTTTTAGTATTATGGACGTGTCGTTTTTGATGTTATCTTTCGTCACTATAATAGACGTAAAGTGAATCTGAGGTCTTCATTGGGTATGCAGATGGTGCTAGCTGACACACTCGGAGACTTGCCTCCGCAACTCAGGTAGTTTTTACACCTCGAGGCCAGTTATTATCTTCTGGAGGTATATGCTTAGGTGACACCACAAACAATGTCACCGAGTATAGTGCAGTTATTGAGTTACTTCGTGATGCCCTATCATTTGGTATCTCTCATCTCTGGGTCTATCTCGACGCTCAGCTGGTTGTGTCTCAGTTAAATAGAGTCTACTGTGTTCATGATCCGACTTTACACCGATGATTCCTTAGGGTACGTCTCTTAGAACGAAGCTTTGATTATATTACTTATTTTCATGTTCCTAGGATATTAAACCAAATTACAGATACTCTAGCTAATCAAAATTTAGATTGGCATATCGCACACATATGAAAGGACATACACATAAACATGTAAATACATTTTCAAAAGAAAAAATGATCCATAAGACACAAAAAGACATAAAAATCCATATACAATATCATACACCAGAGTACATAGGTGGACGCAAGCGCCTCAAAAGTATGACCAATAACGAGTCATGAGGCTTATGCCCTCAAAAAATATATACAAGTAGTGCTCTTGGCACGTGAAAAGTCTAACTAAGGTCAGGGTCTGTGGGCCTTGTTGTACTGGTCAATAACGTTTTCCAAACGTCGAAAAAATTGAACCCACATCCGTGGTGCCCCCACTACATGAGGCTACATAGATGGTGGCAGATCCTCAATATCTTCCATAGGGATCGTGCGGGTGAGCGAAGTAAAGTTTCACTCGACTCGTCTCAACACCCTCTCAGCCTCCCCAGCTGGAAGTTCTCCTGCTACTACTCGTCCCCCTGCGGCGGCAGGTGCGGCCCTTGGCCGAGGACGACACATGTTCCTCGCATAGTCCATAGGTTGCATTGGTCCCACATCTGCACACAATAGACACATATCCGTAAAAAACTATGGTATAAAAAAATGATATATAACAAAAACAACATAAAAATTACATATGTTTCACAAAAAAAACAACAACAAAACAATGATGTAAACTTACCCATCTCTCCTCTCTCCTCACCAAGAGGTACTAGTATCTCAGGATCTCTCAAGAAATCAAATCCCATCATAAGGGTAATCCTCTATGACTGGGATCTATCACGACAACCAAGCGAAGAAATCATCATAAAAGGAGTCATTGGTCCTTCCACCACCCTGTCGTGGCAATAACATTGTCCATCTACAAACTGCAGAAAGAGAGGCATGATGTCCTTGTACCACTACTCGAGGACTGAAGCTAGGAACTCTTTCAAATAAGAAAGAGCATAGAATGGTCTTGAACCCGAAGTTCCTCTGCGTCCGCGACCGACAATCTGTCAACTGCCTCTTCGTACAATCTAGCAGTGTAGTGCTCCAGTCAAATATTTGTGCATTTAAGCACTGGACTACATAGTTCATCTGTGCATGGGACACCTGATGTAGAGCCTCAGAACCAGTCATACGCCCAATAAGCAACATAATTGCCTGCAATGATAAGTCAGTAATCTTGCTTATGGGCACCTATGAGCTCGATCGTTCTGTACGAGCCTCATAGTAAAGTCCTATCAATTCCACTATGTTATGCAGCCCCAAAGGAAATGTCTGGAAGTTGACTGGTTCCCCTCTCCTGGAGAGGCCAGTCAAAAAATATATTTCCTCTGTCGTGGGCACCTGTGACTGCCCCTCTAACATAAAGGCCTCTCCATCCGGATGCCAATAATCAATCAAGGCTTTTAGTAGCCTAGGTTGTGCGTGCATAAAAGGACATAAGAAGAAATTGAGTAGCCCACATTGCATTAAGGCAGCCATAACATCGGGGTCTTCCCCAACCAACTCACTAACCTCCTCATGCTCTCTTTCCCTCCAGTGAACATACATCCTACAAAACACCAAGTTCAGGAGGGTTAACACTTGTTTTTTAAATTTTTTCATTCAGTAAGGGGGTCCACGCGGGCTGTAATGTTGACAGTCATGTGTACATGCGTGCAATTTTTACTCTTCCCGAATGTACACGCAGCCTGTCCTAAGACAACCCACGTGGACCTAGGGCCGACCTTTTGAAGGTCGACGCCCACCCAAAACTTGAAACCCAAAGCATACATAAAGATTTAAATTGCAAGAGGAGAGAGTTTATACTTACTTGGTCCAGACAGATAGTCGTTTCATCCACTGTAGCTCCCAGAATCACCACTTTTATCAAAGGGGTTTTTTGCTCCAGAGTCAATTTCCAAATCAGCAATGGTGATAATGAGCCACCAGCTTCTATTTATAGACTTTTTGGTCTCTTTTTGTCACTTTTTTGGCCCCCCTTACCATTTTCTTTAAACCAAAAACCATTTAGAGTGATTCAGGAGTTGCATTGGAAGGGTATGATCGGGTATCAGGACATTTTTTTTTGAGTTTTGGGTAACTTTTGACGGTTCGTGGAAAAATCTCAGATGATCAACTTGAGCATGTAGGTTAGGTTTCTACCCTGACTTTTGTATCTCGTTGTCTTTATCCCTTTTCCATAGGATCGATCCCATCAAGTTGCGACACAAAGCCATCATTGCTGCTTTAGAAGTGTCGTGAGTTGGTGGTAGAGCTTACTAGAACATGGATGCCCTAGGTAGATCCTGGTTGCATTAAGGTGTCCATGCTGTCTCTAATCACTGTAGTCTCGGGAGTCCTTGTTGTTTTTCCTGATTACGAGTTTGAGCCTCATTTGCATGATTCCTTTTCACTCTTGACCTCACCCTCGGGACTCCCAAAAGACATAACGGGTCTTCTTTTAAGCCCTTTTCAGACCCTCTAAACATGAAAATATTGTCGAGCGATCTTGTGGCCTTTCACGCTCGCTAAACTGAAATTTGAAGTCACGTCTATCTGGTGGTAGTTTACCCCTTTTTCGGTCCGGATGGTCAACTGTACGAACAATGGTATACTCTAAGGAACTTCAATTCTCTAAAAGAGTACTCTCATGTATTATTTTAACCCTTTTTCGGGCCCGAGGGACTAAATTTATGAAAAAGGAACCCCCATGGAGTCCATAGTTAAGCCTTCTTCAGACTCCCTAAAATTGAAAACATCGCCGAGTGACCTTATTTTTTCACACTCGTTAAAATGGTCCAGAAGAACATTCCCGATGGAGTCCATAGTTAAGGTTTTTTTAGACTCCTTAAAAATGAAAAAATGGCCAAGTGATCTTGTCTTTATCACATTCGTTAAAATGGTTTTGAATAGACGTCTTGTCGGTGCCAGTTTACCCCTTTTTCGAACTGACTAGACTACCTTTGATAAAGGTACCCCAGTGGAGTCTCCTTTTACATTTTTTCAGACTCTCTAAATATGAAAAACCGCCGATCTTACCTTCTCTGGGCTCGTTAAACTCACATCGAAGGGTGTTACCATTGTGTGTTTTATTAATCGCATTTTCATACCCGCGTCTTTGGCCTAATGCCGACTCCATGTTGCTCTCAACTGAACCATCTAAAGCATGCCTTATACACAAGCCCTGTAGTACTTTGCCTCTGCATCTTGACACCTTTGGCCCCTGGAGGATTTTTCCCAAGTGTCCTTACTCTGAACATTAGTCTTGTCCCTGTGCCCTGAACTAGTATGTTTGCAACACTCGTTCCTCCTTTGTAACATAATATTCTTTTATTCTTTTTTCCAAAAATTATTGAAAAAAACAAAAAAATCAAATATACCCCAAAAAGAGGAAGGGAAAAGTATTTTCTTTATTGGTAGCATAATGAGTCACCCCTGGATAAAGCACATCGATCCGTTTGTTTTTCAAAATATAGGATTTAATACAACCTTAGGAAGCGGTTCTCGCTACATAGAGAAGTGTCCTCCTCCATTTGGTTATTCTTCCAAACATATGGAGAGTTTGCGTTGCCTCCTGCCTCGTAAACTTATGTTAATGCCATGCTGCCTGACTTTCATCAATTGTCGTTCTGTTTTCCAAGGGAAGTTTTTACCAAGCCTGAGTCGGCCCCTCTGCAGTTTGTCTCTTTCCCTCATGCCCAACCATCCTGAATGTCCAATCAAGCCTTTTTTCGAAATCCATGAAGATTTCAGTCTGATCATCAAGATTCTCTAGTCCATCACCGATGAGTCATCAAAGACCTTTGGGTAGTGAATTTGTACACTCATATTACACTCCTACCCGAGTTTTGAAGATTTTGAAGTTGTTGCTCGAGCTCTGAAGACCTCATCTCCAGCCATCAAGCCTTATCAGCTTCTAAGAAGATGGATACTCTACATGTATATGTTTTTGATTTCGAGATGTAGATCCACTGTGTATTGTTCACAGCTACACTTTATATAGTTATATGACATGGATCTATAGTGTATTTGATTGGTATCCATGATTTTGTTTTATCTCGAGCATGGGTATGCCCGCCTCGGTGAGACAATTATTATTTTTGTAGACGATGCCTCCCAATTTCTGGTCCCCTGGCTCACTTGTTTGGCACATCAGTAAAGATTTTTAAAGTATTTCAGCCATTAGATGTTCTTCTGACCTCACACATTAGGGGGCATCTGTTATAACCCTAATTTGAACCAGACATGCTTACCTGGCATCAGACCATCTTAGATTCCTTCTTTTCCAAAACATTGCCAAACAACTCTTCTTAAAAACACCTTTTATAAAGGCCCACGTGCTCTTCTCCATTACTGCATGTGTGTACACGCTAGCTGACCCAAAACAACCCGCATGTACCTACAAAAGCATTAAAAAAGGAAAGTTGTTGACGTAACACATAGCTTTGGGTGAGATAACTAAACCTTCCAGCCATGCATGGCCGAGGATTTGACCAAATACCTAGCTTCTTCTAGCCTATAAAAGAAGGGGTAGGGGTCCCATTTGGAAGAGGAGAATCATAGTAAATAAACTATACCCGATTGCACATTCCCTTTGTCCCAACCCTTTAGCCATCCTTGCACAAAGAGAAAGATAGAGCAAAGAAGTTGGAGGACAATTGAAGAGGAGCCCAGGACCAGGTTCATGGAGCAGTGTCCATCTTCACCATTGTAAATTGATTTGTTGAAGTTAATAATAAAGAAGTACTTTTCCCATCCCACCATATGAGGTTTTCATGGTTTATTGCATACATGTTTATTGAATCTCTAACCCATTAATCTATATACCAAATGCATGTGGAGTTCTTTGTTTGTCTTGTGTGAATGTAGGTTAGCCTTGGGAGGAGATCTGCAATCAAAGAGTGATCAAGCATGAAGAAGGATTGATATCAAATGCCCGAAATAAGGTATGCTCACTTGATCTTATTAACTACGTATTTGCTTAAGAATAATGGGGATTAGGTCCAGGACGTTGGTAGAAAGTAGGAATCTTTAGGTCTTTTCTGCATGCATAATTAAACCCTAAGTGCTAGTCTGTAGAGGGATTTCCCACTCACAACCATTGTGTCTCAAATATGAACATAGCCACTAAAGATACATTGTGGATATATGTCATAAATATGCAAATTTGAACATAGCCACAAAACATACACTGTGGATCTATGAAACAATACATACTCAAAATAATTTATCGCAGCCTGTATCTTATCTGATATGATTCATGGTCTTCATTCTACCATTCCATAGTACAAATCTAACCATGTGAATAAAGGTGTCAAATTTGAACATGATAGAAATCATATGATTGTCGGTCAATGATGAAAACTGTTAACAAACATGAAAGGAACCATCAATGATGACAATGTCCCTTAAGGTACACAAGTACATTCTATTGAGTGAAAATAAATGAGACGAATTCGAGCACTCATAGACCCATTCAATCGAAGGTCAATGATGAAAACATGTCATAAAAATTGAGGAAACTTGCCATTGAGGTATGCCAGTTCTAAGGTATTATAAAGTTTCTAAACCTACTCCCTATATAATGTGTTGAAGATGATAGGAAGTGATTCGTCGCAGGAGGTCCTTGATGTATCCATCATCAACGACACAAAAAAGGTACAAATGTTTGAAAAAGGTCAAAGTATAGAGTGACTAAGTATTGACTTGGGGATGGTTGACATTGCAAAAGGATTAAAGACTACATAAATGGTTGATGCAATAGAAGGATTTTTCGATTGAATTTCTATGGAACATATTGATGACACGAAAACTATCTTGGAAGCACTGACTCAAAAGGAGGATCATAGAACAAAGTATACATTTGGAGAAGAGTATGATCGATAAGGGACAATTGGTTTTCCCAACTTGACACGAGGAGTGAAAGAGTTTCATGTTCAAGAGTGACTGGCTACCAAAAATTAATACAGATTTTATACAATTTCCCTTCCCAATTTCCCCCACCATTTCTGGTGAGTACCTCTTTATTTTTACACAAGATTGAGGAGGATAACATGTTCTTGTACTATAATTTCATCCTTTGGATGATTCTTTCAGAGTATTTTTAATGAACCGTAGGAAGGAGTGGTTCGGTCCCATATGGGTCTTTCAATGTACATTTTACAAGTCCAGAGAAAGTAAACTCAGTGGTTTTTCATGTTTAGGGAGCTTGAAAAACACTTAAAGGAAACTCCAAGATTGACTTTTTCGTAAATTTAGTCCCCCAAGTCCGAAAAAGTTTAAAATAATTAGGAAAACTCTTCTAGCCGTGATGGACTAGAGTATTCCTTTTTCGTAATTAATCATACTCAACCTGAAAAAGGGTTAAACTAATATTGAATAAATGATTTTTCAAATTATTTAATGAGTGTGAAAGGAAGCAAGTTTGCTCAGAAATCTTTTCATATTTATAGGGTCTTGAAAAGAGCTTAAAGAAAATCCCTAATGCTTAAAAATTTCTAAATACTATAAAAACATGCTTGACCATAACTTTATATATCAAACTTTGACCTGTAATTGCAAAAATAATCAGTCTTGCTCATAAATTTATGTCAACCAAATGAGATACTATATAAAAATGGAAAAACATGAAATAGAATATAAAAATAATATTCTATTCTAGGTTAAAAAGAAGACGAGTAATTTCTTTTTACCATTTGTGTTTTTACCTCTCAATTGTGAAAAAAACCCCATTTTGGTGAATTATTTAGGAAATGATTGTAGATGATTCCAAATTTTGTCTTCACTAGGTAATATATCCTTCCCTGTCCTTCAATTGGGTGTCCAATTTTCTCATTCCAAGCTAGTTTTTAGATGTTTTTGGTCTTTTTCCAAGCCCTAAAATGTGCCAAACATGTGTCAGAGGGCCCCCATATTGAGGCTTGCGACACTTAAGAGTGTCACAATCATACCTTATTGAGAAGTGAGACAATATCACTCTATGTGTAAAAATAGGGTGCGACACCCGTAAAGCTCAAAATGTTTTTGCACTTTACATTGTGGGGTTTGAAAATCTTGGATGCTAGTTGGTAGATAAGTTCTCTAATTGTTGTTTGTAGGATTTTTCGTTAAAAAAAATGTTGGAATGTAGGGAGAGAGAGAATGAAATGGAATATCAAATTGCGTCCAATGATCCAAATACCATTTTGGCACTCCAACATTGTGGGTTAGCAAAATTGTTCGAAGTTCATGGCATGAGGGCCCAGGTTCGTTTATTTTGGAATTCCTAGTGAAGATGTGGGAACCTGATGAATAAGTTTTCAAGGTTGGAGTTCATGACCTAGCCTTGGAAATTGAAGACATTTACTTCTTGACAAATCTCTCAAGATGAGGAGAGTGAGTTTATTTGTCTAGGTTCAGAGGAGGTGGTGAGAAGGCCGAAAGGTATGTCTCACAACACAACATTGTAGGTACCAGAAAAAGAAGCAAGAAGATTCCAATAAAAAATGTTGCAAATCTTTCCTTAAGAACTGTCCTTTTCACTATTACTCAAGTTGTCAGAAGTGCGTCTCCTCACCTGGCTACCAATGCCCAAATGCAATAAGAAGTTGATTGTATGGCACTGAAAATATTTAACTGGTGTGAAGGGATCTTGGAGAGCATGAGAGACCAATTGACCAAGTGAAAAATAGGTAGATTGAAGCAATTTGGTTATGATTCAATTTTGGTATCCTTTTTCCTAGAAAGAGTTCCCCTATTTTATCTACAGAATATGGAGATAGACGAATACCCTAATTGACAAGAGCCTCGTATGAAGAGGTGGGTGGATATGATGGCACACCATGTCGATGGACCAATAGTTTTGTATGATGAGAAATTATTAAAATGGTTGAAGAAACAACTCATAATGATAGAATACTATGATTATACAGGGATGGATTTCTTAGGATATCTAGACTTAGTCCTTCCAGAGGGATACCAGTGGAGCGATTCGAGTAAAAAGAAACCATTTTTTTTTAATTTGAAAGTTTTAAGTGTTTTTGTTGTATTGAGACTAATATGGTTTTCACCGTGTAGATATTGGTCCAAACAAACCGTATGGGACTTCGTTGATACATAGGTGAGGTGATAAAGGTGCGATGGTTTCTTATGATCATGAAACAACAGAGGAGCTCGAGGAAATTGAACATAAGCTTGAGGGGTTGAGATTGTGATACAAATTTTATGAGTAGAACGAAATGAATACCTATTATTAAAAGATGACTAACACATAATAATAGAGATACAATAAAACAAGTTTTCTATTCAATAAGGAAATAAGCTAAAACTATAAAATGTAGCGGAAAACAAGCTTGTTGGAATGGTGGTGGCTTATCTCTGAGAAGAGATGTGACGACTATGCTCATTCGCAAGAAGATGATTACAAGTAGGCTCTGAAGGCCTTTTTACAATAAACAGGAATGTAAAAAACCCTATACATCCAAAAACCTAACCCTAGCATATGAAGCGCCAAAAGTCATGTGGGCCCCATTTTGGTAAGTTAGTACATCAACTTCCCGGGGTCATAACTTTTGCATACGATCTTCGTTTTAGGCACACCATAGCCCGTTGGAAATATATCGTTGAGGATATTAATTTTGGGGGCTCAAACAAAGAATTTGACTATAATTGAGAAGATTGATCCCAAAAAACATTCATTTAGGCCCTCAAAATGGCCCCAGAAGTTAAAAACTGCTAAAAATAGTAAATTGCCAAAATTGCCAAAAAACTCTTTTGAGCGAGTTGGAAAAGTTCGGTGGCCACTGATATTTACCTCGATCAATCCTACCTCCTTAGGAAGAAATGGTATCCATTGCATTGATTTCCTCCATTAGATGAGGAAATTTTTGCTGAATTTGGGCCTGGGTGAGCCACTTGCCTTGGTGCAAGAGCTACCCTGATTTGATGACTCAATAAAGCTGGATCCTTTGCTGTCAAGTGCCCTTGATCTGTGTGTCCACAATATGATTACCGAATTCCTGTTGCATGCAGTCAAGTTTGATCTCTTTTGGTTTCAACTGCTCTGCTACCTCTAAGGTGTACAATAATGGTGAGAAATATGGCCGAAGGAGAGCCATGTTGAATACTATGATCTAGGTGGATATCGGTGGCCACCCACCTTCTCCAACTGGCCCAAAACATGTTTCTGGCAATTTTGGTAATTTACTATTTTTTAGCAGTTTTTAACTTCCAGGGCCATTTTGAGGCCCTAAACGATGTTTTTTTAGAAAACGGGGAGCAACGTGGATCATAGATCAATTTTTCTCACCCAAAAGTTGTAGTTCTCGGATATATCTTTCCAACGAGCTATCATACGCCTAAAAAAGATATTGTATGCAAAAGTTACGACCCCGGGAAGTTGATGCACCAACTTACCCAAACGGGGCCCACATGACTTTTGGCGCTTCATCTCCTAGGGTTAGGTTTTTTGGATGTCTAGGGTTTTTGGCATTCCTTCTTACTATAAAAAGGCCTTCAGAGCCTCATTGTAATCATCTTCTCACGAATGCGAGTAGCCGTCACATCTCTTCTCAGAGATAAGCTACCACCATTCTAGCGAGTCTTTCACTCTGTATTTTTACAGTCTCTGTACATTTCTTTGATTAATAGAAATCGTGTATTACTGTATATCTCTGTTTATGGTTGCATCTCTGATACATTTTTTTTATATTATTGAATATCTGCAATATCTCTATGCATTTCTTTATTATATCTCCGCTCTCATTTCGTGCCGAAAATAATCTGGATCAGACTGGGTGTAGGCCAAGGAAAGGGGGAATGTTGAGCTCAAAAGCATTGTCACCCAAAACCTTGGTAATGGTGTATGACCCATAATGGACTGGGTGAAACTTGCGATGGGGCCTTGTAAGGCGTTCTTTCTGCAAGTGCTACCAAACTTTGTCTCCCACTTGAAACTTATGTGGCACCTGATGTTGATCATGGTGCTGCTTGTACTTGGAATTAGACTTATGTAGAATACCCTGAACCTATTGGAAGATGTGCTGGATCCTCTCAATGAACTGGGTGACTTTGTCAGATTCTGGTGGAGTAGGTGATGAGTTAGCCGAGGTGGTCACCAAGGGTAGTGCAACATCCATGGGGGCCAATGGTTGGAATCCCAACCCCCCCTGAAAGGGGTTGTGGCTAGTTGACCTATGCAGGGATCGATTGTAGCTATGTTGGACATAGGGAGGAATCTCATCTTATGTGTGGGGTTTTTTTGAATTGTACATGCATAGGATATGTACGATCATTCGATTGACTACCTCAGTTTGGGCATTTTTCTGGGGGTGGAAGGAAGTGGATTTGGAGAGCTTGGTATCTAGCAGTGACCAGAGGCTCGACCAAAATGTGCTGAGGAACTGATTGTCATGGTATGAGATAATGGTTTTTGGGATCCAAAAATGCACCAATACTTGTTCAAACAAGATTTTGTCAATGGCTTCTGCTGTGATGTTCTTCTTATAGGCGACTAGAATTACCATCCTGGAAAAGCGATCAACAACCACAAAAACACAGTCATTTCCCCTCTTGGTGGATGAGAGGCCCGACATGTAGTCCATTGAGATGGATTCCCATGGCCTGTCAGGAGTAGATAGAGGTGTGTACATGCCCTATTTCTTAATGGTCGGTTTGGAAATAGTGCGGGCGGTGTAGGACCTAATATACTTGCTGACATCCTATTGAAGTTTCAACCAGTAGAATTTTTTCTGCAGCACTGCCACTATCTTTTTGACGCCAAAGTGTCCTGCCACTCGACTGTAGTGCTATTCCCAAATCAGCTTCGTGTGCTTTTTTGATGGAACGCAGAGATGGACCATATGGAACAACAACCCGTCTTGAAGATGGAAATTAGTGACCACTGAGTTGGCTCCCAACATTTGGTAGGTGGTGGAGAAGTTAGGGTCCATATCGTAGAAGTGGGGCCATACAAAGGTCTCATGGCTGCAAGACTCTAGCACCATGGTGAGTGTCGCGACTGGAGGTCGGCTGAGGCAATCAACAACTCGGTTAGTACTTCCTATTTTATACTTGATGTTGAGGTGGAACTGTTGTAAGTACGTGGACCACTTCTGTTGGTGGTCATTCTGCAATTTTCCCTATGTCTGCATGAACTATAGTGGCTTGTGATCAAGGTGGACGAAGGTCTCCTTCCCAAGAATGTAATGTCTCCACTGGCGTAAAATTTTCACAATGATGTACATTTCTTTGTCCTAAGTAGGGTACTTATGGATAGCATCTGATAGTGTCTCACTATGATATACCATGAGGTGGTCGTGTTGAGTGAGAACGATGCCTACAACATAGTCTGAAGCATCTGTCTCTATATCAAAGGGATGTTGCAGGTCCAGTAATGAAATTACTGGGGATGAGCACAAAATATTCTTCAATTCATCGAAGGCTTGTTGTTGAGACAGAACCCACACAAATTTTTCTTTACCGCCACCCCTGGTTACTTCGCTGAGGGCCCATGCAATATGAGAGAATCCCAGCACAAACCTGCAATAGAAATTGGTGAGGCCCTAGAAGCTCCAAATTTCATCAAGTGTGGTTGGGGATGGCCAGTGATGAATGATCTGGATCTTGGCTAGATCCACATGCAAGGAGCATTTTTCTAAGTTTGCATATAGTTTGTGCTATTGCAGTGTGTGCAAAACCTACTCAATATGCTACAAGTGTTCCACCCAAGTCTTTTTGTAGATGAGGATGTCATCCAGATAAACCACTACAAAAGTATTGGTGAAAGGTCGTAGGATATCGTCCATCATCCTCATAAAATTTGTTGAAACATTTTTCAAACCAAAGGGAATGACCAACCATTCAAAAATACCTTCTTTTGACTTGAAGGAAGTCTTCCATACTTCTGTCTATTCTATTGGGACCTGGTGGTAGCCATAATTCAGATCAATATTACTAAAGTATTTCCCCCCTGTGAGTTGATCAAGGAGGTCGTCAATTCAAGGAATCAGGTATCGGTTTTAGACTATGATTTTATTCAGGGCCTGGTAATCAATGCAGAGTCACCAGGTCCCGTCTTTCTTCTACACCAACATGATTAGGCTCCCACAAGGCGATGAGCTGGGATGTATGTGCCCCTTGTGGAGCAGCTCTTGGATCTGCCTCTTGATCTCCTCATTTTCTAATAGAGAGCGGTGGTAGACTGGCCCATTGGGTAGCGGTGCACCTGGGGTTAGATCAATGGGATGCTTGACCCGACAGTGCAGAGGTACCCTGGTAGGAGAGGAGAAGATATATGAGTATTCTTCTATGACCTTATCAACTTTCTTCTGTTGTGTGGATATATCAACTATGGAGACCCTAGATGTGGTTACGATCTTTCGCTCACTTTGAGAGTGAATCATGAAGAAGACAAATTTCCCGGTCTGAGAGAAGACCTTCCTGCATTGCTTGGCAGAGATTAATGAAATAACACTAGGAGGGATTACCTCGAGTATCCTGTACAATTTCCTATTGTAACACCCCAGGTTTTGAACCTCGATTTTTAAATATTGTATTGTTACAATTCTGAGAGGCCAGAGTTCCAAAACATTTATTAAAAGGGCAGTGTTCCCATGACATGTAATATTTTTATCGTTAATACTAATAAATACATGGCTGGCTATTAGATGGACAAGGACTAGAGTTATAGGGGGCTATGATTCCACAAGAGAGGGGGCTTGATGGGCTAAATGTTTATTTCCTATCTTAATTAAATTTTTGTCTAAGGGAGGGGATCGGTTACATGAGCTTCTTGGGGAAGGCCAGGTGGTTCTTGATTCTCCCCGAAATTACTTAAACACACCTTTGGTCTAATGGGGGGGGATTGTTCGTTGGCTCATTTTATCCTTCACTTTTGCATTCGCACCATTATATCCCTCAGGAACTTTCATGCACGTACCTCCATGCACCCACTTACCCATTCATTGATCCATCTGTCATCCACATCTTGGCTCAAGGAAGGGGAGTCAAACTACTGAAGATTAGCCACAAGATAGTTCGTTGTAGTGGTCGCTAGTGTGATCCAACCGTGACCTAAGGCCACATGTCTGAGATGTTTTGGCTTACATCCAATGTTGCTCACAGCTGCAAGTCCTAAGAGTTCTAGCATCGAGATTCTGGACCAATTGCATTGGAGCCCGAATTAAGGAGAAGGACTTCCTGAGGGACTGCGCGACAGAGAAGGCTGGAGGCCCATTCTCTCGGGTGGTGAAAGATGGGTAGAAGAGATATGGGAACTTGGATTGTTGTGAGAGCTGGGAAGCCTATGAGAGCTTGGGTGATGACTAGTTTGGGAAGCCATGTAACACTCTGGAACCATCCTTGTGGATTCATAGCCCTAGCTCGGGGGTGATGCTTCTCTTGAGATTTGGAACAATAGTGTCTATGGTTGGGTGGAGCGTTCTTGGTCTAGAGCCAGTCGGTTTTGTCTTTCATAAAGATAAGTTCTCTCTGTTATGGTGTCATTTACATGTATATGAATGTATTTCCACTGTGTATATTTAATTATCATTTAACTGAATCTTTAGCTTATGCATGCTTGCTGGATATTGCTGTGCATGTCATTAAAGTCTTTTATTTTATGCATCCTTAAATTTTAAAAGGTATCTGTAAGAGAAAGAAGTCTAAGGGAGGGATTGAAGGTAGCGTACCCCGGCCTGGCTGGGTATGTTAAAATTTGGTATCAGAGCTTCTGGTTGAAGCAACGGGCTGATATGGGCCAGGTCTATTGGTCAGAGTCTCAGGGTCGAGATCAAATCCCGACCATGGAGTTGAAAATATCAGGAGGAATGGCATTGAAAAATATACATGGAGATAGAATGTCAAAGAACCATGTAATGGGTTTGAAGGATCGTGACCGTCCCCTTCGAATTCAGGAGCGATCACCACTGTAGGATTATGAGAGATTCGGGATCATTGGATCGGAGGACAGGAAAACAAGACTCGTTTGATGAAAAGGAATCAAGGATTAAGGTCACAACCGTTAGATCCCATGGGAGAGTGATATCAACGGACATGAGGCATTACAGGGAATTGAGTTACATGGGAGATAATTTCCCAAGGTGGTCTCGCAATCCAAACAATGGTTTCCTCAAGGGGTTACGTGTCAGCATCAAGAGAATTGTGGGGCGAAAAGAGGGTTACTCCAAACTGTTAATACATGCCCCCGCAAATTGAAAGGCATGCAGAGATGTGACAGGTCAAGGCTCGAACATCAAAACTCTGAATATCCAAAGTAGTTGGGGATTCTCGATCCATAGCAGGACACGCATCAATCGATCGTGTGCTCCAGGTGAAAGCACTCCAGGAAAGAGCGAGTGAGGATGTTGTCGCAGGGGAAGACCCAGGGTTCAACTCTATAATAATGCACCAAGAAAACCTTAACTACTGACCATTTCGGCAACACCTGCGAAGCAGATGAAGTCTCACCTGAGGTAGAGGTAGGGGGGTTGCAGGACTTAAGTGTCTACAACCTAGCTGGGACACAGATCTATGATTACAATACTTAATCGAGCACTTAGTAGTTAACGTTTATTAGAATTTAACCCCTTATTCACATCACAGGTAAAACCCTAATTACAAAACATCGCAGTATTCAACAAGATCTAACATATCCAAGCACTTAGCACATAGAAATAGAGCATATCTAGCATTCATTAAAATTACTAAACACTAATATACTATATCAGATGAATATACCATACATAAAGATGACAACACTAAGAATAAATCAAATCAATCACACAAAGCAACCACAACACAGGATATACGTGGTTCACCCCAGCGTGGGGCTACGTCCACCAACTCTTCATCTTGTTTATTATCTTCTGTCAATCTCCTTACATGCATAGAGCCTCAAAACCAACTCCACATAGGACAAGAGATCTGTGCACACCTTGACATATCCTCCTTCCCTGAGTTAGGTCACATCACAAATCCTTCTTACACAGTCTGCACATAAGCTTCTTAAAACCACTTGCACTTAGCTTTGGAAGTATTAACACATAGTATGCACAAAACCTCTAGCTTCGTACTAAGCCACAAACATCCACTACTTTCTTACATCACCTAGATATCTATTTATATATTACAAAAGAGGCCTAAGCATAGGTAAACCCATGGGCCAACATCCCATACCCGTTATATAAACCTTAAACCCAAAAATATCACAAAAGGGGGTGAGATCCCACGATCTCCGCTTCGCCTGGCGCTTCGTCTTCGACCAGCCTGTCAAAGTCCCAAAAATGGTCAAACAAGACTAGCGTTTCCACAAAACCTAGTCAAGGGCCAATAGAGGAGAAGTTGAGAGTGGAAATTTTCGAATCCAGGAGAGCCAGAGACCCGAAGTAAATATCGACTGTCGGATCATTTGAAGTAGATCCTGATCGTCGATTGCCAAGAGGTTATGTGTCAGAAGATTAGTAACTCTAGAGGAATCTGTTCGAGAGGTTTTCAATTTGAGACTCCCGAAGTCCCAAAGCCCAAAGAGTCGAAGTGATGGGGCACGATGACATCACCAGGAGGTGATGTGGACCCTGAAATTTCCTAAGTGACGTGGCTTGCAGACGTCACCTGGGATGACATTTACACATGGAATGTGTGCCACATGTTAGTAAGTTTTGAGCATTTGGAGTATTGAAAATTAAGTTAAAACATGACACATGTCACCCTCCTAATTGGGCCATGTGTTCATTTCTATTATTTCTCCATGTGGCAATAGATCGTGCAGTCCAAAGACTGGGCACTCCAGTGGGGAAAGATGTGACAGGTTGCATTGGGTTAAAAAATCCCGAAGGCTCGAAGGTCTGAGACGTATCGACCATTGATTTTAGAAGACACACGTCTAAAGATTGTCGATTTCAGGTGAAAGCACTCCGGGATAAAGTGTAGGAGGAAAGTTTGAAACTTCTAAAGCATGAAGAGCCGAATCGATTCATAGCCGCTGATTCGTGGGAGGAAACTCGTTGATAGATCATGAACTTCAGGGAAAGTAATTCTGGGAGGAGGAAAGTGAGAAACGTTGAGACTCCCAAAGTGCAAAGTCCCAAAGTGGATCTCGATCGTTGATCGTGAAAGAGGACGAGGACCGTTGATCTGGTCCTAGATGAAAGTTCTGAAGTCCTGAAGCTCTGGACGACACATGCTTTTTCAACAAAGCGCAGGGTCATGGCTGTGGTCATATTCATATTAAGAACTGAGGGAAGGAGGGCTAAGGGTCAAATTGGTTGTCTTCGAGACAAAAAAGTGATAAGGAAGGATTTAGCCGTGGTTTCTAGCCATGGCCACCTGGGAAGGTGGTTTGAAGGAAGTGAATGCACAGGATGAGTTCTGTGTCAGTCAAGGATAGCAAGACACTCTTATTTTCAGAGAATTGGGATATGATCTTCATGAACAAAAAAAAAATAAGAAAGAGACCTGTAGCATGGTTTAGCAATTTTTTTTATCATATGCATAATTATAACAAAATGGTCACTTGCAAATTTTGCAGAATTAAGGGGCTTAAGAACATCAGCTCAAGATTCATATTGATAAAATGGAAGAAGGCGAGGGAGCCTCCAGTCATGATAAGGAGGCCAAAGGATAGAATACTAGAGTTGTTAATGCAGAGACAAAGTCCAATGGATGCAAGGGAAAAGGAAAGTGGCAAATGCTACTAGAAACGGTAAGAAGCTTGAAGATGGAAGGACAGAGCTACAAAGAAGACAATGAGAGACTGATGAGAGAGAAAATTCAGATAAATGATCGAGTGTTGCAGAGCTTAAATCAGTTGCAGAGACAAACGAAGAAGGGATCAAACTCAAGACAAGAGGAAGAGGGAAAGTGCCATAAAATAAGGAATGATCTAGAAGAGATGGTTATTCTAGAAGTTCTATCAAAGCTCATGGACACCACTCACCTCCTTACTCAGAAAGAAAGCTTTATGCATCAGAAGATCCCATAAGAAGTCTGGAGGTGTCTCCTATCAGACACCAAAGAAGGAAACAAGAGATAGATAGTTTTCAATTAGAGTTGAGGAAGCTCAAGCCACCTTCCTTCGATGGTGAAAGAGAAAGGGAATATGATGTCGAAGCATGGTTTCTTGGGCTCAGGAGATATTTTCAGTTGCATAACTATTCATCAAACCTGGAAGCCATGATTTCCACCTACCATTTACACGAGAAAGATGCAATGTGGTGGGACCAATTGAAGCAAGTGGAACATGTTAGTGAAAGTAGGATCACTTGGAAGCAGTTCAAGAAGTACTTCCAAAAGGAGTACCTCTAAGAGAATTTCTATGACAAGAAAATATAGGAGTTCTTTTAAATCAGGTTGGGAAGCATGACTATGGCAGAGTACGATAAGACGTTCTTGGGATTGTTAAAGTATGTCAGGTTCATTGGTGATGAGAAAGTGAAAATACAAATATTTCGAAGTGGACTTCCAACATTTTATAAGGAAAAGATAAGGTATGATGAACCCAAGACCTTGACTGAAGCTATCAGGAAGGCTAAATACCTATATGAGAAAGGCTAGGTAAGAAAATCCCTACAGAAATCTTGGAAGGACAAGAAAAATGCGAAGTCCAATCAGAGGAGGAAAGGATTCAAACATCCCTTCAATAGGAATCAGCCTAATAGAAATCATCAAGATCAGTATGCTAAGGGAGATTTCAAGAAAGAAGATTCCTTGGGAAAAAAGGGAAGACCATCAATCCAATGTTGGGGATGCAAGGAAGATCAACTGTACAAGGATTTCCCACACAGAAAGGACAGAGTGAATACTATGCACAAAATCCAAGAGGCTACAATAGTCGAAGATATGGGAAGAATATATGCAGCTTTAGATGATCGACAAGCAGAGTACCAGTCCAAAATGATCGAGGTGGAAGGTAAGATCATAAATCAACCTATTTCTATCTTGATTGATTCAGGAGCAAGTCATTGCTACATTGATCTTGAGATAATGGATAGATTAAATTTGGAGAAAAGTAAACTTGGAAAAGAAATTTTGGTTCAGTTAGCCACTGGAACCAAATGAAAAATCCATGATATGGTCAGAAGTTGTTCCATAAGTCTTAATGGTGTGAATACTAGTATTGATCTAAATATCATACCATTGGGGTCTTATGATATTTTGATTGGAATGGATTGGTTGGACAAGCATCATGATGTCATAGATTGTCATAACAAGACATTTAAATGTCTTTATGGAAATGGAAATGGAAAACAGAGCACTTTGAAAGGAATTCCAAGACCCATCTCTATAAGGGCGATTTCAACCTTACAGTTAAAAATATGCTTTAGGAAAGGATGTCAACTATATGCAACTCATGTGGGAGAGACAGATAATACAAAAGGGCCAAGATTTGAAGATTTCTCGGTACTACAGGAATTTGAAGATGTATTCCAAGAAATACCTGGATTTCCACCAGAAGGGAGAGATTTCTCAATTGATTTAGTGCCAGGAGTTCCCCGGTGTCAAAAACACCTTACTGAATGAGAAAACCCGAGTTAAAAGAATTAAAAATCTAGTTGGAGAATTTTTGAAGAAAGGGTACATACGTCGAAGTGTTTCACCTTGGGGAGCACCAGTAATTTTTGTCAAAAAGAAGGATGGAACCTTGAGGTTGTGTATTGACTTCCGACAACTGAACAAGTAAACTATAAAGAACAAGTATCCTGTACCCAGAATTGATGACCTATTTGATCATCTAAGAGGAGTAAAGATATTCTCAAAAATTGACCTGAGGGCAGGATACCATTAGGTAAGAATCAAGGAAGAAGACATCCATAAGACAACCTTTAGGACTAGGTATGGGCATTGTGAATTTTTAGTGGTACCTTTTGGACTAACCAATGCACTAGTTGTCCTCATGTTCTTAATGAATGGCATATTCAAGAATTATTTGGATAAGTTTTTCATAGTATTCCTGGATGACATACTTATCTATTCAGAACATCACTTAAGACTGGTGTTGCAAGCACTGAGAGAACATCAGTTGTATGCCAAGTTGAGTAAGTGTTATTTTTATCAAAAGAAAATCCATTACTTGGGACACATTATTTCATAACAGGGCATAGCAGTAGATCCAGAGAAGATCAAAGCCATTAGAGGATGGCCAACACACAGAAATGTGTCAGACGTCAAATATTTTATGGGATTAGTTGGCTACTACATAAGGTTGATAGTAGGGTTCTCTAAGATTTCTCATCCCATCACTTCTTTGAAAAATAAGGGAGATAAATTTGAATGGACGCTCAAGTGTGAAAATAATTTTAATCTATTGAAAGAGTTACTTACTAGTGCACCTATGTTAAAGATTGCTAACCCAAATGAAAGTTTTGTGGTATGTATAGATGCATGTAAGGAAGGACTTGGGGGATTTCTCACGCAAAATGGTGTTAGATTATCAGATTGATTTCTTATGCGGATTAATTCTTTTATTTTCTTCAATACTTTGATTCCATCTTAATACACTTCAACAATTTCAAATCATAATTGAATAGAAATAATTATGTAGATAAGTAAACATCCATATCAACAACACATATACCCTGGGGAAACCTTGTTTAGGGAGAAAAACCCCAGCAAACAATATTCCTTTATTGCATTAATAATGTAAGATCTCTTACAAATATCCACCATGAATGTACTTCTCTCAAAGAGCTTGCCAAGATGACTCTGACCTGACAAAGACTTACAATAGCTTGCTGAAATACACCTTTGATATGCTGCTTATTTATCACTGATGTGCTCCTCTATTACTTCACCCTCAACCTGCATATGAAAAATCAATTTCAAAATTGTGTTGCAAAACTGTGTTGCAGAACTGTGTTGAGGAGAGGGTTCGACCTCTTCTTATATAGGTTGAAGAGGAGAAGAGGAGAAGCTTGAAATAGTAACCTGAATGCATGCATTAGTCATAACTCAGCTTCATACTTTATTTCAAACTTAGAACTAGACTTGATATTGGTTACAACTCAACATTACACTTTAGTTCGAACTTAGAACTAGATTTGAGATTGGTTACAGCTCAACATTACACTTTAGTTCGAACTTAGGACTAGACTTGAGACTGACATGATTTAGTTCGAACTTAGAACTAGACTTAAGACTTTAGTTTCAACTCAACATTACACTTTAGTTCTAAAGTAGAACTAGACTCAAGACTTTAGTTGCAACTCAACATTACACTTTAGTTCTAAAATAGAACTAGACTCAAGACTTTAGTTGCAACTCAACATTACTAAAATAGAACTAGACTCAAGAATTTAGTTTCAACTCAACATTACACTTTAGTTATAACATAGAACTAGACTCAAGAATTTAGTTACAACTCTTGACAAGGCAATTTGAAATTCTCTTCATGGTGGATAATGTTTACACGTGCGAATGCACTAGATCAATACAATTACATCATTTGCAATATTAGGAATAACATTTGTTTCTAGCTCATAGGAATTTTACATTCAACCTAACTTTTGCTAGATGCCTTGACTTTTTCTCATGGCTCACAAGGTTTGACTAGGCTCATAGAGGTTGTATGTTCCCCCTGACTTTTGCACTAGTCTGTCTATGATCACAAAGGTTGTACGTTCCCCCTGACTGTTTCACTAGACTGTCTATGCTCACAGAGGTTGTACGTTCCACTTGAATTTTACATTAGACTCACATAGCATCTCGTTCATCCTAACTTTTGGTTTGACTCACAGAGTTTATATGTTCCCCCTAGCTTTTGTCAATACCTCACAAGACTGGTTGATTCTCCAAATCTCCCTAGATAGCCTCAGGGTGGCCCATATGGCATCTCATTGGAGAATGACTATCAATGCTACCAAATTTAACACTCCCTCTCAGCGAGTGAGTCATTTGCAGCCACACCAAGCTTGCCTCTCAGTTGCACAAATTGTCTTGAGGTTAGAGGCTTGGTCAGGATATCAACTACTTTCTCACTCGTGGCTATGTACTGTAACTTTACAGTTCTTCTCTGGACCAAGTCTCGGATGTAGTGGTACCTCATGTCAATATGTTTTGACCTATCGTGAAATATTGGGTTCTCTGCCAATTTTATGCAACTTTGATTATCATAGTGAACCACCATCGTCTCGACCTTGTCACCAAACAACCCAGAAACTAATTTTCTGAGCCATACTGCTTCCTTGATAACATCACTTACTACAATGTACTCAACCTCTGTTGTACTCCATGCAATGGATCCCTACTTTCGGCTTGACCAAGAGATCATAGTGGATCCTAAACTGAAGCAGTATCCTAAAGTACTCTTCCAATCCACTGGGCTTCCTTCCCAGTCAGCATCTGCATACCCATGCAGAAATAAACCACCACTAGATGTATATCTTAGATCGTAAGTAATGGTCCCTCTAAGATATCTCAAGATGTGCTTTTTTGCCACCCAGTGTCTTTGTCTCAGTTCAGTCATGAACTAACTCATTGCAATCACTACATAGCATATATCTGGCCTAGTGTGGATCATGCACATCAATGATCCAATTAGCTGCCTATACATGGTGGGATCTACCAAATCTGAACCTGTATTAGAATCATGTAGCTTCTTTAGGTTGGTAACCATCGGAGTAGACATGGATTTGATATCCATCATACCAAACCTCTTTAGTACATCCACTGTGTATTTTCCTTGTGCCAAAAATATCTCTCCCTATCTTTGCCACACTTCCAATCCTAGGAAGTAATGCATCAATCCTAAATCTTTCATCTCGAATTCTGAGGTTAGCTCCCTCTTACACTAGGCTATTAGCCCTTCATTTCCTGTTAGAAAGAGATCATCAACATACAAGATTAGTATAACAGGTTGGTTACCTCTCACCTTGAAGTATATATTTGCATCAACATCACTTTTCTGAAAGCCCGGGATTTTAAGAAAGCCATCAATCCTATCATACCAAACTCTGGGAGCCTTCTTAAGACCATACAAGGCCTTCCTTCGCTTGCATATATGAGTTCCTTTGTTATGAAGTATAAAACCATCTGGTTGTTCCACAAAGACCTCCTGTTCAATCTTTCCATTCAAGAATGTTTTTTTTACATCCATCTGATGTAGTTTCCAACCAAGTGCGGAAGCTAAAGAAATAATAGCTCGAATGGAGGTATACCTGGCTACAGGAGAAAAATTCTCTTCGTAGTCGATTATTTCTTTCTAAGTGAAGCCTCTGGCTACAAATCATGCTTTGAGCTTTTCCACACTTCCATCAATTGCATGTTTGATCTTATAGATCCATTTGGAAGAAACCACTGATTTGTCTTTTGGCCTTGGCACAATGTCCCAAACATTGTTCTTTATAATAGACCTATATTCCTCAAGCATGGCATCCTTCCATACTTGTAATTTATCTTCTTATTCAAATGAAGAAGGTTCAACATCACTAATGCTTCTCATTAGTGCAACATAGCCTCCAAACCTATGAGCCTTCTTCCTTTCCCTGAAAGTTCCTTTGGGAGCAACTATCCTTTTTGCTTCCTACACTATTTCTTTAAGCTACCCTGGCTTCCTTTTGGCTGGAGGTTCTTTAATAGTTCTTTCTAACACTTCAGTGGGTTATAGGGGCTCATTAATTTTCCCTTCACGAGGTTCCTCCTTCTGATCATCCGACTCTTCATTTTTAGAATAGGGTGAAGTTGGCTGAATTGCTTCTGAATCCCGTTGAAGCTCTCTGGATTTCTTAAATGTGGCTTCCTCATGGAAAGTCACATCTTTTCTTACCTCTATTTTCCTCTGACCTAGTACATAAATTTTGTAAGCTTTGGAGTTCTCACCGTACCCCCAAAAAACCCCTTTCTTGCCTGAGGGTTCCATCTTTGTCCTCTTTTCCTTAGGGACATGAATATACATAGGACATCCAAATATCCTTAGATTCCCTACTTTAGGTTTGATCCCTGAGAATAATTCTTCAGGAGTCTTTTCCTTCAAAATAGCATGTGGACACCTATTCTGAATATACATGGTAGTGGAGGTAGCTTATGCCCATAAAGAATTTGGCAGATCCTAGTCAAACATCATTGTTTTTGTTGCCTCACAAATAGTCCTATTTTTCCTCTCAGCAACACCATTTTGCTGAGGGTTATATGGCATGGTCAACTGTCTCTTGATTCTTGTTGACTTGCGGAAATCCTCAAACTGAAGAGATTCAAACTCTCCTCCATTGTCTGTTCTAAGGATTCTGATGTGTTTCCCTGTCTGCTTTTCAATAAAGTCTTTATATTTCTTGAATTTATCAAATGTGTCACTTTTAGCTTTAAGAAAATATATCCAACATTTTCTTGAGTAATCATCAATAAAAATGACATAATACAAATAACCACTGAGTGAGGGAGATGACATGGGACCACATACAAAAGAATGAACCAGATCTAATATGCCCTGAGCTCTGTTGTCACTACTAGAAAATGCTTTCTTTATATTTTTACCTAGCATGCATCCCTTATAAATTTCATTTTTACTAATAGAAATAGAGGGCATGCCACATACCATGTTCTGTAGATATGGAAGAGCTTTGTAATGAAGATGTCCAAGTCTTCTGTTCCACAACTCACTGGAACTAGTCGCATCATGAGCCAATGCCTGAATTTACTATCCTGACACGACATACAGTCCTCCACTGTGAGTTCCAATGGGTTCTGTTGTACGTAAGTGGCTACCTTTAGCCCATAGTAGTGCCTTCCTATCCTTGAATATCACCCAATATCCCTTGTCCTCAAGGGTTGCAACTGATAGTAGATTCTTCTTAAGCCATGGAACATATAATACTTCATCAACGTGAAGTCTAGCCCCAGATTCCAATCTGAAGGAGATAGATCCTACTCCCTCTATCTTGTAACATTTTTCATCCCCAAGCTTGACCTGCTCTGCAAAAGATTTTTTCTCGAAATATGAGAGGATATCCTTGTACCCTATCATGTGATTTGATGCACCATTGTCTACTAACCAAGTTTTCGGCCCCGTGGAAACTGAACTGGATAAAGAAGAAAAAAAATAATATTCTTTCCTATTTTCTTTCTCATTAGAAGGATTTTTCTGGTTTCTTTTGGATTCATCATCCTCAATAGTTGAAGCATGATGTTTCCCTTTCCTAGGATATTTCTTTCTAAACCAACAATCTTTAGCAAAATGACCCAACTTATTACAACTAAAGCATTTAATATTAGATGTATCAATATTATTGCCTTTGAATGTATCTTTGATGTTTGGCTTCCATTGAGAGACTTTCTGGAAAGTGCCTTTCTTCTTTCCCTTGAATCTTGATGCTAAAGCTGAGTGCTCTTCTTTCGTTGTCTCGCTCCTGGTAGCTGTGCGACTCTCCTCCTAGAGGAAATCATGCCATAACCTCTCAAACATGGGCTAAATCTCTCTCCCACTTACACTGGATAAGAAGGTCTCCCATGAAGAAGGAAGATCGTCAAAAATGGCCTGCACTAAATCATCATCATCCACTGTCGCCCCTGTGACCAAAAGATGATCTCTGATCTGAGCTATCCTAGAAGAAAAAGATGCCACTGATTCACCTTTCTCCATCTTCAGATACTTAAGCTTGTGCTTAAGTGTCCTCTTCTAACTTGGAGCTTGTTTCTCATACAGATTCACCAAGGTATCCATACAATCCTTGGCAGTCATCAACCCAAGTCATTGCAGGAATTATATTGTCTTTGACCGAGTCAAAGATGATTCTCTTGGCCTTTGCTTGAATCTTCCTAAAAGTCATTATTCCTACATTATTCATTTGTTCCTCCACCACTGTGGTCACATACTACTCAAGATCATTCTCTTGCAAGATATTTTTTATACGGAGCTTCCACACATTAAAGTTGGTAGCTCCTTTGAGCCTATCTTTGGCCCTGACTGAAATGGAGGATGCCATGGTCCTCACACTGGAAACTTAATCTAGCTCACTTGGATCTTTGTGTGCCTACTGTTGCACTTCAACACGTTTAACACACCCTAAGCTATGATACCATGTTAGATTACGGGCTTGATTTCTTATGTGGATTAATTATTTTATTTCCTTTTATACTTTGATTCCAGCTTAATACACTTCAACAATTTCAAATCATAATCAAATAGAAATAATTATGTAGATAAGTAAACATGCATATCCACAATACATATACCCTGGGGAAACCCTGTACAAGGAGAAAACCCCAACAAACAATATTCCTTTATTGCATTAATAATGTAAGATCTGTTACAAATATCCACCGTGAATTTACTTCTTTCAAAGAGCTTGCCAAGATGACTCTGACTTGACAAAGAATTACAAGACCTTGATGAAATACACCTTTGATATGCTGCCTCTTTATCACTGATGTGATCCTCTATTAATTCACCCTCAACTTGCATATGAAAAATCTGTTTCAAAATTGTGTTGCAAAATTGTGTTGCAAAACTGTGTTGAGGAGAGGGTTCGACCTCTTCTTATATAGGCTAAAGAGAAGAAGAGGAGAAGCTTGAAATAGTAACTGTTATGCATGCATTAGTCATAACTCAACTTCATACTTTAGTTCTAACTTAGAACTAGACTTGAGATTGGTTACAACTCAACATTACAGTTTAGTTCGAACTTAGAACTAGACTTGAGATTGGTTACAGCTCAGCATTACCCTTTAGTTCGAACTTAGGACTAGACTTGAGACTAACATGCTTTAGTTCAAACTTAGAACTAGACTTAAGACTTTAGTTGCAACTCAACATTACACTTTATTTCTAAAGTAGAACTAGACTCAATACTTTAGTTTCAACTCAATATTACACTTTATTTCTAAAATAGAACTAGACTCAAGAGTTTAGTTGCAACTCAACATTACTAAAATAGAACTAGACTCAAGACTTTAGTTGCAACTCAACTCTTGACAAGGCAATTCAAATTCTCTTCATGGTGGATAATGTTTACACGTGCCAACACACTAGATCAATACAATTACATCATTTGCAATATTAGGAATATCGTTTGTTTCTAGCTCATAGGAATTTTACATTCAACCTAACTTTTTCTAGATACCTTGACTTTTGCTCATGGATCACAAGGTTTGACTGGGCTCATAGAGGTTGTATGTTCCCCCTGAATTTTTCACTAGTCTGTCTATGCTCACAGAGGTTGTACGTTCCCCCTGACTTTTGCACTAGACTGTTTATGCTCACAGAGGTTGTGCGTTCCCCCTGACTTTTGCATTAGACTCACATAGCATCTCGTTCATCCTAAATTTTGGTTTGACTCACAGAGGTTGTCCATTCCCCCCTGGATTTTGTCAATACCTCACAAGACTAGTTGATTCTCCAAATCTCCCTGGCTAGCCTCAGGGTGGCCCATATGGCCTCTCATTGGAGAATGACTGTCGATGCTGCCAAATTTAACAAATGGACATCTCATTGGATATGAGTCTAGAAAGATTAAGGAACATGAGAGGAACTATGCCACACATGACTTGAAAATGTCTTCCATCGTTCACGCCTTGAGGATGTGGATGCATTATCTCATAGGGAAGAAATTCGAATTAAGGATAGACTACATTGGCCTGAAGTATCTTTTTGAACCGACCTTGAATTCTAGGAAAATAAGATGGCTGGAATTTTTAAGTGAATATGAATTCGATATCAAGCATATCAAGGGAAATGAGAATAAATTTTTCAATGCACTTAGTAGAAAAGTGCATATCATGCATGCTATTGTTGTTAG
The DNA here is from genome assembly GCA_009831015.1 of Picea engelmannii. Lineage (NCBI taxonomy): Eukaryota > Viridiplantae > Streptophyta > Pinopsida > Pinales > Pinaceae > Picea > Picea engelmannii. Next base: position 754,079 of record ML782496.1, on the reverse strand, counting down.
TATGCATCAATCATAATTTTAGATGGTCTTGTTACAGACCAACATTACCTACAGGTAAAGGAAAACTTACAATAAGGAGATGTACAACAGAAAATAAAGGAGTGTGAGATAAAGGAAGACGGATTACTCATGCATAAAAACATAATCTATGTTCCTAGTTCTGGAGAATTGAGGAATTTGGTACTGAAGGAAATGCATGATGTTCCTTATGTTGGACAACCCGGTTACCAGAAAACAATTACAACAGTAAGAAGCCAGTTCTTTTGGCCGGGAATGAAGAAGGATGTTGTTGATTACATTGCTCGATGTATGGAATGTTAGAAGGTAAAGGTATAGCATAGGCACCCAACAGGTTTGTTGCAGCCATTTCCAATCCCAGAGAAGAAATAGGAAGTGATCACCATGAATTTCATCATAGGATTACCCAGTGTTGGAGCATAACCCTAACTTACATTAGTTTATACCTAGATTAGACTCCTATATCTTGTTTAATACATTCCATCACACTTTATTTCACCTAATTTGGACACATAGAGAAGAAGGGCACATCATCCCTAGATTTTAGGGAAAACTGCTATTTTTAGATCAAGACTCAACTCCCGGTTCTTGATTTTCTTGATTTATTCTTGATTTATTCTTGATTTATTCCAACTCCCCCATGAAAAATCATCCATTATTTGGGAATGCACACCTCCTCTTTGAGTGAGATATTTATTCCTTAATTAATGATTTTTGCCTTTACTATTATTAGTAACTGCTATTTCGGGTCAGTTAAGTGAGTTAGAACTGCTTCTCTTGTTAGTTAAGTCAGCTTAAGTGAGATAATGCACACCAATTGAATCTTGTGGGCATTAATGATTGTGTGACATGTGTCTTTAGTGGTCTAGGTTGAACTATGTGGTCTCCCTTAGCCTATGACACCTATTTTAGCTTTTTCTAGCTTTTTTTACTAGAATTTCTATGTTGGAAATTCTATATATTCACCTCCTCTCTTCTTTTTGAGGTTGGTTGCTCATGCATATTCATTTTTTATTAATATAATTCTCTGATTTATGGAGCAAAAAATTTCTCTTATCTCTTGAATATCAGAAAATTGTATGTGTTGAATTTAACTAGAATTCTAGATCTATCGGGGTTTCTACAGGAATTCTACATGGTATTAGAGCTAGATTGAATATAGTGGATTGTACACGGTTTTATTTGTGGGTATAGATCATAAAGAGGCACAAAAATAAACAATGGATCATCTCTCTCAGCCCACAAAACGCGTTCTAAATCCTTTCAATTACTTCTAATGGAAGACAGAGATCTCTCTGCTCCTCCGAAGCAAAGGGCTTTACAGGGTAACAATGAGAACAAAGAAAGAACCGACTGCTACAACAAAGAAGATCAAGTATTTCAATAAATTAGATGAAGTAATTGGGCTTATTTTCCTATCAATTTCCAGATATATCCTCTTTCATGTCAGTGGAGCCACTACTCCCGATGTGGTCTGGACCACATTGGAAGGACTATTCGACAAGCAGGATGCAATGAGAGTGCATCAACTGGAGAATGAACTCATATCCCTAAGTCCAATTCATTTCCAAAACCTGCAAGAATTATTCACCAAGTTCAAATCCCTCCTTGTTGAACTTAATTCATGTGGAGTCAAGAAAGAGGAAGGTCAGCTCATCCTTTCAATTCTCTCTAAATTAGGCCCTGGATATTTTGTATTTGTATCATCTTTTCAAGCATCTAAATTGACTCAGGAAACATGGAAAATGCCTCCATTGAATGATTTCATTGAAGCATTGACTCAAGAGAAAGCTAAGTTAGTCCAAATGGGTGCCATCAAGCATTCCAAGAACCAAGCACTTGTGGCTACTGATGCTCCAAAGAGAAGTGGAAAAGACAAGCAAAAAGGAAAGGATAAATATCCTGAATCGAAGAAGGAGAGATCCTCACAATCTTCAGAGAACTCTTCTAAGCCTAAGGGTAAGAAGAAGAAGGAAAGAAAAATTTTCAGCTACTGTTCCAAAGGTTTTCATCCTAAAGAAAATTGCATGAGGAATACTATCGATGAGATGGCTAAGCAATTGTAGCAGGACAATCTCACGGTGCCCGAAAATGCAAAGAAGAAAGATGATAACATAACAGGAGGGAGAGAATGATGTGGTCACTCTTTAATGGATGTCACATCGACTCCATTAGCTTGGATCCTTGATTCAGGTTCATCAAACCATATGGCTGCATCAAAAGATGAATTATCCTCCATCAAAGAAAGCACCAGATCCCCAATTTACTTGGGAGATGCCACACCTGCAAAGGTGTGCAGAGAAGGAATTGTTGATCTTGAAGGGGGCTGCTTCAGAAATTTTCTTCATGTTACCTCTCTGTCCGAAAATATTCTCTTGATATATCATATCACTCATTCCATCTCTGGAAGGAAGGTAGAGTTCACTCTGGACTCCGCAGTGATTACCAACATTTCCATAGGCTCATAGCTTGCATGTGGAATTGCAGATCACGGTTCTCGTTTGTATTTCTTCTCCCACTTTGTTCCTAAATCTATTAGAACTGTGTTTATATCACAATATAATAATATCAGCAGGTTATGAAATGAAATATTTGGCCATCTAAACTATAAGTACTTGCATCAACTCAGTAAGGAAAACATGGTAGAAGGATTGCCGGCTATTAAATTCACAAGCGGTGTATGTCAAGGATGCATTCTTAGCAAGAATCCAGAGCAAAAGTTTGACAAAGGGAAAGCACAGAGAGATTATTCACCTATTGGGATGATTCACAGTGACATCATGGGTCCATTCCCATAGCCTTCAGTCCGTAAGGCTCGATATGTACTAACCTTCATAGATGATTTCTCTCGCTTTACTCGAGTATTTTTTTTGAAATTAAAATCAGAAGTATTTGAATGCCTTATAGAATTTAAAGCACTTGCTGAGAATGAGTATGGGTGTAAGATTAATATAATCCATATTGATAATGGGGGGGAGTATGTCAACAAATATGTGCAACAACTTTGTATTGATGCAGGTATACAACTACAACACACAATGCCATATACACCACAGCAGAATGATGTTGGGGAGAGGAAAAACTGGTCCTTAAAAGAGATGGCCAATTGTATGCTACAATAGAAATAATTAGCTCCCAAGATATGGGATGAAGATATTAATTGTGCAGCATACATTTAGAACCAAGTTCCTCACAAATAACTCAAAGGCACCACTGCTTTTGAATGTTGGACTGGTAAGAAACCAAAAGTGTCGCACTTTCACATTTTTGGTTCACGAGAATGGGCTCACATTCCGACAGATAAGAGGAAGGCTTTGGAGCCTCAAAGTGTTGAATGCATATTTTTTGGATATCCTGAAGGTTTCAAATGATATATATTTCTATACTCTCACACTGAAAATTTCATTCTAGCTTGAAGTGTGAAGTTTCAAGAAGAATCACTGCATGATTTTTCAGAAGACCCTGCCGAGGAACTGCTTGTTGTCACTGATGAGGAGGAGTTAGAAACTTCTTCGAGCACATCAGAGAAGCCATCAAAGTAACCTTTTGGGTCTGATACAGAGGATGAGGAGAAGTTCATGGCTTCTCCAACTCAATTTCCAAATTGGGCAGAGAAAACCCTGCAAGATGCGGGTGAACTAGTCGGTGATCCCGTGGATACAAGAAGGACTAGATCAGAGTTTTTTGGGGCTCCCCAAGCCCTGGCTGCCAAAAAACCATTGTTTCCCATAAATTTATATATGACACTTGGTTCATATCCACAATCACACTCTGAGGCTGTTGGAAACCCACTTTGGGAGGCTTCCATGGATGAAGAGTACTCTGCTCTTATGGACAACAACACATGGGACTTGGTTCCACTTCCGAAACAAAGAAAGCTTGTTCGATGCCGATGGATATATCGAACAAATATTGCTGCATATGGTGATATCATAAAGTACAAATCTCAACTTGTCACAAAAGGATAATCACAAGTACATGGCATAGACTACATAGAGACATTTTCACCTATTGCAAAAATGGACTCCATTCGACTAGTTTTGGCCATTGCCGCTTCTCGCAGATGGGAAGTTCATCACATGGATGTGAAGAGTGAATTTATTCATGGAGATATAAAGGAGGAGATATATATTTATCATCCATAGCGATACATTCATAACTCTTCCCTCGTTTGCAGATTAAAGAAATCTTTGTATGGCCTAAAACAGGCTCCCAGAGCCTGGTATGCAAAGATGGATTCTTTCCTGCTTTCCATTGGATTCATTCGATGCAAATCTGATCCGAATGTTTTTTTGCTGCAACATGATGATTCCATTTTTCTGATATTACTTTATGTATATGACTTACTGATTACGAGGAACCTTACTTCATCTATTGATTCGGAAAAATCAACATTGCACGATCAATTTTCCATGACAGATTTGGGATTGTTGCACTACTTTCTTGGTCTTGAAGTTTCTTAGTCTACTTCAGGGATCAATATGGAACAGTCTAAGTATACATCAGATCTAATTTTCCACTTTCATATGACAGAATGAAAGCCATCAACATATCCCTTTCTTTTAGGGGTCAGATTTGAGGATGCGGGTACTACACCTTTGGTGGACAGTAAAATGTATCGGCAGTTGGTTGGGAGTTTATTGTATATCACTCATAGCCGACCTGATATCTCTTTTGCAGTAGGAGTTTGTTCTAGATATATGCAGGAGCCTCATGAGCTTCACTGGAAAGATGCAAAGAGAATCCTTATATATGTGAAAGGTACTCCCAGTTTTGGTATCTTTTAGGTTGCAGATTGCCCACTTTCACTGATTGGGTACATAGATTCTAATTGGGATGGAGATGGTACAGACCGCAAGTCCACCTCCAGTTATGTTTTTAAGTTTAGTTCAGGGCCATTCTCTTGGTCTAGCAAGAAGCAATCCATGATTTCTTTATCTACAACCGAGATAGAGTATAGAGGTGCAGTGAATGCAGCTACACAGGCTGTTTGGTTGCAGGGGCTTCTCTACGAGTTTGGTATTCAGTATCCACTTCTGATTGTCATATTTTGTGACAATCAAGGGTCCATTCAGATATTGATTGATCTAGTTCAGAGGTAGAGGACCAAACACATCGAGATTCACATGCATTACCTCCATGAGATGATCTGTGACAGAGTCATTTCACTGCAGTACTGCCCCACAGAGCAGCAGGTTGTAGACATCTTCACCAAGTCCTTCACTGAAAAGAAATTTTCAGAAC
>ML782496.1:725993-748767 GCA_009831015.1 Picea engelmannii | reverse complement strand
GGGGGGGGGGGGGGTGTGTGTTTCCCACGAGGTTTTCCCTCTTTCCTCTTTTCATGAGGAGTTCTTTTATGTAATGAGTACCTAAAATGGACAAGTTGTCGAGACTCAAATTTTTTGTCATTACAGTTAGGCTTAAGGGGGGGTGTTGGAGAATAACCCTAACTTACATTAGTTTATACCTAGCTTAGACTCACAGATCTTGGTTAATACATTCCATCACACTTTATTTCACCTAATTTGGCCACATAGAGAAGAAGGGTGTCTCATCCCTAGAAGGGAAAACTACTATTTTTAGATCAACACTCAACTCCCGGTTCTTGATTTTCTTGATTTATTCTTGATTTATTCCAACTCCCCCATGCAAAAAATCATCCATTATTGGGGAATGCACACCTCCTCTTTGAGTGAGATATTTATTCCTTAATTAATGATTTTTGCCTTTACTATTATTAGTAACTGCTATTTCGGGTCAGTTAAGTGAGTTGGAGCTACTTCTCTTGTCACTTAAGTGAGATTAAGTGAGATAATGCACACTAATTGAATCTTGTGGGAATTAATGAGTGTGTGAAATGTGTATTTAGTGGTCTAGGTCGAACTATGTGGTCTCCCTTAGCCTATGACACCTATTTTAGCTTTTTCTAGCTTTTTTTACTAGAATTTCTATGTTGGAAATTCTATATATTCACCTCCTCTCTTCTTTTTGAGGTTGGTTGCTCATGTATATTCATTTTTTATGAATATAATTATCTGATTTATGGAGCAAAAACTTTCTCTCATCTCTTGAATATCAACAAATTGTATGTGTTGAATTTAACTAGAATTCTAGATCTATCGGGGTTTCTGCAGGAATTCTACATGGTATTAGAGCTATATTGAATCTAGTGGATTGTACACGGTTTTATTTGCAGGTATATATCATCAAGAGGTGAAGCAAGCAGAAATGGATAATCTCTCTCAGCCCACAAAACTCATTCTAAATCCTTTCAATTACCTCGAATGGAAGACAAAGATCTCTCTGCTCCTTCGAAGCAAAGGGCTTTACAGGGTAACAATGGGAACGGAGAAAGAATCGACTGCTGCAGTAGAGAAGATCAAGTATTTAAATAAATTACATGAAGAAATTGGGATGATATGCCTATAAATTTATAGATATCTCCTCTTTCATGTCAGTGGAGCCACTACTCCCGATGTGGTCTGGACCACATTGGAAGGACTATTCGGCAAGCAGGATGCAATGAGAGTGCATCAACAGGAGAATGAACTCATATCCCTAAGTCCAGTTCATTTCAGCAACCTGCAATAATTCTTCACCAAGTTCAAATCCCTCCTTGTTGAACTTATTGCATGTGGAGTCAAGAAAGAGGAAGCTCAGCTCATCCTTTCAATTCTCTCGAAATTAGGCCCTGAATATTCCGTATTTGTATCGTCTTTTCAAGCATCTAAATTGACTCAGGAAACATGGAAAATGCCTCCATTGAATGATTTCATTGTAGAATTGACTCAAGAGCAAGCTAAGTTAGTCCAAATGGGTGCCATCAAGCATTCCAAGAACCAATCACTTGCAACTACTGATGCTCCAAAGAGCAGTGGAAAAGACAAGCAAAAAGGAAAGGGTAAATTTCCTGAATTGAAGAAGGAGAGATACTCACAATCTTCAGAGAAATCTTCTGAGCCTAAGGGTAAGAAGAAGAAGGAAAAAACACTTTGCAGCTACTGTTCCAAAGGTTTTCATCCTGAATAAAATTGCATGAGGAAGACTATCGATGAGATGGCTAAGCAATTACAGCAGCACAATCTCACCATGCCCGAAAATGCAAAGAAGAAAGATGATAACAGAACAGGAGGGAGAGAATGAGATGGTCATGCTTTAATGGATGTCACATCCACTCCATTAGCTTGGATCCTTGATTCAGGTGCATCAAACCATATGGCTGCATCGAACAAGAATAGGACAGTTAGAGAGTTTAAAGTAGGGGAGCATGTACTTTTGAAAGTGAAGCCCAAGAAACGTTATTTGAAATTGGGTAGTTTTACAAAGATGGCAACCAGATTGTGTGGTCCATTTGAAATATTGGACAGAATAGGGTTAGTTGCATACATGCTTGCATTGTCTACTTCCATGAATGCGCATAATGTATTTCATGTCTCTTTTCTAAAGAAATATGTACATGATCCTCACCATGTTATTGATTGGCATCTGATTCAGGTAGAGATAGAGGGAGATTTTCAGGTTCAACCAGTGTGGGTATTGGACATAAAAGTCAAAATGATCTGGAATTGAGTTATAGAGCTGGTAAAAGTTTAGTGGACCTATTACGGTCTTGAAGATGCTACCTGGGAGCATGAAGATGCCATGTGGGAAGAGTACCCGCAGATTTTTAAATAAATTTGAGATTTTGATCTCTATTTTTGTATATGCAATAAGGACAGTGCCAAAATAAGGGGGAGGGGATGTAACACCCCAAGTTTTGAATCCCCATTTTTAAATAATGTATTGTTACAATGCTGAGAGGCTAGAGTGCCCAAACATTTATTAAAAGGTCAACGTGCCCAAGACATGTAATGTTTCTATCGTTATTAACAATAAATACAAGGCTATCTGCTAGATGGACAAGGACTAGAGTTATAGGGGGCTAGGATTCCACAAGAGAGGGGGCTTGAGGGGCTAAATGTTTATTTACTTTTTTAATTACCCTTTTTTTTTCTAAGGGAGGGGATCGGTTACGTGATCTTCTTGGGGAAGCCTAGTATGTTCTTGATTCTCCCCAAAATTACTTAAACCCACCTCTAGTCTAATGGGGGGGTTGGTTGTTGGCTCATTTGATCCTTCAATTTTGAATTCACACCATTCTATCCCTCACGCACTTTCATGCAAGCACCTCCATGGACCCACTTACCCGTTCATTGATCCATCCATCATCTGCGTCTTGGCTCGAGGAAAGGGAGTCAAATTGTTGAAGATTTTCCACAGGATAGTTGGTTGTAGTGGTTGATGGTGTGATCCAGCCATGACTCAAGGTCGCATGTATGAGATGCATTGGCCTATGTCAAGAGTTTCTCCTAGCTGCGAGTCCTGAGAGTTCTAGCATTGAGATTCTGGACCATTTGCGTTGGAGCCTGAATTAAGGAGAAGGACTACCTGAGGGACTGCACGACAAAGAAGGGTGGAGGTCCATTCTCTCGGGTGGTGCAAGCTGGGTAGAAGAGAGATGGGTACTTGGATTGTTGTGAGAGATGGGAAGCCTTTGAGAGCTTAGGTGCTAACATTTTTGGGAATCCAAGTAACACTCTGGAACCATCCTTGTGGATTCATAGCCCTAGCTCGGGGGTGACATTGCTATTGATATTTGGAACAGTAGTGTGTACGGTTGGGTGGAAATTCCTTGGTATACAACTATTTGGCGTCATCTTTCATAAATATAAGTTATCTATGTTATGGTATCATTTACATGTATATGAATATATTTCCGCTGTGTATATTTATTTATCGTTTGACTAAATCTTTAGACTATGCATGCTTGCTGGATATTGTTGTGCATGTCGTTAAATTATTTTCTTTTATGCATCCTTAAATTTTAAAAGGTATCTGTAAGAGAAACAAGTCCAAGGGATGGATTGAAGGTAGCATACCCCGGCCTATGGGTGGATGGGTATGTTACACATGTTCAAAGTAATAATAACACTACAAGGCCTAGAATCATATACAACATGACATTTCCATAAATAAGGTTGGCCCAAAATAACATTACAAACTTTGAGAGGAGATACATCACACAATACCTCATCATTTAAGGGCTTGATGTCATACGACAATAGACACTATTGGATGACACGAAGATTGGTTCGTTGGCTAAGCCATCCAATGGTGTAGGGTTGTGGGTGCAACATTGTCGGTAGGGCCAACCGCTTGATAACCTTCCACTAAGATTAGGTTCTTCTACATGCCGCTATCAATGATGAAGTGAATCAGGGTGCATTTTACCCACATCTAGGAATGGAGGAGGCACTCGCCCTCTTATGGCTCGTCTGGTTCACCATGCTGGAGATTGGTGGTAGCAACGGTGGCACCGGGTTCTGCGTCAATGATCTGTCTTCCCCTTTCTAGTTCTGACTCAGATTCAGAACCCACATCTGATTCAAAGGCTTTCACTTCAACCACCAATGACTGCTTTGAGTGGTAGTCAACAGTGTTATGCCAAGGGCTCTTATGGAAGTCGCACTAGTTCCCGATATCTTTCTTTGTATTTTCGGTGTCCTTCTTTGCTTGCGAATTGGATTGGTTGTCCTGGTACTGTCCATATTTTCTATGTCCTTTGTTCTTTGGGTTAGGGCCACCCTTTCCTATATTTTTTGTGAGGGGTTACCAGGCCCAAATTTCCACGTCTTTTGTTTGAGCCTCTGCTCGATTTTGACAGCATATCGGTAGGCTACACCCAAGGATGAGATGTCCAAAATTTACATTTCAGTATGGATGTATCTATTCAAAGCACAACGATACTTGATCATCATACGTTGCTCCAAATCTTTGATACCCATATTGGTGTGCAAGGTATGGAAGATATTTGTGAACTCTGGCACTGCTTGGTCTCTTTCTTTCCGCAGTGTGGTCCATTTGGTATACAAGTCGTGATAACTTCTAACAAGGTAGTATTGTTCCTTAATAGCATCCCTGAAGGATTCCCAGGTGTCCATGACTATAAATAATGAAGGTTCCTTTGTTTCCTTTTTCTCACAGAATTTTTCCCACCAATCTTTGATATGGGGAACATCTTTGAGGAGTGCAAAAGTAATCTTTTCTCTATTCGAAAATTTATGGACAGAAAAATACCCTTCTAGTAGATTCAACCACTTATTTACAACATCTGCGTCTATCTCACCTTCAAATATAGGAACATCGAAGTTTATTTTTACCTTTAAAGGGGCGATGCCTCCGCTTGAGGAAGATGCGTCGCCTGTTGGTAGTCGTCGAAGGATTTGAGCGAAACTATCCATCATCTCGTTCCTCCATTGTGTGAGGGATTACTCAAGAATTTTTTTTGAAAGGATCTCCTGTCTCATCATTTTTATTTTCTCCTACCATGAGAGGTCATTTGGGCATGCAATATATTTTTTCCTCAAGAGAAACAAGCTCGAGACCCAATTCTTTGTACGTTGATCTCATTGGGGACATGCATTAAGACGACAAGGAGCAGACCACTCTGATACCACTGATCCAGAATTTATGAGTAGAACGAAATGAATATAGATTATTAAAATATGATTAACAAGTAATAACAAAGATACAATAACAATGGTTTTCTATTCAATAAGGAAATAAGATGAAAATCTAAAATGCAGTGGAAAACAAGCTTGTTGGAATGGTGGCAGCTTATCTCTAAGAAGAGATGTGATGACTGCACTCATTCGCAAGAAGATGATTACAATGATGCTCTGAAGGCCTTTTTACAATAAAAAGGAATGTCAAAAACCCTAGACATCCAAAAACCTAACCCTAGGATATGAAGTGCCAAAAGTCATGTGGGCCCCGTTTGGGTAAGTTAGTACATCAACTTCTCGTGGTCGTAACTTTTGAATATTATCTCCGTTTTAGGTGCACGATAGCCCGTTGGAAAGGTATCATCGAGGAGATTCATTTTGGGGCCTCAATAAAATCCTTCAACTATCATTGAGAAGCTCTATCCCTAAAAACCTTTATTTAGGCCCTCAAAATGGCCCCGAAAGTTAAAAACTGCTAAAAATAGTAAATTGCCAAAATTGTTAGAAAACTGTTTTGAGCGAGTTGGAAAAGGTGGATGCCACCGATATCCACCTGGATCACCTTGGGTATATCTGATATTCAGATCGACGATCTTCCGCGACGATACCAATGACACACTATGGGAGTATCCAGACACATATCTCATTTTCTTCGACAAGTGGCTCAGGATGTAGTATGTTACCAAGAGAATTGTAGACATAGAGATGACTAGGATATTTTCATATTTTTGGTCATCAACATGCATCGATACAAAATCTGTAGGATTTCTGTTGTCTCAACACATTTTGCAAAAATTTTGCTAAGCTTTTAATACAAAATGACTTCTAAATCAACTTATTCTATTCAATGTGTTCTGTGTTTGATTTTTTACAAATGTTGCAAATGTCTATCTAGTACATAATTAGTCAAATAATTTGTTAATGTATTTAGATTTATGGGAATGTGTTAATATTCTAAATACTCAAATTCTCTTTCCAAGAGACGAACCCTTAAATATACTCGTAATAGAGTAGGACTTCTGATAGAATAAATGTTACTTAAATGTAGTACTACAAGTTGAGAGTTTAGTCAGACAACTAAGTAATGAATTCCAAGTGAAATGGATTCAGTCAATAGTTCAATGATTGTGCTATATTCCACGATATTTTTAGTTGCATGACCTAGGAATATACCACGTAGACTTATCAATTCATCGGTAGTTGTGTAGATCGCCCATGAAGCATATGCAATGTTTTGGGTATTGCGAATAGGACCATCAAAAAGACAATGTAAGGTAAAGAGAGCACCGATATATGCAAATAAAGCACAATGCATGATACACAGCGAGAGATAGAAATCGTTTGCAAAAAAGAAAAAATATAGCACACCAAAAATATGGTAAAACATACACAAAGAAGTTATGTAGAATGACTCTAGGCATAATACTTTTTAAGGTAAAGCCCATTCTGTAGCTGACCCAAATGAATCCCATAATAATCCACTAGCTCATAGGCACCTTTTTTTAATACAAGTTTAATGATATAAGGTCCATGCCACATGGGCTTGAATTTACCTGCCCCCATAATTTCACGATCTTGATCGTATAATAGGACCAAGTCTCCTTCACAGAACACACGAGTTATAACAGTTTTATCATACTGAGCTTTGACACGTTTCTTATGGGTTTCATTATCCAAAGTGGTGTCACGATGAGTTTCATCTAATCATGTCAAGAATAAAAGACATTCTTCCTCGGCGGTGGTATTAGGAAGTAATTTGACGGCTAGTTTCAAGGATGGTATTTCACATTCAATTAACAACACGACTTCTAAATTTTTGTTAAACTCTTAATACAAAATGACTTCTAAATTAGCTTATTCTATACAATGTGTTATGTGTTTGATTTTTTAAAAATGTTGCAAATGTCTATCTAGTACATAATTATCCAAAGAATTTGTTAATGTATTTAGATTTCTTGGAATGTGTTGATATTATAAATAGTCAAATTCTCTTTCCAAGAGACGAACCCTTAAATATACTCATAATAGAGTAGGACTTATGATAGAATAAATGTTATTTAAATGCAATAATACAAGTTGAGAGTCCATCAGGACAACTAAGCTGTGAATTCCAAGTGAAATGGATTTAGTTAACAGTTCAATAACTGCGCTATATTTCACGATATTGTTAGTTGCACAACCAAGGCATATGCCACGTAGACTTATCAATTCATTGATAGGAATGTAGATAAGCCATGAAACAGATGCAAGGTTCTGGATACTGCAGCTAGAACCATCAACAAATAAAATGTAAGGTACAGGGAGGGTCAACATCTGCAAATAAAGTGCAATGCAAGATAAGGAGTGAAAGATAGAAATCATTTGCAAAAAAGAAAAAATATAGCACACCAAAAATATGGTACAATGTATACAAAGAACTTATGTAGAATGACTCTAGGCATAGTATTTTTTCAAGTAAATACCATTATGGGGCTCAACTAAATAAATCCCATCATAATCCACTATCTCATAGGCACCTTTCTCTAATACAAGTTTAACGATATAAGGGCCATGCCACATGGGCTCGAATTTACCTGCCCCCATCATTTCACGATCTTGATTGTATAACAGGACCAAGTATCCTTCAAAGAACACATGAGGTCTACAAATTTTATCATATTGAGATTTGACACATTTCTTATGGGTTTCATTAGCAAGAGCGGTGTCACGACGAGTTTCATCTAATCGTATTAAGTATAAAATACGTTCTTCCACGATGGTGGTATTGGGAATTAGTTGGATGACAAGTTTCAAGGATGGTGTTTCGCATTCAATTGGAAGCATGACTTCTAAACCATATACCAACTGGAATGGAATAAAACCTATGGCTGTTTTGGCTGAGTTTCGATATTCCCATAATGAAGAAAAAATCATCATATGCCAATTTTATTTATGAATCCCTATCATCCTACCTACTCCAACATGATAATCATTAAGAGTTCTCTCGGCCTCTTCATGTGCTAAACATCGTCTAAAGTTAGACTCAACACCACGATGATAAAGGGTATCACCAACAAAAATGTATTGTCGAGCTTGGTATAGAATGCAACGACATCCAGTACTAGACAAATCAGGTTGAACGGTTTCGGTCCAGAGGTAGATTATGATGTACCCATACCAAGGATCATAGGAACTAATAAAAAAAGAGATTCATCAGGAATTAAATCATCTGCCACATTTTGTGTTTAAGCCAAGGGAAGGTCAGAAATTAACTCAACAAAAATCAAAGATATCTTTAATTTGGCTCTCTCAAATTCCAAAGCAAACTCTTGTAGGATAACAATCCATTTGAAGTGTTTTCCCCCCAGCACCTGCCTTGTCAGAATATGTTGCATGGGGTTTCAACAATAAATGACAGTGGTTTTACGCAATAATATGTAGTGACGGAAACGTTGGACAAATTGAACAACAACCAATGCCAATTTCTCCACATGTGAATATTTGATTTTGGAAGGGGTAAGACTCCAACTTAAATAGTATATCACATGTTCATGATACGATTCATCCTCTTGGACAATCACCATAGAAATGGTACTGTCATAATCGACAATGTACAAAAGGTAATATCGAATGTAATCTGGGGGATGTAACAAGGGGGTTTAAGTCAACGCATTTTTCAAAGCATCAAATGCTTGTTGAGCGATGTCATCCCAAACAAAAGGAACTCCTTTCTGAAGAAGTTGAGTAAAACCTTTGATCAATGCAACATAGTTGGATGAATCGATGTAAAACGTTTCCCTTCCCTTGTAAACTATGCCAACATTATGGGAGTTGGCATGGCGTTGAAGGAGGAGGTAAGTTCAATATGTCCTCAATCTTCAAGGGATCAATGATCATAGTTGGTTCTATGTGATGATTGCATTCGCATCTTCATTGTTTCATATTTTACTATTTCCCCTTCAAGGAAAAATTATCACTGTTGATCAACTTGACTATATAACTCTAGATCTCCACAATTCTGCAACGAATACTGTCCCTTTTCTAGGAAAATCTAGACTTGATAGTGTAGGAGTATGTCTCCTTAAGGATTCCTCACTCATGGGGATTTTTCCTTTACCTTCTCCTGCCAACTCACATGTTTCCACGATAAATATAATTTAGACTTAGGTGCAACAATCCCTAGAATCACTTGATCCTTTGGTATTACCTGGTCCCTACAAGCATATTTCATTTCTCTATCAATATCGCTAAAAAATGTAACAGACCCCCCTCCATCCGAATCAAGTCTCACTTTGGATCAAATACTTGAACCTTCTTTTACTCCACCTCGTGAAAATATTCCTATTAGTAGCCAGACACCTAAACAAGGAAAAAATAAGATTCAACGAAGAAAATGATGCTTGGGGGGGGAAGGTCTCCATCCTATGGACATCATGCTGGAGCAAACCACTAGCTTCGACCATGCAAGATGGGGGGGGAATACTGATAGAGAGACACGTTGTTAGGAGTGATCCTCACTTGGGGGTCATTCCCATCGTAAAATAGTAGTCTTTTTTAGAACAAGCTTAGTATTTGTTATTTCTCGTGCTCGTAAATACATGAGAATAGGTTACCGAGCTTAGTCTTTTTTCTTTCTCGTGCTTATTAATACATGATAATAGGTTACCGAGTATATTTTTATATATTTTTCGGACTCGTAAAAGAGATACGAAAAAATAACTCTTTGGAGTCTCCTTTAATATCTTTTTAGACTCCCTAAACATGAAAATATTGTCGAGTGAGCTTGTTTACTTTCACACTCGTTAAAAGGTTTGAAAGGGTGTCTTTCAAGTGGTAGTTTATATCTTTTTCAGCCTCACAAAAAAATAGTACTTTATTCAAGAATGACTAGAAGAGTTCTCCCTTGAATTGTTTTACACTTTTTAAGACTTAGGATACTAAATTTATGAAAAATTCACACATGGAGTCGTCTTTAAGTTCTTTTCAGACTCTCTAAATGTGAAAAAACACCTAGTTTTCCTTCTCTGGGCTCGTAAAATTATGCATTGAAGGACCTATGTGAGTCCAATCTCTAGGACCCATACGAGGCTGAACCCTTACTTATTCACATTCATTGTACCGAGCATCTAGTATCCTCCTCAATTTTGTTAGAAAACAAAGAGGTACTCACCAATCATGGTGGGGGAAAAATTGAAGGAAGTGGGTTAAGTTTTTTGGTATCTATTAAGGACACTATTGTTGTTTCGCTTGAATATGGCACATGTTTGTGTCTCCCCTTATAGTTGGGTAATATTCTTATCTCTGAGTCATACCAATTCCATGTGTCATTATAATTTTTCATTCCAGTTGAAGAGTTATCTTATTATCGCCACAATATGTTCTTGGTACTCGTCGAGTCAAAGATGCCAAGTATTGTGTCATACCTCACAATGTTCAAGGGAAGTTTCACTTCAAACCATCCCATTTGCAGTATTACCAGTTTCCATTTCTTGTGTTAGTCCATACTCATTTAATCCACCATCTCATATCACTTTCCTGTGTCAATTTCATGTCGATGATAGGGGATACATAATGGCCCTCCTTCAATGAGTCTGTTCCCATCAACTTCAACACATTATCCAGTAATTAGACTTAGAAACCAATTATTACCTTGGGACCTTCATGCCTCAATGACATGCCTCCTCACTTTCAATAGTAGGTTTACATCATTGGCCTCTAATCGAATGATTCCACGAATGCTTGACCTCAACTCATTTATTCACATTCGCTTGAATGTACTAAAGGTACCTTGGAAATCATTTTCATCATTGGTGATTTCCCTCACAATTGTTAATGATATGACTCAATGACCGATAATCAAGTGGTTTCTACCATGTTTTAAATCAAGTCATTTATTCACATGGCTAAATTCATACCGATTCAGGATCGGGATGAAGACCCTGGGTTAGGAGCTCACTCTGTTATGTGATTTTCCCAATCTACGATGGAGATCATTTGAGCATGTGAAATATTTTAGTACAATCACCATGCTAGAAATATTATATATATATATATATATATATATATATATATATATATATATATATATATATATATATATATATATATATATAATGTCACATAGATCCATATTGTATTGATCCGTGGGTATGTTTTGTCATCTCGTAGCTCCACTTTGTATTTTTCATGGATGCAATTAGTTCATGTCATTGAGGTAAGGATCCAAATTGTATCTTTGCTGGCCATACCCTTAGTCATTATTCTCATGGATCCATGGTGTATTGTTCGACGACCATGCATTAAGTCAACTCATATTCCGAGCATAGGTATGCCTGCCTCGGGAATGAAACATATATGTCTACTGATTGATGATTTTTTGTAGCTTATGCTAGGTTCTCCTACTCCAACACCCTTGCATTGAATAATTTTTAAAGTGTTTCAACCATCATTTTCTCTTCTGAACTCACACTTTATGGGGCATATTTTACACATCAAAATTTCACACTTAAGTGTTGCACCCTAAGTGTCGCAAGTGTCACAAAGTGAGATATGCACCTTGTTAAGTGTTTCATGCACTGTCTCAAGATTCGTATGTACATTAATAAGTTTCACATTCAATTTTATAAGTGTCACAACCTATTTAAACTATGAAATACTTTTGTCACAATCCCTAAGTCAGTTTGGAAGAGAAAACCAACCATTTGGGGTCCGAAACCACACCTTTTTCTTGGAAATTTTGACCATTTTTGGGTATTTTAGAAGGATGGAGCTTCCATACTCATGCTGAGGGAGAACTAGTGCTCCCCTTTCCTTTATTATGGAGCACCAATGGTGCTCCTTCTCTCACTCTAATGGGGTGCCAATGTGGTTAGAGGGAAAGATGGTGCATCCTGACTATTCTCAAGGGACAACTATTAAAGGAGGAGGTTGTTTTGGGTCAAATCATATCCTAGGGAACTATATTAGGATCAAATCCCGAATCATGGAGCCATATCCTCAACCATTCCCATTATTATCTCATGGTGTTTAAGCCTCCCAATCCTATAAATTGAAGGCATTTCCAAGGTGAAGGGTGGGATATTTCAGGTGTCAAACCTTTGATCCTAAGAGGAGGAATTCTTTCAAGTATCATCATTTTGATCTTAAGATATTTGTGCAAGGGGATGGAAGAGGATAAATTGGAGAAGGTTTTGATTTGTAAGACATTGTTTGTAAGTGTTTGTAACTTATTTTAAAAATTAATATTAACTTGGCATATTCCCTTTAAGTTCATGTGTTTTACATTTTCTTATCTATTGTCATTTCAATCTTCGTAGATAGATATGATTTACCTACTAATATAGAGTAGGAGTAAGCATTCCTTTGCTATTATTTGTAGGAATTCATTTACATTAAGGAGCTTGGAGATTAAGCCCAAGGATTGGAGTAGTGAGGACGGACATCGCAATAAGGTATGCCACATTCTTCTTCAGTCTTGCTTGATTGGTTGAGTTAGATTTAAAGGGAAAGTAGAAACCTTTGTTTACTTCTATCTTTGGACCAAATAAGGGGTCTTGGTCCAAAGGGGAGCTTCGCCTGTCCTCAGGGTAATATTTCTCATAACAAACACTTCTCGATCTGATTTCCACTCTTACCACAATAAGAGCAGAGTGTTTTGCTCCCATCTTGGAACCACGATCCCTTATTTTCATTCCCCCTTTTCCTCTACTTTGAGAAATGACCTTTACCTTTATCCTTCTTCTTGGATGGATTTTATTGCACAGATTGTCTTCTTCAACATTTCTCCATATTATGGTTACTAGTTCCACAAGAGGCACATGGATACGTAGACAATTTACCAGTGGAAAAAGTATTCATTCCCTCTTTATAATCCACATATTTCTATGAATATCTCTTACATACGTTACCTTTCCATGGATTGGAAGGTAATACTAATTGTTTATGAAGGACCTCTTCATATGAATTTCTCATTGCTTCAACTGTCCTCGAGAATTATCCATCTTGACAGGTGTTATAAGACAAATTAATCAATGCAGACATAGACCAATCTCCCTAGTGTTATAACCCTAAATTTCACCACACATGCTTACCTGGCATCAAGCCAACTCATATCCCTTCATTGCCAAAACATCTGCTGAACAACCTCCTTGAAAATCCTCTTGGGTCAAGGCCCACGCACCCTAACCCATTACTGCACGTGTGTGCACGCTGGCAGGACCACTACAACCCGCGTGTAAATAACAAAACACAAAAATAGGAAAGTTGCCAATGGAACAAAAAGCTATGGGCCAGTTAACTAAAACTCCCGGCCATGCATGGCCGAGATTTCGTCCAAAACCCTAGCTCCTTTTAGCCTATAAAAGAAGGGGTAGGGGTACCATTTGGAAGAGGAAAATTATAGCGAAGAAACTCTGCCCATTTGTCGAATCCATTGTCCCAACCCTTTAGCCTTTCCTCAAGCCAAAGGAGAATTAACGTAAAGCAGTTGGAGGATAGAAGAGAAGGAGCCCAGGATCAGGATCAAGGAGTGGTGGCCGGTCTTGACTTTGATTGTAAGTTGATTCATTTTTCAAATAATAAAAGAATACTTTTCCCATCCCAATGCATGAGTTATCTATGGTTTGTTTAATTTATGCTTAATTTCTAACCCTCAAGTAGAAAAGTACAATGCATGCATATTTGTTTGTCTTGATTGCAGGTTATCTTTGGAAGGAGCAGCGCAAGCAAGCGGTCAAAAGCGCAATGGAGGATCTACACCAAACATTAGTAAAAAGGTTAGTAGTTCCTTTCCATGCATGTATTGTGAAAGAGGGGTTTAAGTTTTGGGTGGTAGGTTAAAAAGTAATTTCTTTATGGTCAAAATATGCATGCAAGTCTGACCCTAGTTTGCTAGTCCGTAGGGTATTTTTCCCAACCACACCTAGCTTGGGAACCTAAAGCTAGAACAAAACAACATATAGCATATTACTTTCCTTAGATTCATACAATCAAAATACTGATAAGTAAGGAATCATACCTTTTTATCGACGATTGTGTTATCACTGAAATTTCGTCTGCAAATGGTCACAGGAATACAACATCTTCAAACATCTATTAGTTCACCAATTGACCAAAAATGCGTTTCCAAAAGGTCCAAAACTATACAGCTAGTAATAAAATCAACATGCGCTATGACTACACAGGGAGCGCGTGCACTTGTGCCATTCAAAAATGCCAGAAAAGTGCACATGCACATGATGCACGACTGTGGACGCAAAAAACCATGTACCCCTCAGAACGGTGCATTTATGATATTGGTCAGCATCCCACCCACTTCTGGTTTAGCTTCCAAGTCAATTTAACATCCAAATATTAGCTAAATCTGGATGAGTGGTTGGTCAAAGACCTAAGGGTGCCCTAAATGGCCCCTTGTTCACACTAAAATCTGGTTGAATAATGCCTCAAAGTTATGCTATAAAAGGAGGCCATGGGTGCACTACATTTTCAATGGAATTCATTTGTATTGTTATGCTAATGATATTCTCTTGGAGGATCCTCTTTCCTCATCAAGAGCATGCTAACACCATTGCACTCAGCCATTCATATCACCTCTAGATTGAATGTGCTTTGGATTATCTTCACCATTTCATTCTAGTTCCTCATTTGTAAGAAGAGCTCAATATTTGGGGGTCCAAGAGCCCCCCTTGAAGGAAGAGGGGACCCAATGTCTCCCTTTCTCTTTGGTTTTTTCTTTCCACTAATACAATCCTCTCCATTAGTGGCATGAGTCTTATTTGTTTGTTGTTCTTATGTCCTTGTGAATTATAGTTTAATTGTCTTTATCATTCTTAGTTTAATTCTTTGCTTATCCTTTATGTTTTACACTTCTAACTCTTTCCTCTACTGTTGTCTTGCCTAGCTGACCCAACTGGGCTTGTAAGCACCCCTATTTTTCTCATTTAGGTGACAAAAGAGGTGCAACAGATTGGCAACTCCACTGGGGAAAGGTATCAATTTCCTACCCCATTTGGGTTATTTTAGTTCTTCCTTTTGTTTCTTTAACTTGAAGGGATCATAACCGGCCCAAGCTGACCTGCAAAAGGCCAAGTTCAAAGTTGAGCAGAGAGAATTTCATCCGAAATATTCTTCATGACCGTGTAATAGATAGTGCGCACATGTTTTAACCTACAGGCATGTCTTCAGTGCACCTGCGCTAAAACCACTATATTGCTCAGCGCCTTCTGCAAACCTGTGCCCATAAATTGCTTTCAGTTTGCGCATTGGCGCTCAGAGCGCCTCTGTCTATTCTGAGGCCCGCACACCTGTGTAGAAAAACACACAATGTAATCTTTTTGTGATCTGTGGAAGGTCCATAGCCTTCTTAAAGTTGATTCCATGCATATTGTTATCTGCACCACACTTACATTCCCTCTCCATATAAAGGGAATAGTCAAAACGTAGGCACTTAGGGGGTTAAAAATCATTATTTTTACTCTTTTTCTTTCATGTTGCCACATGGATGGCTTGCTTTGATTAAAGGTTAAGTTGGAATCATTCTACATCACATATAAAACTTGCATTGGGACCAGAAATTGGATATCAATCGTTGAGTATGCTCTTCTCTCGTGCCCCAAAGAGATCTTGAGAATCAGAAAGGGGTTGAAGGAAAATTTCATCTCCCTTAAAAAAGATAAAACCTTTAGGAGAGGACAACAGGCCCCTCAGGACTCCTCTTAGTTTATTTTTTCAAAAACATCTTAAGATTGTAATGGGCCCATACATGCCCACATGCTACAAAGATAGGATAGTGTTGAAATTTACTTTCTTAGATTAAATCACTAGGGAAGTTTTAAGGTTTTGTAATGGGCCCATACATGCCCACATGTCCACAATCTAGGATTGTTTCAAAACTTTCTTATATTAAATCACATTAGGGAGTTAAATGAATAGTAAAGACCCACATGTCCACATGCTAGTTTCCTAGGGACTTTAAAATTCCGCAAGTTTGTACCAATGAAATTTAGTTAATTAGGTAATCAAGACTTGTAAGGACCAAGAGAAGTCCACATGCAGCAAGGTGACACCTAAAAATAATAAAAATATTGGCACACTTTCACTTGATTCACACACAAATTCACTACTCACTCAGTTTTCATCTCGAAACGTGGAGGTTAAAGTAAGTTTCCTTCAAAGGGATTCTGAAACACCCCACCCCTTTTCTTAACAAAACTCTCCACTCCCACTTATTTTCAACGATATTGGATCACACCCCCAATCTCTCAAACAACCACACCTAAAATATTTATAAAAACTCACTAAGTTTTCCTCCATAGGAGGTGCCAAAAGAATTTTTTTAGTCTAGGTAGGATTTTTGGGATAGGCATCCAAATAAATCCCCGTTGTCTGGTTCTCACATCTTCAAACAATAGAAGTTGTCAAATAGGGAACTTTAAATCCTCTAAATCAAGTGTTCCTAACACGATAAGGTAGGGAGATACCCATGAAGGGTTGAAGGCCGAGGTCCGGTTATTCTGTGCATCCCCCCTTGAGGCACCCACCTCTTGGATAGGATCCAGTCCGTGACCCATTTCTTAGGCCAGAAATCTAAATGCCACACTTTGACCGAGGCACCTAGTGACCAAATTTTAGGACATCTACCCAGGTGGAAATTGTGGGCTACAATTGCACCTTGATCAGATTTTGTGTGGCTATTGGGAAATATCTCCAGCTCTTTCAGGATATGCACCCTCTACCCCTCATTATAACTGATTACTTCATCCTTCACTAGTTCCTCTTCCGATGGCTTCAGACCCCACTGTTGAGTGCTATTGGAAGGTCTAGTGCTATTTGAGAGGAAGGACATTACATCTTGTAGGACACGAGCATTTGTTTTCTTTGTTCTCCCACATGGAAAAAATCCACCTACCCACATGTATGCTTCTTTATCAATATATTTATTGTAATATACCAGATATAAAATGTATGAAGAACATAAATAAAATGCTAGTAATGGCAGAATAACAACAATATAACCAAAACATTCACCACAATAACACTGAAATGAGATAAGAATAACAACAAAAATAGCACTTTGAATCTGAAAGAAATGTTCATGGGCCTCTTTGAGGGGGCAACCTCTAGTTGAGTAGAGCTCTATTACAATAATATCCAAGATAGGGTTCTCATACCCTCGACTCCTATTTATACTAAAAAGAAGCATCTAGAGGAAGATCCTTCTAGAAGCAAAAGCTTCTCTTAGGTCTTCTTACATCCACCTTATTCTATTTTATTGAAAGGCATTATTAATATTGACCTTTATTACATCCGAATATATTGTTCTACCTATGTGCGGGTTAGGACCCTAACATGTCCACCCCCTTAAAAACAACCTTGTCCTCAAAGCTTGAGATGAGGAAATTGCTGCAGAATGGTAGCTGGTTCCCAAGTGGCGTATGCTGGAGTTGTATCTTTCCACTAGACTAGCACTTTCTTGATGGTTCTCTGATGTAGGCGACGCTCACGTTGGTCCAAAAATTATTCTGGTTGTAGCCAAATGGATCCTTCTTCAACTAACTCTGGAAGGTTGGTTTGAATTTGGCACTTATCTCCAATCACCTTCTTTAAGCATGAAACATGAAAAACAAGATATAGCTTCGAATGGCTAGGCAAAGATAACTGATAAGCAACTTGTCCCACATGCTTGAGCATGGTATAAGGACCATAAAATTTGGGTGCTAGCTTCTAACAATGCTCAACCTTGAGGGAAGTTTTCTTGTAAGGTTGCAGTTGAAGAAACACATGATCCCCTTCTGCAAATTTACGTTCAAAGCAACCTTGATCTGCTTGTTGCTTCTTGCGATTCTGTGCCATGACCAAATTCTCTTTGAGGGCATGGAGAATAGCCTCTCAAGCTGTAAGTGTTAGGTCAACCGCCTAGACCTTCGAGGCACTTGGTAAGTATGAGAGAATTGAAGGTGGCTTCTGTCCATATACCGCTTCAAAAGGAGTCATGCGTGTAGCTGTATGGTATGAAGTGTTGTACATCCATTCAGCTATGGGTAACCATTGAGCCCACTATTTTTTCTTTTCCGAGGCAAAACACCTCAAATATGTTTCCAAACACTTGTTGACAAATTTTGTTTGCCCATCAGTCTGGGGATGATAATATGTGTTGAGATGCAATTCTGTGCCTTGTATATTGCATAGTTCTTGCCAAAAATTGCTTGTGAAAGTTGGGTAGCGATAAAAAACAATAAAGTGCGGCATGCCATGAAGCTTGAAGACCTGATCCATGGATATTTGAGCCACCATGGATGTTTTAAATTGGTGTTGAAGGGCGCAAAAATGAGCATACTTGGAAAGGAGATCAACAACCACCATGATGATGGATTTATTTCCCGATTTGGGTAAGCCGGTAATAAAATCCATAGAGATATCCTTCCAAATAGCAGGTGGAATCGAGAGTGGTTGTAGTGTGCCCGATGATTTGATTGTTTCTCCCTTGTTTTGTTGACACACGTCACATTCAGCTACAAAATTATGAATTTCCTGTTTCATGCCATCCCATAAAAAGGAACGTTTGACCCTGTCATAGGTTTTGGTGAACTCAGAGTGCCCTACTGTGAGTGTAGCATGAAGCTTAGAAAGTACCATGGATTTAATCTTTGATTTTTTACTTAAATACAAACGGCCTTTGTATCGAAGTTCCTCATGGAGCCAAGAGTACCCTGGGGAAGCTAGAGCATTGGACTGCAATTGCTGGATCAACTATGAACTTTTGGGATCTTGTAGCCATTCTTGGCGAACGACTTGGAGCTAATCTGGTACAATGAATGAAAGAGAAAAAAGGGATCCTTGATCTTCATATTTTTCGGGAAAGTGCATTCGCAACCACATTGTCTTTGTCTTTCTTATAAATGATCTCATAATCATATCCAAAGAGTTTAGTCACCCATTTTTGTTGTTCTAGGGAGGAAATGCATTGTTCTAGAAAACACTTGAGGCTTTGATGGTCTGCCTTAATTTGGAACCGTTTCTCCAATAGATAAGGACGCCATAGATCCACGACATGCAGAATAGCCAACATTTCCTTTTCATAGATGGATTTGCCCATATTTATTTTAGATAGTTGCTTGCTGGTAAAGGCCAAAGGTTGACCCTCTTGCATAAGGACAACACCAATTCCTTTCCCCGAGGCATCACATTCCAACACAGAGGTCTTTGTGAAATTGAGAAGGGTGAGGACTGGAGTGGTGCACATGGCCATCTTCAAGGTTTGAAAAGCTTGAGCAGCGGCTGGAGTCCAAGTGAAAGAGTTCTTTTTGAGGAGAGCAATGAGAGGTGTTGCAATCTTCCCATAATTCTTAACAAACTTGCGATAATACCCTGTTAAGCCTAGAAATTCACGCAATCTCTTAAGAGTCTTTGGGTGAGGCCAGTATTGCATAGCTTCAATCTTTTTAGGATCCACCCTGACACCATCTTTGCCAACCAGATGACCCAAGTATTCTATTTCTGAGGCGCCAAAAGCACATTTAGATTGTTTTCGTAAAAGTTGGTGCTAAGAGAGTAGATGGAGAACTCGATCCACATGAGCAAGATGGTCTGTCCAAGTTTTGATATATATGAGGATATCATCAAAGAAAACTAAGACAAAATGGCGGAGAAAAGGACGGAAGACATGATTCATGAGGCTTTAGAAGGTGGAGGGGGCATTACACAAGCCAAAGGGCATGACCAAAAACTCATAGTGACCCCCATGAGTTCTAAAGGCAGTCTTGGGGATATCTGCCTCTTTCAATATGTATCTGGTTGTAGCCCGAACGAAGATCCAGTTTAGTGAAGAATTGGGCGCCACTCAATTCATCCAGGAGGTCATCAATGACAGGAATGGGGAATTTGTCTTTGATGGTAAGTTTGTTGAGGGCACAAAAGTTCGGACACATTCACCAAGAACCTTCTTTCTTCAGGACCATGACTAGAGGAGATGAATAGGGTCTCATACTAGGGCAGATAATGCTTGCATTAAGGAGTTCCTGGACCATTTTCTCAATTTCATTTTTTTGAGAAAAGGGGTGACGATACAGACGAATATTGGGAGAAAGGCTTCCTGGTACAAGGGGAATGTAATGATCATGAACACCACGGGAAGGAGGGAGGCCTTAGGGAGTGGAAAATACCAATTGATGTTTAGAAAGGATGGCTTGGAGGTCTTGTGGTACCAAGGGTGTCTCTGTTGCTTGTATGGCATGGAGTTGGGCGATAACACTAGAATGACCCTTTTTGAGCATCTTTTCCATGCGATGGGAACTAATGATCTCAGGTGAACTGCCGATGATGCCTTGGAACTTATATTGGTGGACCTCCTGGTTGAATTGCATGGTTAAGTCTTCAAAATCTATGAGAATGGGACCCAAAGTCCTTAGCTAGTATGCACCCAGCACAATGTCACAACCCCCCATGTCGATAGAAAACATATGGGATTTAAGGTGGTAGTCACCAATTTGGAGACGCACATTTTCAAAATGCCCTCCACTTTCATGGAACCACCATTGGCAATCATGATTTGGAAATTATTTACGGCATGGATGTAGCAATGAGTTTCTTGGGCAATGCGGCGATGAATAAAATTATGGGTGCTGCCACTATCAACCAGAATGATTACCTTATGATGCTTGATGTAACCGATTAGCTTGAGGGTTTGGGGAGAAAAGAAGCTTGTGAGAACATTGAGGGAAATGACTGGTTCTACTTTAGGAGGGTCTGAGGGAGGGGTTATGTCAGTGGATTCAGGTGATTCAGACATAGAGGAAGTTTCTTCATCTTCTTCCGAAATCTCCTCGGAGATGGCCATAAAAATATTTTGTTCTTTACACTTGTGGGCCGGAAAATATTTTTCATCATAGTTATAACAAAGGCTTTTGAGTTGGCGTTCATCTGTTTCAGCGTGGGTCAATTTTTGGATCTTTAGTGGAGCAGAGGGGGCAGTGGGATTTACTAGTTTAGGGTGAGGGATGAAGGAGGGTAATTTGCATTTTTCAGAAGATACAACCTGTTGTGATTATTTATCTCTTTTGGTAGACTCCACCCAACTCTCAGGCCGATCCATGAGGACATGAGCCCAAATTTCATCCTTGAGCCTGCTGATAAAAAACTCTCGGAAAAAGGCATTAGACATGCCCTCTGTTCTAAAATCCAAGCACGCAAAGGAAGCTATAAAGTCTTCCACCATTCCTAATTGTTTCAGCTTTTTCAAACGACCCAAATGGTTGGTTTCAGTGTCAAACAGTTCATAAAGCTCTGCCAGAAATTGTGTCCAAGCAATATACCCTTGGCGTGAATTTTTTCTCCATTGCCACCATTGCTAACGTTCTTGTTCTAGATGGAGAACACCATATTGGAGTTTGGCCAAGTCATTTGTAATACTGTATAAAGAGAAGTAATGTTCCATTTGGGTTGCCCAACCAGTGGGGTCTGAGCCATCAAATTTGGTCACATCCACCCGTGGAAGGCATAGGTCACATTGAAAGTGATGGTTTTGCAAGGTATGGGAATGAGAGGAATGGTCACCTTTAGTATGTGGGGGTGAGGAAGAGGAAGGGTTATCTGTAGGGATATGCAGTTTGGTGTAGAGTGACGAAAATATTGATTTAAGTTGGGTGGTGAGGTCTTGTTTGATTTCACCCATTGAGGATTGCATGGTTGTATTGATGGAGGCAACATTGGCACTGCGTTGTTTCCCTTCTTGTTGGGTCTCAATGAGACCATATTGCAAGGTGTTGAAGCGAGCTTCCAAGTCTTGGCTACAAGTATGGGCCATGAGGATGGGGGAATTGAAAAGGGGCAGGCAGGGTAAAAAATTTTTGCTGAAAAAATGATATGGATGAATGTGATAAGGGCGAAGAGATGAATCCAATGGAATAGGTCTGAAATAATGGTGAAAACATTTCCATTTTTTTTATGGGGTTGTACTCCGATCTGAAGAATACTACAGAGAGGAAATGCCCAAATGATTAACCAAAAAGAAATGTGTATTTACTTGACAACCCGAACACAGTTGTGCGATAATAGATCTTGTCTGTTTTAATTTGTTTATGTTGTTGTCCCCAAGGGTTAGGTATTCAAGGGTTCTACAGACAAGGGTTTTCCCTGTGCTATAGCTCTCTGATATACGTGCGAGGTCCAACAGTAGTACTCGGCCCAATATCTTAGGGCACTAACTAAGGAGGATAGACCGTACCCTTATCCGTACTACCTGACTACCCAGGTACTAGAGAGTATCTTCTCAAGTGATGTTTTCAGTGACACTATAGCAGTCAGGTGACCAATCAGTTTATCTAAAGAGGGCTTCAGGTAATCTAGGCTGATCCATACATAGGTGTTGTCTGAAACGCTACCACTCGAAGGGGTACCAACAGGAGTTACAAGGGTGGCTAACAGATGTGTGCTTAAGTACCACTTGTATTTCCTGCGTGTATGAATCCCTCAACCGTGGGTTTATGTGCGTAGTGACAGATCTATGTGGCTTAAAGACGCCGAAGTACATCTCTACCCTAAAAAA
>ML782496.1:694647-725832 GCA_009831015.1 Picea engelmannii | reverse complement strand
AACACTTTGAATTTGAAAGCAATGTTCACGGGCCTCTTCGAGGGGGCAACCTCCAGTTGAGCAGAGCTCTATTACAATAATATCCAAGCTAGGGTTCTCATACCCTCGACTCCTATTTATACTAAAAAGAAGCATCTAGAGGATGATCCTTCTAGAAGTGGAAGCTTCTATTAGGTCTTCTTACATCTGCCTTATTCTATTGTATTGAAGGGCCTTATTAATATTGACCTTTATTACATCCAAATATATTGTTCTACCTATGTGCGGGTTAGGACCCTAACATTTATGTATGATGTTATTGTGATTACATACGAATGTGAGATATATTGTGAAGGTCCAAGTTATACAAAGTCTCTTGTTCATTAATTTCTCTCATCACCACTTGCACACATACACCTTTCTAGTCGAACATCATAGGGGACCCACAGAATCCCCGTTGTTCCAGATGCTTTCTAAATCTCCCTCCCATTCTAGGGGGAGTTCCTAGTCTTTCCAACTCATCGACCATACTTCCCCACATTTTTGTGAGTGCTACTGTCTTGGGATCATCTTTTCTTGGTTACACTCTGCTTAGGTCCACTTCCCAAGGTCCAACATCCCCACACTCTCATTTCCATGGAAGTAGGGGGGCTACTTCTTCTCAAGGGGGAAGTACAAACCCACCTAGTCCCCCTCAAGGGTCAAGTACGCAAAACACTCACACTATGGATGGAACTAATCCTCCTCCACCACCTCAGATGCCATACTTGGCTTCCCTCAACATACCAGATCTGACTAAACTCATCAATGATCCTATATTGCACAACCCCACATGGCCAACAATGCCTACCAAACTGCCTTCAGACATCCCCAAATTTGAAGGAAAATCAGGAGACGATCCCACCAACCATATCATGACCTTTCACTTATGGTTCTCTTCAAACAACATCATGGACGATTCCATCCAATTGAGGTTATTTCAACGTACACTCACTGGCCCATCAGCTAAGTGGTATGTAGAAGAAAAATCTAGGTCCCATGTGACCTTTGAATCCTTGGCCAAAGAATTATTGACCTTCTTTCAACTACCAATTCGTCATGATAATGGCCTCCAACTACTCTCGGAATTTAAACAAAACTCTACCATGCACATCGTTGACCACATTCACGAATGGCATCGACGATGTATTCTATGCAAAGCTAAAGCTACTCCACAACAATGTCTCAATTGGTTCCTCAATTCACTTGTTTCCCTTCTTGCCAAAGATGTGGTTGCCACCGTCCCCCAGTCTGAAGAAGAAGCTATTAGCAAGTCCCAATAGTTCAAACTCATTTACTCACAGTCATGGTACTTGTATACAGTACTACCTGATGGCCCGAAACCCGTGCCATTTGGCGAGGACAAACCTGGGATGTGTCACTCAGCATATGGATTGATTGGTACCACTACACACCACAAATAACATCCCCAACAACCACCAATGTATGGAACCCCTCAATGTCCACCTACATATGGTAGACCCCCTTATTATAATCCTCCCCCTTATCCACAACCATACCCCTTGACCTTTCCTTCGCCCACCAACGAACCACCGCCAACACCTACAATATTCCCTGTAGCTCAACCTAGTTATGATACCCCCTCCACCTCTGCTTACACCCTAAGCACTAGTGAAACCACCACGCCTTCCTATGCATCCTACATATCATTACCACAACATAATCCGTACTTTCCATTTCTTGGTCCCCCCTAGCCTATTCCTTTACCACAAGGAAAACCACATGCTGGGGTTAAATTTGTTCAACCATCTCTCGTTCAACAATACCAAAATTTTGAACAACTAAATATGGATAATCCATCCCATCAGTCGAACAATTCCAGAAAGAAAGGGAAAAACTAAAACAATAATAATCTCGGACAAGGAGGAAACTAGAACCAACCCTAGCAGAACCAACCTGCAGGGGACAACCAGAACCCTCAAGGGGGAAATAACAAAAAACACCAAGGAAAGAACAAAAACAATATTCAGATAAACTTCCCTTGTTCCCTTTGTGGTGATTATGGCCATTATACTCACCATTTCCCCCAAATTGCAGACTTCAAACAGATTAAAGAATCTGGTAATGGACCATATCCCCTAGCCCCACCTACCCCCCAGAAGGCCCCACAACAATATATGCAGCACCCATCCCCGTCTATGATGCAAAACCCCATACCACATCAAGGGGTGATGAACACCCAACAAGAGATGCACCCTACCCCACCACAGGTAGGACCATATCACAACCCAGGCACTTCGGAAAATTGAACTATCCTCCTCACTAGTGAGGAAGAGGTCCTTCTACAAATGCACAATCGTCAATACAGTGCACCCTCTAACCCAAATCCCACTACCTCGGAGGCCACCCCAGTCATGACTGGCCCACCTTTGATGATTTCACACCCTAATACTGAAACACCTCTTTGCACCCCTTGCATCCCATTGTGAAGGAATGTCCACAACCCTCAATCTAGGGCAACCCACAATTATAGTCTGGTTGACGATTTGGCCCAATCCCTCACTTCCATGTCAGTCTTAGAAGTTCTTCAAACCTTTCCTACTCAACGGAAGTCATTACTTTCCACTCTGGGGGAAGTCGACCCTGCCGATACTCGACTCATCACCTTTGATCTCGATAGTGGAGAACCTCGTTTCCCCACTCTTGTCGCTTTTCAAATACCGGTTAAAATATGGAACATCAAAGTTCACCGTTGCATCATTGACGAAGGTGCATCCACATGCATCATGTCCAAAACTGTTTGGCAAAAACTTGTCTCTCCAGAGATAATACTGTTCGCTATTACTCTGAGGGCTTACGACGGACGACCCTTGTCTCTCAAGGGGCTCTTCCAAAATGCCCCCGTCAAACTCAGGGGAAAAACTATCCTTATTGAAATTGAGGTTATTGATGCCCCACTCAAGTACAATATTTTTTTGGGTCATAGCTATATGTATGACATAAAGGAAGTCACCTCTTCTATGTTCCAAACCATGATGTTTCCCCATAATGGAAATATCATTACCATTGATCAGGTATCACATTATGAACCTAACCCTTCATCCAACATCGACAACATCCTCCCTTTCATCCACACTAATCTAGATGCCTATCCACTCATCGAGATGGGCCCCGTAATTTTTAAGGACCCATCCTTAATAGGGACATACCATAATGCACCACAACTCATCCATCCTTCCACACAAGTATGTGTTGTCTCCACCAAAAGAACTACAACTGAAGATATGCTCCCTCCCACTGAGGCCCCTATCATCCCGACATCCCACTAGTCACAAAACTCCTCCCTCAGGAATCTCCTCGATCTTGTTCAACTCTACCCATTCCTGATCTTCCCCTCCCCCAAGGCCATATCCCAGTTTAGGAAACAATACCCCAAGCCATTACCCAAATCCCTTTCTTTTACCCCCCACCAGGTGTACAAGCTTTCCAAGTAGCCGCAATGCTCACCCTTCCTAACATGGTGTTGGCAATCCCAGTATGGTATCTACATCCACCTGAGATGGTCCCTCAACCATCCCTCCCTCCCCAAATATAAGGAATCCCGATGCAAATTCTCATACTTACCCCCTCTGTCCCACCCACACCCCCACTCGTTAACACCCCTGCTATAGCTGGGGGCAGATAGAAAAAGAAGGAGCCCATTGCTCCACTTCCCCCACGTGTCCAACCTCCTTGCGTGCTATGTGAGAAAGATGGACACCCCACTAACAAGTGCCCATCTCTCCTAGAGTTACGTAATCTCATTCAATTCCCTTAAACACCACCACCACTCATCACTTCCTCCAGTACTACCTCTATCTCCCAGAACACAAGTAGAAAAGGACTGTGAACCAAATTCGCATGGACCATCTATTTAGAATATGATGATTATACACACCATTGTCTAGCGTTACCTTAGTTCTGACAGAGGCTAACAACCATACACCATAGCTTTCAGCAAGAACCCACCCCAACACATGTCACTGACATTCATTATGTCACGACCTCAGTCAACGACCGTATGAGATGTCCTATATCTCTATGAAAATCACTTGATCATTTCACTTATCAATGTCCTATGATCATTGAATACAGGCATCACCAACTGGCCCTTATTAAAAATCCTACACCCCCTCCTCCAACAGAACCAGTAAGTACCCCTACCACATAACTTGATATGGTTCATATCTTTTCACTGGAACCTGAGGAACTCCTTACTCCCCCATGGTTCCTAGATGATTTATATGAGGATTTACCCCCAAATCCCCCCAATTCTCCAATTCATTTCCCCATGGAAGTTCTACGCCTGACTACCATTTTCAACCCACAATATCTCAATATTTGGTTTATGTCGAGTGAACCATCACAACCTCCTTAAGATACTCCCTCTACATCGTCACCACCAGACAACAACCCCACGGTGACAGTCATTAAATTCACTCCTTTAGATCCCCTATATTCTCGACAATTTCACTACGACGAAGACAACCTTGAGGCTTTAACTAAACCTGATTGCCCATGGGACGCGCTCCACCACAGAGTGCTTTTTCCTTCACAAGAAGTTGTCGGGCCTCCTAACCAAAACCCCATATACGTAGTCGAAACTAAAGATTTTCTCCCATCAGTACATATAGATTGGTTCAAAAACCCTATCCCTACCCTTGACGCTTTCGAAGAAGGCAATATGGCCAATATTTCCCCCACCATCAAAATCGATATTTCCATCAAGTCTGGAGTCAGAGAGGAAATTACCATTGGCGCCGCATGATCTCCTGAAGAAATCATCGCCTACAAATCTCTCTTCCAGGAATACTAAGACATCTTTGTCTGGTCATACACAGAGATGCCAGGACTTGATCCCTCTATTGTCTAATATCGTATCGACACTTGGCCTGATATCACACCTATCCGTAAAAAAAAATGTCTGTTACACCCATCCAAAGCAACGACCATCAAGGCCAAAATTGACAAATTACATGTTGCAGGGTTCATATACCCCATCACATATACGTCATGGGTCTCCAAGCCTGTCCCTGTCAACAAAAAATAGGGCACTATCCGTGTCTGTACAGACTTTCATGATATCAATCACGCCTATCCCAAAGACAACTTTCCAACACCCTTTATCAACCAAATTATCAATGATTGCACTGGTCACGAGGCTCTATCCTTCATGGACGGTTTCTCTGGCTACAACCAAATTCAAATCCACCCAGCCCATCAGTACAAAACTGCATTCACTATCCCCAAGGGAACTTTTGCTTATCATGTCATGCCTTTCGGCCTCAACAAAGTAGGAGCCACTTTCCAACACGCCATGACATACATTTTTCATGATCTTGCTCAAATCATTCTCGCCTACTTGGACGATCTCACCATTCGCTCCAAAAAACGCACTCAACATCTTAGTGATTTATGAATCATCTTCCAATGGTGTCATCAGTACAACATCTGCTTGAATCCCCTCAAGTGTGTGTTCTACATCATTGCTGGTCGCCTCCTTGGGTTTATCGTTTCCCAATGTGGCATTAAAGTTGACCCCCTCAAGGTCCAAGCCATCACGGAAATTCCCCCACCACAAAATTTACACCAACTGCAGAGCCTACAAGGAAAAGCTAATATTTTACGCCACTTTGTCCTCGATTACGCCACTCGGGCACATGGTTTCCTTCACCTCTTACATCATGATATTCCATTCCAATGGGACGAACATGCCCAAAATGATTTTGATGATCTCAAAATGGCCCTCTCCAATGCCCCATTGATTATTCCACCTGACTATAATCGTGACTACATTCTT
Source organism: Picea engelmannii (assembly GCA_009831015.1). Classification (NCBI taxonomy): domain Eukaryota; kingdom Viridiplantae; phylum Streptophyta; class Pinopsida; order Pinales; family Pinaceae; genus Picea; species Picea engelmannii. Next base: position 720,014 of record ML782496.1, on the reverse strand, counting down.
TATATCTCGACCTCAATCGTCTCAGTAGCAGGAGTTCTCATCCAACTAGGGGATGATGATCGCAAGCATGTCATTTACTACATTAGTAAAAATCTTTCAGGGATACCCCTGAAATACAACCATGAAGAAAAAATTGCTCTTCCAGTTGTCCTCGCAGTCTAGAAATTGCGCCATTACATCTTGCTTCGAACTACCAAAGTCGTCGCAGATTCCAAACCAATGCGCTACTTTCTCAGCCACCGAAAAATCAATGGAAAATTTTCCCAATGGATCGTCATCCTTCAGGAGTACGACCTCAAATTTTCAACACCCAAGAAAAAGAAATCCCTCGTCATCACCAAACTCATTACGACATTTCCCTCCGACACTACCAATACCCCCGTCAATACCGACTTCCCTGATGAATATCTCTTCTACATCCCTCAGATGACCCATGGTACAACGATATTCTCATCTACCTCTGAACAAATAAATTCGAAAAACAACCTTTCTCGAGACGATCGTTGACATATTCGTCACTAGGCCCCCCGCTACCTACTTATCGGTGATATCTTATATCGACGTGGGTTTGACACTGTACTCCACCAATGTTTGACTATCAATGAGGCCAATTGAGTCTTGAACGACTGACATAGTGGCGATTGCGGGGGGCACCTCTCAGGAATGTCTACTTCTCAAAAAATCATTCACGCCAGTTATTTTTGGCCTACATTGTTTCACGATTGCATCTATGCTATGAAGTGTTGTAACAACTGTCAGCTCTACACCAACAAAGCATGAGCACCACCTTCTCTTCTACACCCAGTCATTACTGCCAGCCCCTTTTGCAAATGGGGCATAGACTTCATGACTTTCAACCCTCCATCCAACAATGGACACAAATATATCATCGTGGTAGTCGATTACTTCACCAAGTGGGCTGAAGCCATGCCTACATTTAACAACATCGCTGACACTGCCACACGCTTCTTCTTCAACCACGTCATCTCCCACTTTGGCGTCCCTCTACAGCTAGTCTCTGATCATGGGAAACACTTCAATAATGAGATCTTTTTTGAACTCTCCTCTCGGTTAGCCTTCTCCCATGCTTTTGCCTCCCCATACTACCCTCAATCCAATGGATAGGTAGAGGCGGTCAACAAGGTGCTCAAAACCATGTTGCAATGCACGGTTAATAAACATAAGACCAATTGGAACCATATGTTATTTTCTACACTCTAGGCTTATCACACGGCAGTGAAAACTGCCATTGGTTTCACACCATTTCATCTAGTCCATGGGTTCGAGGCCACTCTTCCCATCGAGTGCGAAATTCTCACCTTACGCACCGCTATTGAGCTATTACCTTCCACTGCTCCAATGGATCTTTATGAACTTAGAGTCCCTGGATTAAGATCGTCGATCTTCATTACAAAACTATGAGGCAACCAAAAAATGATCTAAAGCCACTTTTGATCGCCATGTCAACCTTCGCTCATTCAATGAAGGTGACCTCGTCCTTGCTTACGATATCGCTCAGTATGATACCCTTGGCCATGGAAAATTCAAGTCACTATGGCATGGACCTTACATCATCCATTTCCTCACTAAAGGTGCATACATTCTAGCCTCTCCCAGAGGCCACCCTCTCAAAGAACCCGTCAACAGGTTGTACTTAAAGAAATTTTACGCCTAAGCATAGCCATACTACACTAGGATTTTTATTTTTGTACGTTTTTTTTTGTAGAGTTTTTAATCTTCTTTCTCCCATACCTCACGTCTAATCTACCATTTATGTTATTGACATATGCGTCCTCCATTGGCCTACCACATCGGTTACACCGATGGAGCTAGCTGTTGGACACAAAATCTTGCTTCGGTCGCTTGGGCCCTCTATTCACCCCCACATGAACTGCTCCACTCCAACGACATATGTTTGGGTTCAACAACCAATAACCAAGCAGAGTACATGTTCATCACCAACCTCCTCGCTGAGGCCTACCATCGTCATATTCGTCACCTTAGCACCTTACTAGATTCCCATCTTCTCGTTCGCCATCTCAACAATGTGTACTGTGTCCGCAATCCTTTCCTCTTTCGCAAATACTTTCAAGTTAGACTTTATCTCGATATTTTGATTCCATTACATTTACACATATTCCCAGACAACTTAATCAAATAGCAGATAACATGGCTAACCTAGTTTTAGATTGGCATTTATCACATCACGTTACCAGTACGCATACATCACACATCAATACTTTGTCACAACATATAAATTAGACATCATCATCAAAAAACACTAAAACCCATTAACACATGAGAACACCACAAAGATCCCAAAATGTATATCGATATATATATATATATATATATATATATATATATATATATATTGGTCAATGTCTCATCAGTGTTTACAAAAAATAATATACAAAATATACCATCCGCAGGTAGGTGAACCACCTTACCCCTATAGATACAAAAATGGTGCTACCTCACCACATACAAAATGGGCTCACCAACCTATATCGGTACAAAAAAAACATAAACAAAAAAGAACTCATGGTACCTCTAGAGCTCCTCCACTTGACCCTCTCTCTAGAGGAGGGTCCCCACCAGCTAGGGGTCCCTCGGGTCCCAGAGGCAGTCTCCTAGTCATCGTCACCCCACTACAACTGCTCTCCGAACCATGGTCCACCATGCCACCAGAACACCACACACTGTTCTAGGACTCCCTCGTTCAGGATCCATGACCACATGCCCTCAGTCACTCCCTATAGTACCGCTTCCAAGCGGCGATAAATATCCTCTAACTCTCCCCCGGCGTCTGCTGGAGGAGCATGCAATGGCCCTGTATCGAGGTCATCAAAATGACATTTCCTAGCCATTCTCTCATCATCAACAAGCCTCACCCCAACATCATCACACTTTCATCGCTCTCCTTCCTGCGACTCTCCCTGAGGAGGTCTCACTGGCCCCTAATGAGCCAGTGCCCTAACCAACTCAACCTTGCACCCACACGGTCCCACATTTGCACATACAATAAACAAATGGTAGCATCAACATCCATCTATACATAACACACATGCTATACTATCTAAAAATAAAATCATCAACAATCACATCATACCTCTGCGGTCGAACACCTCTTTTGGAGGTAACACCATCTCCAGATCACCACGAAAGTCCACCCCACAATACAGATACTACAGTATGATATGCGACATTTTCCACCACACCTGTGCAGCCTCAACCATGAAGTAATGGCCACCCTCCCCACCACCATGATGAACCAGGATCGCTGACCACTACCTCAGTCATGGCTCTCGCACACCAGGTGCACCCAACAACACTCTAGGGTGCAACATCGACACCCTCTCCAAAAAACATGCAACCAAGATAGACCCAAAGGCAAAATCCCCTGATTCAGCAATACGACACCTGTCCAACTGCCCCACCATCTTGGCATGGAGCATCATGCCCCAGGAAAAATGCTCACTGACCAGTGTCTGCTGCATAATCCTCAGCTGACCTCCACTGATTCGCTGAGTCACAAGAGACCCATAAACTCTCACAACCATTGTTTCCACACAACGATGAACAAGGGTGTCCATCACCCCAATACTCACCATGGAGCTCGACATGAAGTTCTCCCTCATACAGTACCTCTGGCTTAAGACAACCAACTGCCCATCCCCAGGTACTACGGGCTCCACCGGTAAGCGAATCCCTTGAAAAGGGAGCCCAGTCAGAAAATATATATCCTCCACTGCAGTGAAGGCCAACTACTCACCCCGCACCATAAAGCAATGTAGATCCGGACTCCACATCTGAATCAAGAACTGCAAGAGGTACTCATGGGCCCATATCAAGGGGCACTCAAAGAACTTCAGCAACCCTCAAGCTGCCAAAGTATCGTGGACTGTTGGCTCCTCATTGGTCACTGCCTCCCTAAGGAGTGACCAATCTCTCTCTCTCCAGTGAACCGACATTGTCCAAATGATCACCTACATCCACATATACAACACTTGATCAGTAATCATAACCCATAAAAAAAATCAAAATCTCCAAAAAGATAAGTTTTTACACCCTACAACTTTGCCTCACAGGTGCGACTATTTTTCCCACATGCCTGTACATATGCGCGCCTATTCATCCCCCAGTATTGCACTCATGCACGACTGTCGGCCATACAGAGGCGCATTCATGCACCCCTGTCACACATACAGGCGTGCATCATAGCGCACCTATTCACTACACAACTGCGCACACATGTGCAACTGTTAGGGGTACATGCACGCATCATAGCACGCCTGTTCACTACACGGATGTGCATGCATGCATAGCTGTTAGGGGCATAGGCGTGCATGCATGCGCTACTGTGAATTACACAGGCGCACATGCCACGCGCACCTATTTTCCCCATTAGAGCACCCCCGTGCGTGGATGCCATAATTACAGGAGCGCACCCATGCGTGTACATTTCTCGATCGCCCATGCACTGGGGGGCCCACACCCACAAACCCCCTGTACGGCCCTCCGTACAGGCCCTACCCAAAAACAAAAACTCTAATTCTATGCAGGAGGATACGAAAACCAACCTGAAGCTCGCTGATCCATACTTGGCTTCCTCGATCTCCCAGAATCTCCCAATCTCCTCTACAATTGCTCGTCCACTCAATAAGACAGCAGGTACAAATGAGGTGGCATTATGGGCCCTACAACTATATATATTCGATTTTTCCAAACTTCCAGCCTCATTTTTGGGAGCTCCGGGTGTCCTTTTTTCGATCTGTCTTCAGCCACGGGATCAAGACCCCATCACCTACACCATTCCATTCCCCAGGCCACTTTCCATCCTCAGCCCCTGGGGGAATTTTACTCATCTAATGCTCAAGTACACATGCTTACATTCACATATTATTGAATAACTATTATATGATTTTTCTATTCAGATATTGTTCACGTCGGGTATTTGGTTTCCATTTGTGCAGGTACTTGATCCTTCTACATCAACAGTATCCTTCCAAGTATATTATCGACACTGGAATGTATTCATTCCCTCTAAATATCAAAATGCATCTCCTAGTCACACCCTCTGATCTTTGCCTCTAGGATCCCTATATCTGGCTTTGTAGTATTGTCACCTCCACTGCATTTTAGTATTGTCACTCGATAGCACTCTTCCCCACATTAGTTGTCCCATTCATAGTTCCCTTGGCACTTTGACACTCATGCTACTTTCACCCTTTAAGGATGGGAGTCTCGATAGTCTTAGGCATCGTCGAGAACTAGCCACATACCCCTTCTCCTCATTTTTCTAGCCTACCCAATGGACTCCCAGATTACTTCACCATGTTTCTAGTTTTGACTGCACCTCCACAGTATCATTAACCATCCATTTCACCCACCATTAGTTTTCCCATCTGCAGATTGTCCTACATACATTTCCCTAATACAAAAACCCTCCTATGGGGCCCCCACCCTCCACTTGTTTTTTGAGAATCTTGCACCCTCATCAAGCCAAGCCATCTTGCACTGGGGAACCCATTTCTGTATCTTCACAGTTATCCCAACTTATTTTTTATTCTTTTGGTAATTGTAGAAACCCTTTTTCCGCATTTTCATAGCTTTTTGTTGTCGCCTTTAGCGACCTTCCTTTCCCCGGAAAAGAAACCCTTGTTGCCCTTGGTTGGGGCATTTTTCACTTCCTGAAATCAATGAAATTATCCATAAACCTCGAGTATCCTACAACCCATACAACTTTTGATCTCTGTGTTTATCCATTTTTCCATGCCTCTGGCACAATTTACCCTCATCTAGTTGTCCCCCTGACATTAGATTCAGTTTCACAGTTGTTGCCACCTTACATCTCTCCCCAACCAACAATAGTATTGAGTCTCACTACTCCTAGACTTCGTCCATGTTACTCAACAGTTCCTGATTTTGTATGAATTGATTTCATGAAGCCCTCTGCTTCGTGAAGTCACGTCTCCCTTTCTGTCAACATCAACACAGTTTCCAGCAGGGCGACAATATCTTGACTCTCATTACCTTTACAATGAGGAGTCTCAGACAACACAGAGAGAACCATCATTGCTCTCTAATGCCATTGACCCCCACCACATTCGACTTCAACATTTTCTCATGTTGCAGTGGGTCTTACTTTGCGACTCATGCAGTTGTTTTTTATATTTTCTGAAGACCTCTGAAAATTGTTAGGCCATCCATGCCTGTGAATCCTCTACACTTCTTCTAGGTGTCATCGCCTCTTTTCATAGTTTATTCACCATCATAATCATCCTCTGCTATAATCAACACGCCCCTGAGGGCGCTGTAGTCATCTACACTAACGCACAACTTCAGTAATTGTATTACACATTTTTGAGTTACATAACATGAGCATGGGATATGCTCGCCTCGTTTGTGAACAATTTTCTTTTTTACACCTTGCAAAAGGTTTGGATCCTACAGGTTCCCCTCTCCCTCCAATGGGTCACTCTTTACACTCTCATTATCTCTCTTTCTTACAATGGTACTCTCAGTAGAAGAAACATTGATGAATTTCGACTATATGTATGCTCCTAACCTCATCCATCATGGGGCATATGTTATCACTGAAATTTCATCCACAAATGGTCACAGGAATCCAACATCTTCAAACATCTATTAGTTCACCCATGGACCAAAAATGCATTTCCAAAAGGTCCAAAACTATACATCTAGTAATAAAATCAGCATGCGTTATGACTACACAGGGTGCGTGTGCACCTACGCCATTCATAAACACCAAAAAAGCACACATGCGCACCATGAGCGACTGTGGACGCAAAAAATTGTGCACCCCTCATAACGACGCATTTATGATATTGGTCGGCCTCCCACCCACTTCTGGTTCAGGTTCCAAGTCGATTTGACATCCAAATCTCGACTGAATCCGACTGGCTGGCTGGTCAAAGACCTAAGGGTGCCCTAAATAGCCCCTTGTTCACACTAAAAGCTGGTTGAATAATGCCTCAAAGTTATGCTATAAAAGGAGGCCATGGGTGCACTACATTTTCAATGGAATTCATTTGTATTGTTATGTTGCTGATATTCTCTTGGAGGATCCTCTTTCCTCATCAAGATCATGCTAACACCATTACACTCATCCATTCATATCACCTCTAGATTGAATGTGATTTAGATTCTCTTCACCATTTCATTATAGTTCCTCATTTGTAAGAAGAGCTCAATATTTGGGGGTCCAAGAGCCCTCCCTTGGAGGAAGAGGGGACCCAAAGTCTCCCTTTCTCTTTGGTTTTTTATTTCCACTAATACAATCCTTTCCATTGGTGGCATGAGTCTTGTTTGTTTCTTGTTCTTATGTCCTTATTCATTATAGTTTAATTGTCTTTATCATTCTTAGTTTAATTCTTTGCTTATCCTTTATGTTTTACACTTCTAACTCTTTCCTCTATTGCTATCTTTCCTAGCTGACCCAACTGGGCTTGTAAGCACCCTATTTTTCTCATTTAGGTGAAAAAATAGGTGCAACAGATTGTCCTCACTAATTGTAGCTCCTATCTTGATCCAAAAGTTTTTGAATTTAAATCTATATAAGAAGACAAGATAATCAGTGAAATCAACAATACTATTTTGACAAATCTATACAAATTAACAAGGAGAAATGGAATAAAGACAATTTACAATAAACCATATCTATAGGAAAGGAAACATGTTACTGCATTAATAATAATGGAAGAGTTAGAACCAATTCCTTGGTGTTGTGAGGCTCTTTAAAATAGTTCATCACTCCAATACCCACATTGCTTCCATGAGTTCCACCACCATCAACTGAATACTTTGACACAAGAATCTCTGAAGGCCAAATAACAATATTCTAATCACAAATCAGAAGCTAAAGTTGTAAACCACTCTTCACTACTATTTATTCTCCATTATCTATTAACCTTTTTCTCATGAGAGAATTCTATTTTTATAGACTGAAGAGGAGGTTAGGATAAGAGGTTATAATCTTCCCAAATCAGGAGTACAAGTGAGATCCAAACTGATTGGAGGACACCTCATATCTGAAGCTTCTCTTCTAGAAACTTCACGAATTTATTATTTTTCCTCCCTTTCAAACAATGTCGCACCCTATGAACCAACAACATGAGATACTTCCACATGCTGATATGGTGCAACATGTGACACTTAAGACTGTCGCATGTTGCAATGATGCAACATACAACACTTTCACAAAAAAATGTTTTTAAATATATTTTGGCTTCTTTCAAGCAAAGGTTTTCCTTTAGTGATCATGGATTTTAAGCTATGGATGATGGAAGGTAGGTGAACATTATTAGTTGTGACAAAATAATAAGTAACAAAATTCCCCCCAAAGTATGAAGCTATAATGGGGTGGTAGCTAAAATACTTTTCCATGTGGATATTGAAACAAAGAACACATCGGTTTGATCCCTGTCAACAACAAACCAGGAATTACAATATCATTATTGGGGTAGACATTCCCATACTCATAATACAAATGAATCAAAGCATAAGTTCTTACATACAACAATCCATGTCAATTATTATAGGTCATGGCCACCAAATATGCACCATGGATCCATGCCATTGTGTCTCAAATATGAACATAGCCACCAAAGATACACTGTGGATCTATGTCATAAAGACTCAAATTTGAACATAGCCATGAGACATACACTATGTATCTATGCAACTGTACACACTCAAAATAATCCATCGTGGCCTAGATCTTATTTGATATGATTTAGGGTCTTCATTCTACCGTTCCATAGTACAAATATAACCACGTGAATAAATGTGTCAAAGTAGAACATGGTAGAAATCATTTGTTTATCGTTCAATGATGAAAACCGTTAACATATGTGAAGGGAACCATCAATGATGACAATGACCCTTAAGGTACACAAGTACATTCCATTGAGTGAAAATAAATTATTTGAATTTGAGCACTCATAGAAACATTCAATCGAAGGTCAATGATGAAAACTTGTCATCGAAAGAGAGGAACCTTTCCATTGAGGCATGCAATTTCCAAGGTACTATAAAGTTTCTAAACCAACTCCATAGATAATGGGTTGAAGTTGATAGGAAGTGATTTGTCGCAGTAGGGCCTTGATGTATCCCCCATCAACGATGTGAAAAATGTACAAATATTTGAAAAAGATCATGGTATAGAGTGACTGAGGATTGACTCAGGGATGTTCGACACTATAAAAGGCTTAAAGACTGCAGAAATGGAAGACATAATAGAAGGATTTTCGATTGGATTTCTATTGAACATATTGATGACACGACAACTGTCTTTGAAGCACTAACTCAAAAGGAGGATCATATACCAAAGTATACATTTGGAGAAGAGTATGATAGAAAAAAGGCAATTGGTTTTCCCAACCTTACACGAGGAGTGAAAGAGTGTCATGTTCAAGAGTGACTGGATACCAAAAATTAATACAAATTTGATAGAAGTTCCCTTCCCAATTTCCCCCACCATTTATGACAAGTACCTCTTTATTTTTACACAATCTCGAGGAGGATAATATTTTATTTTACTATAATCTCATCATTTGGATGAGTCCTTCAGAGTATTTTGAATGAACCCTAGGAAGGAGTGGTTCTGTCCCATATGGGTCTTTCAATGTACATTTTACGAGTCCAGAGAAAGTAAACAAAGTGTTTTTTCATGTTTAAGGAGTTTGAAAAACACTTAAAGGAAACTCCAAGATTCACTTTTTCATAAATTTAGCCCCCCAAGTCCGAAAAAGTATAAAATAATACCTAGGATAACTCTTCTAGCCACGATGGACTAGAGTATTATTTTTTTGTAATTAATCATACTTAGCCCAAAAAAGGGTTAAACTAATACTGAATAGATTCTTTTTCAAATTCTTTAACGAGTTTGAAAGGAATCAAGTTCGCTCAGAAATATTTTGATATTTATAGGGTCTTGAAAAGAGCTTATAGAAAATTCCTAATGCTTAAAAATTTTGAAAGACTATAAAAACATGCTTGACCATTACTTTATATATCAAAATTTGACCTGTAATTGTCAAAAATGTCAGTCCTGCTCTTAAATTTATGCAACCAAATTAGATGCTATATAAAAATGGCAAAAAATGAAATAGAATATAAAAATATTATTCCATTCTAGGTTAAAAAGAAGAAAAGACTAATTTCCTTTTACTATTTGTGGTTTTACCTCTCAATAGTGAAAAAATCCCCATTTTGGTGAATTCTTCAAGAAACTATTGGGGACAGATCTGTGGATGATTCCAAATTCTGTCTCCACCAGGTAATAGATCCTTCCATCTCCTTCAATTGTGTGTCTAGGTTTTTCAATCCAAGCTAGTTTTTAGATATTTTTAGGGTTTTTCCAAGCCCCTAAAATGCACCACACAGGTGTCGTAGGGCCCCCATATCGAGGACTGCAATACTTAATAGTGTTGTAGTCATACCTTATCGAAAAGTGAGACAATTTCTCTCTATCTGTAAAAACAGGGTGTGACACCAGTAAAAATCAAAAAAAAATTTCACTTTACATTGTGGGGTTTGAAAATCTTGGATGTCGGTTGATAGATAAGTTCTCTAATTGTTGTTTGCAGGATTTTTCGTTAAACAAAATGTTGGAATGGAGGGAGAGATAACATGAAATGGAAGATCAAATTGTGGCCAATTATACAAATACCATTTTGGCACTCCGACAGTGTGGGTTAGAAAAATTATTCCAAGTTCATGGCATGAGAGCCTAAGTTCATTTATTGGAATTCCTATTAAAGATGTGGTAACCTGATGAATAAGTTTTCAAGGTTGGAGTTCATGATCTAGCCTTGGAAATTGAATACATTTACTTCTTGACTGAGCTCTCAAGACAAGGAGAGTGAGTTTCTTTGTCTTGGTTCAGAGGAGGTGGTGATAAGACCGAAAGGTATATATCAAAACAATGCATTGTTGGTACCATAAAAAGAAGCAGGAAGATTCCAATAAATATTTTTGGAGATCTTTCCTTGAGAACCGTCCTTTTCACTATTAATCGAGTTGTCAGAAGTGCAACTCTTCACCTGGCTACCAATTCCCAAATTCAATAAGTAGTTGATTGTATGGCACAAACAATATTTAATTAGTGAAAATGGCTCTTGGAGAGCGTGAAAGAACAATTGACCATGTACAAAATAGGTCGATTGAAGCAATTTGGTTACGGTTCAATTTTGGTATCTTTTATCCTGGAAAGAATTCGCCTATTGCATCTGTAGAGTATGTAGCTAGATGAAGGCCCTAACCCACAAGGTCCTCATATGAAGAGGTGGTTGGATATGATGGCATGCCATGGAGGTGGAACAATAGTTTTGTATGATGAGAAATTCTTCAAATGGTTGAAGAAACAACTCATCATGATCGAAGACTATGATTACATAGAGATGGATTTCTTAGGAGATCCAGACTTAGTCCTTCCAAAGGGATACCAGTGGAATGATTCGAGTAAAAAGAAAGCATTTTTTTTTAATTTTTAATTTTTAAGTGTTTTTGTTGTATTGAGACTAATTTGGTTTTCATCGTGTAGATATTGAGCCAAAAAAACCATATGGGACTTTGTCGATAAAAAGGCGAGGCGAGAAAGGTGTGATGGTTACTTATGATCATGAAACAACAAAGGAGCTCAAGGAAATTGAACATAAACTTGAGGGGTTGAAATTAGGTATACTGGATATTCAGATCAACGATCTGCCACGATGGTACCGGTGGCACATTGCAGGAGTAGCCAGACGTATGTCTCAATTTTTTTGACAAGTGGCTCATGTTGTAGTATGTTACTACGAGCATCGTAGACATAGATATGACTAGGATATTTTTTTTGGTTTGGTCATCGATATGATAAGCCATAGGATTTGTGTTGTTTCAATACATTTTGTAAATTTTTTTATAAACTCTTAATACAAAATGACTTCTAAATCGACTTATTCTATAGAGTGTGTTATGTGTTTTATTTTTTACAAATGTTGCAAATGTCTATCTAGTACATAATTAGCCAAAGCATCTATTAATATATTTATATTTTTGGGAATGTGTTGATATTCTAAATACTCAAATTCTCTTTCCAAGAGACGAACCCTTAAATATACTCATAATAGAGTAGGACTTTTGATAGAATAAATGTTACTTAACTGCAGTATTACAAGTTGAGAGTCTAGCTGGAAAACTAAGCGTCGAATGCCAAGTGAGATGGATTCAGTCAATAGTTCAATGACATTGTTATATTATGTGATATTGTTAGTTGCACGACCAAGGCATATACCACATAGACTTATTAATTCATTGGTAGGTGTGTAGATCCCCCATGCAGCAGATGCAATGTTCTAGGTACTGCAGATAGCACCATCAACAAAGTGAACACAAGGTAAAGGGAGCACTGAAATCTACAAATCAAGCACAATCCAAGATAAGCAGTGAAAGATATAAATCATTTTCAAAAAATAAAAAAATATAGCACACCAAAAATATGGTACAACATATACAAAGCACATATGTAGAATGAATCTAGGCATTGTACTTTTTCAAGTAACGCCCATTCTGTGGCTCACCCAAAGGAATCCCATCATAATCCGCTAGCTCATATGCACCTTTCTATAATATAAGTTTAATGATATAAGGTCCATGCCACATGGGCTCGAATTTACCTACCCCCATCATTTCACGATATTGATTGTATAATAGGACCAAGTCTCCTTCAGAGAACACACATGTTATAACAGTTTTATCATACTGAGATTTGACATGTTTCTTATGGGTTTCATTAGCCAGAGTGGCATCACAATGAGTTTCATCTAATCGTGTCAAGTATAAAAGACGTTCTTCCTCGACGGTGGTATTGGGAAGTAATTCAATGGCTAGTTTCAAGGATGGTATTTCACATTCAATTGGCAACATGACTTCTAAATTTTTTGTTAAACTCTTAATACAAAATAACTTCTAAATTGGATTATTCTATACAATGTGTTATGTGTTTGATTTTTTACAAATGTTGCAAATGTCTATCTAGTACATAATTAGCCAAAGAAATTTTTAATGTATTTATATTTCTTTGAATGTGTTGATATTCTAAATAGTAAAATTCTCTTTCCAAGAGACAAACCCTTAAATATAATCGTAATAGAGTAGGACTTTTGATAGAATAAATGTTACTTAACTACAGTACTACAAGTTGAGAGTCCATTCAGACAACTAAGCGATGAATGCCAAGTGAAATGGCTTTAATAAATAGTTCAATGTCTGTGCTATATTCCACTATATTTTTAGTTGCACAAACAATACATATGCCACATAGAATTATCAATTCATCGGTAGGCATGTAGATCACCCATGTAGTAGATGCAAGGTTCTAGGTACTGCGGGTAACATCATCAACAAAAAAAACGTAAGGTAAAGAGAGGGTCAACATTTGCAAATCAAGCACAACGCAATATAAACAGTGAAATATAGAAATCATTTGCAAAATAGAAAAAATATAACACACCAAAAATATGGTACAACGTATACAAAGAACTTATGTAGAATAACTCTAGGAATAGTAATTTTTTAGGTAAATCCCATTCCAAGGCTCACCCAAAGGAATCCCATCATAATCCACTAGCTCATAGGAGCCTTTCTCTAATACACATTTAACGATATAAGGGGCATGCCACATGGGCTCAAATTTAACTGCCCCCATCATTTCACGATCTTGATTGTATAACAGGACCAAGTCTCCTTCAGAGAACACATGAGGTCTAACCATTTTATCATACAGAGATTTGACACGTTTCTTATGGGTTTCATTATCCAGAGTGACGTCATAATGAGTTTCATCTAATCGTGTCAAGTATAAAAGACGTTCTTCCTCGGCAGTGGTATTGGGAAGTAATTCGACGAATAGTTTCAAGGATGGTATTTCACATTCAATTGGAAGCATGAATTGTAAACCATATACCAGCTGGAATGGCATAAAACCCGTGGTTGTTTTGACCGATATTTGATATGCCCATAATGCCAAAAAAATCATCGTATGCCAATTCAATTTTTGAATCCCTATCATCCTACAAAGCATCATTTTTAAAACTTTGTTTACGGCTTCAAATTGGCCATTGGCCTATGAATAGTAAGGAGTTGTGTTTTCATTCCGTAAACCCAACTTGGCGATTCATTCCGACATCATGTAATTTTGAAAATGAGTTCCATGATCGGTGACAATGACTTGGGGCACACCAAATCGAGAAATGATGTTATTAAAAAAAAAAGGGCTACAATTTTCCCAGTGTTATTGAATGTAGGCATCGCCTCAACCCACTTAGTGAAATAATCCATGGTGACAATAATATACCCATGGCCCCTGGTCGAGTGAGGTTTACATGTCATGAAATAAATGCCCCATTTAGAAAATGGACCAGTTGAAACTACATGGTGAAGATGAGCAAGAGGTGCGCACAACTTATGATTGTATATCTGGCATGCATGAGACTTTTGGATCGCAAGGATGCAATCCTTAAATAGGGACAACCAAAAGTATCCGGTGCATAGAATATTTTGGGAAGTGGCATACCTAGACATATGAACACCACATTCTCCAACATGACAATCATTAAGATCTATATCGACCTATTTGTTTGTTAAACATCATCTAAAAATAGAATCAACACCACGATGATAAAGGGTATCGCCAACAACAATGTATTTTCAAGATTGGTATCAAATGAAATGATGTTTAGTACTAGACAAATCATGTGGAAAGGTTTGGGTATGGAGATAGATTATGATGTATCAATACCGGGGATCTGAGGAATTAATCATAAAAATAGATTCATCAGGAATCGAATCATCTACCACTTTTTATGTTTCAGTTGAAGGAAGGTCACAAATTAACTCAAAAAAAACCAAAGATTTCTTTGATTTGGCTCTCTCAAATTCCAAATCAAACTCTTGTAGGATAACAATCCATTTGGAGTATTTTCCTCCCAACACCTACCTAGTCAGAATATGTTGCATGGGGTTGCAATTAGAAATGACAGTGGTTTTACGCAATAATATGTAGTGACAGAAAAATTGGACAACTTGAACAATAACCAATGCCAATTTCTCCATAGGTGAATATTTGATT
The DNA here is from genome assembly GCA_009831015.1 of Picea engelmannii. Lineage (NCBI taxonomy): Eukaryota > Viridiplantae > Streptophyta > Pinopsida > Pinales > Pinaceae > Picea > Picea engelmannii. The sequence continues at coordinate 704,878 of ML782496.1, read as the reverse complement.
TCATAAGTGGTAAGACTCCTACTTAAATAGTATATCACATGTTCATCATGCGATTCACCTCTTGGAAAAGTACCATAGCAATGGTACTGTCATAAGCAACATTATACAAAAGTTAATATCGATTGTAATTTGGGGGATGTAACAAGGGTGTTTGAGTCAATGTGTTTTTCAAAGAATCAAATGACTATTGAGCGATGTCATCCCAAACAAAAAGAACCCCTTTCTAAAGAAGTTTAGTAAAACCTTTTGTTAGTTCAGCGTAGTTGGGAATGAATCGACATAAAAAGTTTTTCTTCCCTTGCAAACTTTGGAATTGGCATAACGTCGAAGGAGGAGGTAAGTTCAGTATGGCCTCAGTCTTCAAGGGATCAACATGGATCCTGTGCTTGGGTACGATGAAAGCTAAGAGGCATCCCAATTCCACACAAAATACACATTTATGTGGATTTAAGCGAATATTGTAATGTCGACACCTAAGTAATATGACTCGTAGATGTCGCAGATGATCTTGACGTCGCATGGAATGTGTAGGAAAATCATCAAGATATGGTTGAACAATATACTTAATATCGTGAAATGCATAAGACATAGCTCTTTGAAAAGTAGTGCCAATATTCTTAAGTCCAAAAGGAAGATTTCAATAAGCGAAAGTACCCCAAGGACAAATAAAATAAGTTTTATGATGATCTGATGGTAGTATGTTTATTTGATTATAGCCGGAAATACCATCCATAAATGAGAAGAATTCATTGTCGGCACAATCATTGACCATCTATTCGATAAAAGGGGTTGGATAATTATCTTTCAGGAAAGCCCGAATAATATCCCTATAATCAATACATAGACAAAGCGTTCCTTGTTTCTTCGTGACAGGGACAATATTGGAAACCCAATCAGTCAGAGGTACATGATAAATAAAACTGGATTTAAGAAGTTTTTCAACTTTGGCTTAAATAACAACATCTTTTCATGGATCAACATGATGAATCTTTTTCCAAACATGCTTGGTTTTAGGATATGTCTTAATTTCATGAATGACAATTTGTGGATCGATACCAGACATTTATTTGTAAGACCAAATAAATACATCACATAATTCTTGGAATAGGGTCATATAATTTTGAATTTCATTTGAGGAACAAGAGGGACCTATATGATTATTTTCCACAACCTCAGGGTTTACCAAAATATTAATTGGCACAGTAACGAAGATATTCCCTAAATTCCCTTCAGATAAAACATCATGGATTAAGATGGGAGTTTGGGAAATATCAATTTCCTCAAATGGAAATGAAGATTCTAAATGACTCTCAATAGTCTCGATCTCAGGGAGAAATGGGGAACGATGATGACCATCATTCCATGGAGTATCCTCCAGATACATAATCTCCATGATACTTTCATTAGTGGGAAAAGTATCATCAAAAGGATTAGGAGATGAAGTATAAATAAGCCAAGAGAAATGAGAGTATTCATCTAAAATCAAATTTGTTTCATCAACAATATCAGAACTAGCCACAGAGGTGGATTTGATGGATTGATAGGCCAACTCAATCGAACTAAGTGGCATTTGGTTTCCATACCTCTCATATTGTGTAGGACTGGTTACTATCCAAGGATCATATGATTATATGGAACTACTAGCACCAATCAAAATCATGTTTATTTGAGCGAAAAAAGGAGGAATTTCGGGTGGTGGGAGCGAAGAAATATCAGGTGGGGGGAGAGGAAAAGTTCTGATTAGTGTAAGAATATGATCTTTGTTCTATTAAAGGAACATTACCAATGCGTGAATCATAATTAAAGTAGGCAATTTGGTCTACTGTCACTATTTTCCTTGATGAGGGAAACAAAGTACATGAAACAAGGTAGAAACTACAATGGACATGGCATAAATCTAGCTATAGCCTAGTAAAAGGTTATATTCGAGGGGTGCATCGACCACCTCTACCTCAATAGTGACATTTTTACCATTTGATTCGATTGGAAATGCATTGAGTACTCCAAAGGGTTTAAATCATCTACTGTAAAAATATTTTAATGTAGTAAGTGATTGATTGAGTGAAGGAGAATCGACATCATTCCAAAAAATGATGGATATTATGCAGGTTGAGGCTCCTTCGTCAATAATGGTATGAAAAATGGTTTTTTCCCGCACAACAAATTGAATTTGAAAATAAAGTTGATGGGGAAGTCTTGGAAGATGGTTTTTGAAATAAAAATCTATCATATTCACATCACCCAGATAAACTCCACCAATGGTTGGCAACAATTCTTTTTGTTGTGCAAGGAAACTCTGAAGGACTTCAAGGGTCGACATTGCAGAGGGTGCTTGAGATAATTCTTCTACGATATCATACTCATCTTCTAGAAAGGTGGAGTCAACTTAGCTTTGATACTCATCTATTTAGTGGAAGTTCCCTATTGGGAAGCAAATAACTATGGTTGTAATGACCACCAGTTCTTCCCCAAATTAGTGCATTTGAGGAACATTTTGTTGATCAACATCGTAGAGGTTAGCATTCATTGTTCTTGAGTCATAATGTTCTTCCTAGGGTAAAAAAATGTGCATCTTATGGTATGATTCATGCTTCATGTACTTGGTTGGGTTTTGAAAGAGTATTCTTGATGAGCCTTCCCAAAAATTGTGGACTAATGCCTTGAAAAGCTTCGCTGAGAGTTTCATGACTTGGCTCATATGTATATACGATTCATAGTTGAAAATTCCAATTCTAAAGACAAAATAAACATCATGATGTAAAACCCTCAGTGAGATCAAGATAAAGGAAACCAGACCAATGAACTTCATGAGAAAACCATAATAAGACCATACTAAGAGAAAATCAATGAAAACCATTCCACCATTACAAGTCAAGATATTTCATTTGTTTATTTGAAGAGTAAAGAAATAAAATGGATAATCAGATCAAGAAGATTAAATCTAATTCAAAGAGAGCTTCAAAATATACCTTCAAACTTAAAAAATCATGAAAACATTGTAATTCAGGATACCAAAGTCATTAAACGAAGTCTCCTGATATGAAAAATAACGTGAAGGTATTCTGAGATATAGCTTCCTAGAGATTGGTGCCTTGCAATGACAATGTTTTGAGCAAATATTACTCTTTTACTAGACAATGTATGATGATTAAAATATAAATTTCATTTATTTGAACTCACAGAACCAAGGAGAAGATATTTTTTTTCTCTCCCAAGATGATCAGGAAAAATATTTGACCTTAAAATTCAAACTTAAGAGCTTGAGGTGAAAAATAAAAATGTTTTCATGTATGTACTCTACAACCCTCAATATTTCTAAGATACTCAAAATAATCAAATGAAAACTGAAACTTGATATTCTATTATGTAAGGTACATGCCAGAGATAAATGTACCAAGAGTCATACTCAAAAATGTACATGCCAGAGATACTCAAAATAACTTTTAAGGTTGGGAAAGGGATAAATGTACCAAGAGTCTCAAACACACCCTCTTCATAGATAAACAAACACTTCAATGATTTTACCCAATAGATGTCATTATGAAAGAGTTAAGGTACAAGGATCATAATTTTCTATAATATTTTGAATTTCTTTTGAACAAATCGATGATATAACTTATGTATTCTTGAAATTATCTCATAATTATGTGTTTAAATCTATAGAAAGACATACTTGTTGAGAAAGTTTGTAACAAGATTTTATCTCACCAGTCTTTGCTTTGAGAAACAAGAGAATGGACCCAATATACGATCACATTGATCTGTTGGTCCAAAAAATTTTGTGAGAAATATAGCCATCAAAAGATTGATTAATAGGGCTTGCACAACCATTGTGTATTATGAACAACAAGGCCATAAAAAAACGATATGATTCCTTCCCCAATGATTTAGTGGCATTTCCCTAATGCAATCATAGAAGGAACTCCAATCCATCCATTGGAAATATTTTCAATCAAGGATTCCTCCAACTAGGGTTCCACCTTCCTCAAACTGCAAAATATTCTGCAGTAGATGCTTTTTCAACAACTCGAGATCATAATTTGTCTAGTTGTGAATGTTAGAGTGAACGTCGCTAAAGCAAACGAATCTCCCAGATGATTTTTTCAAATAATTTTGTACATGGTTTCCTCATGAAGATGAATGCAAACCAACGTTAAGACAAGCGTAGTTAAATAACAAAATAAAATGCATCAAGTGAAAGATTAAAGCTTTCATGGAAAAAGAAACCAATATTAAAGCAATCTATATTGAGTTGCAAACTAAACTAATAACACTTGGTGGAGTTTTTGAAGAAAACAAGATAAATGCAAATCTATATTGTATAAGCAGAAAAGGAAACCATCGAACGAAACCAAAGTTCCTCATTATCCAGAAAAGTCTCCCTCAACTCAAATTTTACATAACCCGCATGCTGAGAGGAGAGATGGCATCTACTAGTTTGTGGGAAATGTTGAGAAAAATATGACTCCAAGCCTTCTCCTACAACATCATCAAAATCACGTGATGAGTGTTGGAGTATTAAGATAAAATCCAAGGATGAGTGATAACTCCGACCTTGGAGATTGACATGTGATTTTGGAGCATATTTGTGTGACAAGATTTCTTGGATCAAATCAATGTTTCATGTTCCTTGTATGGTGATGGGTTGTACATTTGATGTGATTTATTCATGGGGATTTGAAAACTCATTGTACTCTGCATTCTTTATATTTTTTGTCGTTAAGATATGTGCATTGCTATCAGAAATTTCAAATTATACATGATCATTGGATTATACATTGATGCTCACATTCAGTTCTGGAACAAAAACATAGTCATAAAAAATAGGGTTATTTTGAAAAAATTGGGATTCAACATGTTCAAGAAATTCAAATTGCAAAGGATTTTCAACATTGTGCATCATGGATGGACTATCATTGATAATTAGTCTTTAATCAACCAAAGCTAGTAAATCTTATTGTTTTGGTTTATCTTTCATTGTTCCATTGTAAGCGTAATGTAAATATTGCATTGGATGATAAACATGTGGGTATTGATGCGGGTGATTATCATCTAACAGATTCATATAAAGAGAATGAAGATCTTAAGAATGTGAAAATGACGTGATTTATTCAATGAGAGATTTGTTACAGACCAAAATATAGTCATGATTCTCTAAAGGGGAGATGATAGATGGTTCACACTTCGGCTCTAAGGGGTTTAATATTTCTGGTGATGATTCCCCCATAGTCATGATAGAGTGTTGATTAGAGATTGTGTATCCCCTATCATTCATGATCAAATATAACTCTTGTGAATGAGATATAATTTTATTATTGACATCGTACCCTTCAAAAATATAGACAAGATATAAAAACCAATCAAAGATTTCTTAGTATAAGGGTTTGTTGTGTTCAGGAAATCTACATGACCTTTCAAAAGAAATCATTCATAGATTTGTTTCCGAGCCTACAAAATTCTACAAGTTCATTAAATATTTCATTATAAACATAATCTACATGATCAACGATAAATACTTTCATGAATTGTTTCAAGTTATGTATTGATGCCACTAGAAATGTCCTAATAAATGCTTTAATCCATCCTTCGAATGTGAGGAAAAATAATCGACACATTTCTTTTTCCTAAACAATCTTAAGATTTTGTCGTGTGATGTTAAAATGATTGAGATTCATCGATGCAGAGACACACCCTTCACCATTGAATTTTGAGTTTGAAAAGAGATTAATTATCTCGACTGAGATGCCCCTAGTGGGTCTCAGAAGACTCAAAGGGTTATCCCATACAAAGATACAGAGAGGAGCCATGGGCTAGTTAAAATAATTTATTGAAGTGACTCCACATGAGCAGGATTGTCATCTGAACCTCTTTCTAGAACCTATTTTGTTGACGCAAGAAAAAATGTCCTTTGTGGGGGTTACCCCTGATGAGAAGTTCCAATTATAAATCTCACCATTTGGAATAGGGAACCCATCCATATTATGTCTGGAAACCATTTATGGTTTTGGGTTTATCAGTTGTATCCCGATCCACTAAAGAAGGTTTCTAATCTAAAGGATGAAATGCAACTAATCTAAAATGCATGCATCCAGAAGGAAAAGGTAACCAAAAATAAAACATAGAACTAGACGTGCTCTTGTCAATGGCCCGAGAAATCGTTCACACAGAATAGAAACAATAATACAAAATAAATAACTGCAAACACATAATAGTCTAGCACTTAAACAATCATTTACAATCATATGTCCACGAATTTAGAAAAATATCCCCTAAAGCACTGAAATAATAATGGATAAAACATACGTGAGAATAACCTACAATATGAAGTACATTCTTACACAACCCAAGTGCTGAGAAAAATACAAAGGCGTAGTCCATAATACATCCAACACGAGAATCATAGTTCTCCAGAAAATAGCTTCGCCAAACAAGCTTCGCCTCATTAAAATATTCCAGTAATAATACATGAAATCTCCAAGAGCCAAAATCCCTTTACTCGGATCCAATCCCCATATTTATTGAAGTTCAACTTGACTCTTCACCTTCCTCATTCCCCCTATGACCCTTCATTTACAAACTTTTGTCCTTATCCCCTTCATAATGGTGAGAGAGAAAGTACAACATAAATGTTTGGAAAGAAGATGCTTCTCCCTATAGGTTTGATATTCAACCATAATGGGATTCATAATTATTTTTTGGTCATTTGACTTTGATTCATTTTTGTTGTTGCGATAATTGTTGTTGTTGTTGTTGCTCTATCATCTTCTACGACTATTCGTATTTGTGAGGGTACTGCTACATAATGGCAGATTACCTCGATGTGTGGAATTTGTGACTTCATGCTTTGTTTCCCTCACACGTTGCCTATATGGGTTACTAAGTATGACCTTCCTTTAGCATTGGCACTTAACACCATTCAACATGCAATGGATGAGTGTCCACAGAACAAATTCAAAATAAACTATTAAAACTGTGCATTTGAACTTTCAGAATTGAAAAATTAACTAAGTGAATGTTCATATATGCTTCCCTGAGTTTGGTCCTTGGTTCCTCTACTCTTAGTTGAGGTATAATGTTCTCTGGAGATGTTGACCATGTGCCAGATCTTAATCCTGAAAAATGTGAAAAATTGATGATAAATCTCCCAAACTATATAGTTTTGCAGTTGTATATTGTGGAAAGACCTTTCCAACAATATAAAGAACACATGAAACAGGCATCCGAGTCAAAGGTATGGCCAAATATGAAAGAAAGTTTAGTAGGGTATTATCTCTATATAAACAAGAAAAGAACGAATCCCTGTATCGACATCAAAACAACAAAATGATTTAGTATGTATTGGTGAAGATAAAGTGATTGTATCTAGTATGTCACCATAGATGAAGTGATCAACTCCGGTACTTGGTGTATCGACGAAGAATGGGTAACCTCCTTTTTTGGTGAGTCGATGGTTGAGGAAAGTATTAAAGCATTGGAGGAGCTTCAGTGGTGTCACATTGTAAGGACTCAACACTTATCATTGTGATATTGGGGCTTAGTCCATGTTTTCATATAATCATTGTGTTGTGTGCAGACTCATATCATATCATTGTGCATTGGTTCAATTTCAAGTGGTGGCACATAGTTGTCTTTTGGTTTTGGTTGAGGGTGAAAAAATTGATGTTGAGATAATTAAAAGTTTAAAACTTATTTTAAAAGGGGGGTGGTATGTCATGCCCCCTCCCCATAACACTCCACATTCAATAATTAACAAATGGAGGGGGTTGTGGATTGGTCCCCCTCCCTCTCCACCTCATGCAAACGAAAAGGAACCTCTGATATGTACCAGTTACAATCCAATCTTTTCTCATTATAGGTATCGGTTACAATCCAATATCCACTCCTCAAAAGGATCTCGCTATGTACCAACCATGTTTTTCTCATTGAATCAGGTGCTTTGTTTTCATGCTAGGTAAAGGAGTTCTCATGTTTAAATTTTTGGTATGAAAAGGGGTTGTCTTCCTCCCCCTTAACATTTTTTTTATGGTAAGGTTTAAAAGGATTAGAAAAATGTATAAGGGGAATGGGTTGGAATGTCACACTCCTTCCCTTCACATCTTCCATGTAACATGATGATGGGGGATTCTTGGGCCATGCCCCCCTCGCCTCCTCCACCTCACCCACATATACACTTATCAACACCTTTAAACTCGCGTAATGGCCGAGTTCACATGTAGCATGGTGATGCATCGACCGAGTTTATGTTATTTCTATCGGGGGTGTATCAGTCCAGTTCAATTCATGGAAGTTAGGGTGTACCAATGGAGTTTGTCTCATTGTTACCGGGGGTGTATCGGTGGAGTTCATATCATTGTTTTTAGGGGTATCAATGGAGTTCGTGTCATTGATGTTGGTGCATGCTTTGCCGTGATGGTGTAAAAGGTTTTAAAGAACAATGTGTGGTGTCCTTTGTTTTTTTTTCACGGGGATGGTTAAGTGGGAAGGTGGGTGTGTGGGATATTCCCCCTCCCCCTCCCATGTGTACGTGTTAACTTTGAGCTTGGAGCCATTTACTTCTATTTACATAAACTCCTAAAAGCCAAATTAATCAAAATTAATAACCCTTTTTAAAATCAAAATTAAAAAAACTTTTTATTTTAAAAACCCATTTATTAAACTTAAACCATTTTCCTCCCACATTTTTTGAAATAATTTTCAAACCGGGTATTTGTAGATTAACGTGAAACAAAGGATAATAATTGATTAGCTTGTTGAAGGGGATTTTTACACTACACAACATGATTTCAAATGCTCATAACTTGGTCATACGACGCTCGATTGGGGTACCATTTTTAACAATGCAAAGAGCACGCGGAGATGCTTCTGATGAGACAACTTGCCATGCCATTCAAGAATTACATCAATGTCACAACTAACAAGGTTGGCTTGGGCCATAAGTCCTTGGAGATTGTTTTGATAATTTCGGGCCTTAGATTTTGATTTTTTCAACTGCGTTGGAATCATAATCACGTAAATAATTCAACTAGCCTACTTTGGGGATGAAAAATACACTTTGATGAATGCCCAAAAATTGCGAGCAAAGACATTTTTTAATGAAAGTTCTGGTCTCGTTCTTGTTATTTCTTTTCTCAAGTTTCGTTTCGTTAGTTCCTGTGTTATTTGTGTTTTATAGAATATTAATTCATACATTGGAGCTAAGGTCATATGTTATTAGTGCATAAATATAATCTCACGAAAACAACCAACTGAAGTTTGGAGCGCTTAACACTGTTTAGGAGTTGGGAGGACTGATTCTCCTCTGAGATGCAATTTAGAGCCAAATTTAGTCTTATAGATGTTGTAATTAACCCACCTGATGATAGACGACACTTTCATGATCATGGTTAGTCGTAAAATCAAGAAGGCACAAAACGTGCATGCTGATATGGTATGTGTAATGAAAATTGTTGGCTATGTTATTGCACAATTTGTACCTTGATCAAAGGAAAGGGTAATAGAGAGAAAATTGGTGTAACTTGAGGTTATCCTATCACTGTCACCTAAATAGGATGCCTCTTTATATTTAGGGTTAGAGGCCCAAGGGATATGTCCCTAATGAATTGGGGGTTTGAGAAGGCAAGGTTAAGGTATCTATTAAAATGTCCCCTCTCACAAGTCACCATTGATCAGAAATTCCTAGGGTTTTAACCAATAAAGTGATGAAATATAGAGATTGTACCTGCCCAGAACAAAGAAACAAGAAACTATATCTTTTGCAAGTACAACTTGTTGTTAGTACTTCATAAAACCACAGACTTTCTCAATGAAAGCAATTGGTTGATATAATGATAAAGTAAACATAAATTTATAGCAGAAATAGTTATAAGACAATAATTCACAATAAGTTCCTTGAAACAACTTCAAAATGACCAAGAATAATAAATCATTAACATCATAATACTAACATTTATCATAATCAAGCAAGGACAAGAATTAATCAACCTTTTCAATTGATTTTGGAAGCTTTTAGTGCTGCAACGTATGGTTGCATCTTACTTTAGTAAAAACAACAATAAAATTAGTAGGTTAGGTTATTCTAATGTTAGAAGTGTTGATACTGAGAGGGGGGTGAATCAATATCAAGTACAATTTAAAAACCTTTTTCAACTTATAATTAAACCATTCAATTATATCCAATGAGTAATGAACAATAGTATAAGAGTTACACCAATACACCACAATACACCATGCA
>ML782496.1:668526-681574 GCA_009831015.1 Picea engelmannii | reverse complement strand
TCTTCCCATGAGGGCTTTCACCATAAGGGGACCACTTTGGAGTTCATCCATATTTACTTCTTATCAACCATGACAAAACAATAATGAGTCATATTTACATCAAAAAATATTGGGTCCATTACCCAAACCTTTGTGCTACGGGGCTTTCTTTAGGGGTTGACATCAATGACAACCAACCTTAATCAACATCCTTCACAATTAAAGCAAAAGAACTGACCTCTATTTTCTTCTTTGAAATATGAGATGTTGTAATTTGCATCAACTTCTTCTTCTTCTTCTTCTTCTTCTTCTTCTGAATCTTCCCTTACATAAAGGTCTTGTAGCTTGTCCCAAATCTCTTTTGATGATGCACATGATCCCACCTTGGATTTCACTGAATCTGTCGATCCAGCCAGGATGGTATCTATTGCCAATTTGTTGTTCCTTTTTGCTTCCTTCTGAGCCGTAGTCTTTGGTTTCTTCAAAGAATTGTATCATGAAGAAACTGAGAAGAAAACATCTGCCCCAAGAGATTTCAAGTAATTTTCCATTCTATTACTCCAGTATTCAAAATTGCTTCCATCAAATGGTGGAATCCCATTGGAATTTTGTCTTCCATTTCTTCTTAGGATCTTCCTTCCAGTGGTTAAACTGTACTGAAGGTAACCTGGTCTGATACCAATTGTTGATACTGAGAGGGGGGTGAATCAGTATCAAGTATAATTTAAAAAACTTTTTCAACTTATACTTAAACCATTCAATTATATCCAATGAGAAATGAACAATAGTATAAGAGTTACACCAATACACCACAATACACCATGCACAATATATGAGAAATAATCAATAGCTTTTGTTCAAGGGAGGTAATGACTTCCAAAGGTAGCTACAACTTCCAAATGTAAAGGGAGAGATAAACCTCCAAGAGGAAGATACAATCCTCCAATATCAAGAGATAGTTGAACTTTCCATCCTTGCCCCTTCCTTCCAGCCAAGAATATATGAGAGATAATAAAACTTTACATTAAATCATCACCATCAACCAATCATCACATAGAACCTGATAATGCTTCCTAAGACTTCTTCAATTTATGAAATTCTTCAATTCTTGGAGTACTCTGATCCTATAGATAATATTACTCAATGTATTCTATGAAACTCCTCCAATTTTCACTCCTTGAATCCTCCCCAAAAAAAGGTTATAGAAAGAATGGTAGACTTTATTCAATTTTGGTCTGCTCAGAAGACCCAACTTGTACAGCATGCCCCGCACTCAATATTTAACATCTGATTCTAAAAATCATACACAAGAAACTAAAGTCCATACTCATTCCAATGGAAGTTGTCCCACTTCATTTGGATTCTGTATGAATACGTTATGACTGTTTTACCCAAAACACTTGTTTATTGACTAGCTTCAGGACTGGTCACAAACCCTATCTTCCAAAGAGTCTATCTCCATAATTATAGCGAATAAAGAGCTGAAATATTTACCAGAGGTACCTTGATATGTCTTATAAATACCATAGAGATTTCACCATCTGAATCATTCTAGAAAAAAAGTTATAGCAAAAATGGTAAGATTACCTGAAAATAACATACCTTAGAACACATCACCAAAATACTTCATCCTCCCTTGAAATCCGACCTTCTTTTCTTCTTATTTCCTCTGAAATTCGACTTGTATCAAATGAATGTATAATGATATTTATTTATACCATTTATGTCACTTCCTTTTAACATTAGGGCTGACCTGACACTTTCTTATTTTGTAATTCTTTTTTTTTAATTATGTTCAAGGCCTACATGTACTTCCTTCTTCAATTCACTTTGTCATCTTCAAAAATTCATTTCTCCTCAACCATGGGGATCCACATGACGTGCCACATACCACCAGAAACAACATGATGTATACTATCCATTCATGTGTGTTGTATATGTGTGTGCATTGTCCTTCATGTCCAAATATCTTTATCAATCTTACAGTCCAAAACCCATGACTAGGGTTGACATCAATGAAAACAACCAATCTTCCAACAAGAAGTGGTTAGTAGAAAGTTTAAGGTGTAGGTTTTGATGGTTGTTTTAGTTAATCACTCAATAGGAAGTCTTAGATCAATTCTTTTAGGGAAAATGGAGTCTATTCGGTGGCAACAAATGTTGGAGGAAAATGATGATAGTACGAGAGCCAAAGACAAGAGAGATTAGTAGTTGAAGTGTTGGTAAGCCAAGGACTCAACTACCAAACCCTAGGAGAAAATTTCTACTAAGGTGTAGGTAACCCTAGGCCTTAGTAATTTTCCCCCTTCTTTAACTCAAAGATGAAGTAAATGATGACTAATATGAATCAATAAGTTCTAGGGTGTTGCAATGGCAAGGCCCTAGCAAAGTCTTCAAGAAAATCGACTTCTTGGAAAAATCTAGTAGGTAAAAGCTCTTAAGGCTAGGACAATAACATCTGCTAGGCTTCCTAGGGTTTTAAGAAAGCAATTTCATAATCTCAATGTAAATTCAATATAAAGATAACTATAACCATTCAATGAAGAAGAATATCAGAAATTTCACTTACATTCATCAAGAATCATCAAGCATAAACCCTAGTTGAACACTTCCACCAAGAAAATTGCCAAAATAGTCCAAGATTAGCCTCCTCCAACAAGTGTGTACTAAATTTTAGTCATAAAACCCTAAGTAGGGCGCAAATTTCAGACCCCACTAAGTGTGATTGAAAGATGATCAATAATACAAGGGTAAAAACCCTTATTTATACAATATTAATGACCAGAATTAGGTAAAAAAGGTCAACATGGCCAGTTACATGTAATATCTAGTTTTTACATTAGATGACATAATAAAACCCTAAATCAAGTTGAAAGGATGATGTCATTCCCTTTTAAGGTGACGTTAGGCCTTCGTAGGGCAACATTGGCCTCTAGGAGCAAAACTTTAGGCCTCCTTGGGCTTCTGAATCCTACCACATGTGCCACTTGGCACACAACTGCCTCCAAAGTGTCCAAAACACTGGGTGACGTCATGGGTCATGTTAGGGTCATATAAATGATAGGAAATCTGATTATTCAATTTCTATCTGTTGTTTCTCTCATGACAGAAGCTCTTGGCTTGCCTGGTTTCCTCGAATGACTTTTCCCCTCCATCCATTTTTCTCAATCCTTCATTCACCTCTGCGCCACTCACTCCCCTGTCCATTTATCTCATTTTCCACATCTCACCCACCACTCATCCCTGCATAAACAAAGTTAGATAACCTTAGGATAATTAATAATTAAAATTAATTAGTTAGGTTAATATTTTTAATAATTAGTAATTAGGTTAGTATATTTAGATTAATAGTTAAGTGAGTGTAATAATAATAGTTTTAATAATTAATTAAAATAATTAATAAATAATTAATTTTAAATAATTAATTTTGAATAATGTTAATAACAAATTAAAATTACAAATTAAAAAAATATATATATCAAAAAAATTAAATAAACATTAGTTTAATACAAAACATTATTAAAACAAATAATAAAAACAATTCAAAATTAATAAACTAAACAAATAAAAACTAAAACTTAAAACTAAAAAATACATATAAGACAAAACACGTAAAAAAAAAACAATTAAAACATAAAACAAATTAAATTAAAACAAAAACAAAAAAATAAAAACATAAAAATAAAAATAAAAATAAAAACTATATCCTAAGTGTAAAAAGCACATTCCTGCATTTCATATTTTGGACCCCCACCCTTTACATCATTTAACCAAGGGGGTTATGAAAAGTGGTTTCCACCCCCGCCACATGTCACTTCCCTATAATTTCAGACCCCACCCCCCACCCACCCCCAATCCACTTTCCCCCCTCTGAAAACCACTTTCCCGGATTAAAAAATTTTTTTTGTCCATTTCGACCACCCTTCTTCCAAGGAAGATTCCAAGAAAAAGAGGAGGGATTTTGAAAAAATTGAAAGAGGTTTTTTCTAAGAACGGGCCAATTTACAATAACCTCTCCCATATTTATCATATCGGTTACATATTGGGAGAATAGAGAGCATATTTGAGACCCACTTTTCAGGATTTATGATTTTTCTGTTTGACACGTCATTTTCAAATGTAGACCCTGGACAACTGGAGATGAATTTCAAAAACCCAAGACAGGTTTTTTTCTCAGGACAAGTTTATATACAAAAACCTCCCCCATATTTTACACAAATATCTCATAGTGGGAGAATCAAATACTTCCTTGGACCCTATTTTTTTAGAATTTCGGGAGGCGAATAATTCAAAAAACACAACCAGCAGCAAAAGTCAGAGACAAATCATCAACAACTCCCCATAAAATTGGTTTCCAGATGTACCTGAAAACTAACCACAACCTCATATTCTAATTTTTCTCCAAATCTATGATCTTTTGTCAAATCAAATTTAGTATTTTTAGTAAAGTTGTTGGGGATTTGTTCTCCATTAATGTAATCAGATCCATGATTATAGGCAACAATAATTGAACTCCTGGAAACCTATTGTGGTGATGGGATCTTATATATTTGGAGGCCCTTTGATGTAAAAGGGGGTTGGAATGGCGGGATTCTGTCCTACCTATGTATTTGAGAGTTATGTAATTTTCAGGAATTTTAATAACAGAGAATGTTTTCTGATAGCAGAGATCCATCATGGTGCTTATTTTCAATAAGTTTTCCTATGTAACACTCATTTCCATTAATGTTTATTATTTTCCAAGTATTTGACTGAGAGTATATGTTTGGAATTCGTCTTTATCTGATGCTCCATTCATGCAGTGAATATTGGTCTCTGTGTTAAATATTTCATGTTCAGAATTCATCTGTATATGTTGCTCTTTTCATGAATCTATATCTTGTGTTTCTTCTTCTAAAGTTACATCTGAGAATTCATCCTAGATGCTCTCATTTGTAATGGGATTTTATTATTTTTTTCCTTCCATCATCTGAATGCTTTTTATTGTTGGAAATTGTGCTTATTTTGCCTCTATTCCCTAAAAAATACACTATTGTGTTAATCTTCCTGATCTATCTCAGAAGTTGATGCCATTTCCCAATGACCTTATGATGTAGGAGCATTTCTCCACCTCAGCACACGCCAATCAGATTTCACGCATGGTGTGCATTTAATGGAGGAGAGGCACTGCCCTCTCATTTTTCCTCGAGAATCCAAGGCGATATCCAAGAATTTAATGAAGACAAGCTGGAAGAGAAAAAGTGTGCTTTCCCACAAGATGCAGATAAGGTCGCCATTAAGTGGTTGGCAACAGAATGGATCTGCATCCGATTCAGAACAGATTTCCATCATTGTAAATTTCCCTTTCGATGGGAATTTTGAAAGGTGAATTTTACACCACTAGTTTAATATTGCGAGGGAAGCTCGTCGAGCCCCTCTTGTATAAATATTTGTATTGTTTCCAATTAGAGAGGTTGGTTAGTAGGTGGATAGGTGGATTGTGTTAGAAAATAAAGGCTGCTGAAGTTGGTTATAGTAGGCAGATGCATATGAGAGAAACAAAGAGTTGAGACTCAATTGTATATCAGACTCCACTATTGTAATTTGACATTATACCATTAATAGAAAATGACAGTTTTTCCTATTCTACATTTCTATGTGATGGATGTTATGTTATGAATGTCATTTACATGTGTTTGAATTGTAGATGAATGTTAGAAATTATCTGCAGGGATAGAGATATTGTTTTCTATCCGTGAGTGTGTTGAGTTAAGTCTGGTTCTCTAGGATAAGTGCAAGGGGTGCATGACAGAGGGTGTAAACTCTGTAATCCGAAGCAAGGAGTGCATGTCTGAACTCAGTGGAGTCAGAAGAGAAGTTTCTAGGAGGGCACACCAGATTAATTTACAGACTCAGGGAGAAATTTCAAGGTGATTAAGTACCTTGGAAAGAAAGACTTTGTGGGGGAAAGCATAGTTCAGAGTTACTGAACACTCTGAAATACTTTGCCAAGAGGGCATCGAACTAGTGTGAGCATGCATAGAAGAAACAAGGTTGGAGGTGTTGGAGAATACTAGAATTGTTAAACATTCTGGTGAAGGAAGGCTTTGCAATGAGTGCATCGACAAAGGAAAGGAGATGCCTTAAACCTTTCCATAAGGCTAAGGGATAAGTCATATAAGAACTGATCCAAGCGCAAGGAGTGCACTAAGGTGTTCTAATTTTACCATGCAATCTCAGGAAGAAAAACGAGAGACTTCCAGGAGGGCAAGAAGAAGTCCACTGAAGGACGCAAAGAAACTGGAAACCTTGGAGGTTTTCAAGCCGAGCAAAGTCACAGAAGAGTCTGGGAAGAACACTGCAAGGAGTGTAGAAAGAGCTCGAGAACAATCTAAGTCTCGATAGAAGAATTGTGCTAAGTTTTCAAAAGAGTTGAGGATTTTTCAAAGTCCTGAAGGCAGTTAAATCATCCATCATCGAGGAAGAGACAGGTGGCAGAAGATCGAGAGGTTCGGGAGCTAGAACTTTGGAAGGTTTTTCGAGAGCAGAAGGAGATCTTTGCGAAGTCATGAAGAGAGATTTCAATCTAGACCATTGGATCTGGAGGGGTACATGGAAGAGATCCATGCACTTCAGAGGAAGAACCCTGTGGAGAAAAGTCGAGGAGAGAATACCCGAAGAGCTGGGAAAGCCGAAGTAATCCTAGCCGTCCATTGGGATAGGACGCATGGAGAGAGATCAACACTTCACTGATACACAAGTTAGGAAAAGTAGAGGTGAGAGAAGAGAGGACTCACGAAGTTCAAACTCATGAATTGGTCACAACCATTGATTGTGAGGAGAACATGGACAGTAGATCTATTCCTGAAGAATTCACCGATTCGAAAATCGAGGAAAAGGAGAGAGCAGCTCGTGAAAGTTCTGAAGTATGGGATCATGAAGGGAGCTGGCCCACAGTCATATTTTGTGTTCATATCAAGAAATAATTCTAGCATAGGGAGCTAGTGTCTATTGGCATGAATATTTGAAAATCACTAAGGAGAGGGTCTGCGGGTGCCACATAGCCTGCGTCGAGGAAGTAAAGGGCTTGTGTCAAGTTAAATTGGTTCCATCAGGGGCCCAACGACCCATTCGGTTTGATGAGTTGAACGATCCTAGACCAGGAGTTCGAGCAACCCTTTGGGGGGAAGAGGGGGTTTTCACCAGAAGTGGTATCAGAGCTTGATGTTTCCTGTAGATAACAGGTGAAGGAGAAGACAAAGGAGATAGTCTGATACCAGAAGCAGTATCAAAGGAGGTTTTCATCTGTATATTTTAGGTGAGGAAGAAGTTGAAGATGCTCTCAGTTGTAGAGTGAACAACTGAATTTCCAGGAGGGAAGTTAGAAGGTAAATATGGCCATTGACGGTCATAAACATGGCTGAGGAGAAGTCCATTTGCATAAGAGAAAGGCAAAGATAGACAAGGATATCAATTAGATCTGAGCACAGATGGAGAAGCTTGCATTCAAGATGCAACAGAACTCAAAGGTACATTGGTGGTACATATGGCCTTTGAAGAGGAAAGCTAAATGGCATGTTCAAAATTTGTTGGCCAAAGGGAGGCAATAGATGTTAAGAAGGTGGTTGAGGCAGGCTGAATCCCTTAGTCATAAGGGAAATAGATCTGGCAAGAGTCTCATAGATTTCTAGGTGGGAAATGATAAGGGATCAGTGGATCTCGTAAACTTCCAGGTGGGCAGAGGAGACATCCAAAATTTCCCGGTGGGAAAGGACGAAGAGATGAGCTCAGCTGAGAGTTCACGTCAAAGGATGTTGACAGATGAAGAGGAGGCAGAAGGAAGACCTCACTCATATGGATATTCGAACGGAGTTGTGAGCCATGTGAATGAAGGTGATGAGAAGTTGCAAACTTATGCCATCAAAGAGAAGGATCAGGGGAGCATTCTGATAATTGGAGGAGTCGAGATATTTGTACCAAGCGACCGAGGAGAGGCTAGAACATATGTTGCAGATGCGATAGGAAGACAACAAGCTGAGATTGTTATGGAATAAGAGGAACAGATACTGATGTCGATCCCAATAGAAGGAGAATGCCCAGTTGAGTTACTCGCTCAATGGGAATTGGAGTTAAAGGCATTGGAGGATTGGTTGGGAAATCCAAAACAAGAAGGTGGCTTCCAAGAGATAGCCATGTCGGAGGAGATACACCAGCATGAGTCACAGTTGGTGGAAGCTGGAATAGAACCAGTTGAGAAAATGACAGGAGTCAATCTGTCAGAGGAAGCAGTTGAACGACAGTTCAGTATTGAGACTGCAGAAGTGGAGGATGCAACATGGTGGCAAGTCAAGGCTAGAAGATATAGAGAATATGACTTGGGAAATCAACATGATTTGCCCATGAACAAGGAAGGAATGCATCAAGATAGTCTTCAGAAGGAAACTCAGCCGATAGAGTAGCTAGACGAAGTAGTTGAGGAGATAAGGAAGATGATGTTGGATTCAACAGAGGAATTGGTCAGCATGAGGAAGATGGGAAAAATGAAACTTGCACGAGCAACAGGGATGATGTAGGAGAAGAAGAAACAAACCATGAGGATCCAAGAGGATTTCAACCATGCTGGGCATCTCATGAGTAGGAGCTCATGATTTTTCTTATCCGTGGAGTATGATGCAAGAGAATCACTCCACCTCAGCACGCACCAGTCAGATTCTACACATGGTGCACATTTAAGGGATGAGAGGCACCACCCTCTCATTTTTCCTCGAGAATCCAAGGTGAAATCCAAGCATTTAATGAAGACAAGATGGAAGAGAAAAGGTGTGCTTTCACACAAGCTAGAGATAAGGCCACCATTAAGTGGTTGAAGCTAGAATGGATCTGCATCTGATTCAGAGAAGATTTCCATCATTGTAAATTTCCCTTTCGATAGGCATTTTGAAAGGTGATTTGACACCACTAGTTTAATCTTGCGAGGGAAGCTCATTGAGCCCCTCTTGTATAAATATTTGTATTGTTTCCAATTAGAGAGGTTGGTTAGTAGGTGGATAGATGGATTGTGTTAGAAAATAGAGTCTGCTGAAGTTGGTTATAGTAGGCAGATGCATGGGAGAGAAACAGAGAGTCGAGACTCAATTGTAGCTTAGACTCCACTATTGTAATTTGACGTTCTACCATTAATATAAAATGACATTTTTTCCTGTTCTACATTTTTGTGTGATGGATTTTGTGTTATGAATTCCATTTACATGTGTTTGAATTCTAGATGAATGTTAGAAATCGTCTGCAGGGATAGAGATATTGTTTTATATCCACAAGTGTGTTGAGTTAAGTTTGGTTCTATAGGCTAAGTGCAAGGGGTGTGCAACAGAGGGTGGAAAATATGTAAGCTGATGCAAGGAGTGAGTATTTGAACTCAGTGAAATCAGAAGAGAAGTTTCTAGGAGGGAACACCAAATTAATTTACAGACTCAGGGAGAAATTTCAAGGTGATCAAGTACCTTGGAAATAAAGACTATATGGGGGAAAGCACAGTTCAAAGTTACTCAACATTCTGAAATACTCTACCAAGAGGGCATCGAGCTAGTGTGAGCGTGCACAGAAGAAACACGGTTGGAGGTGTTGGAGAATCCTAGATTTGTTGAACATTCTGGTAAAGGAAGGCTTTGCAAGTAGTGCATCGAAAAAGGAAAGGAGATGCCTTAAACCTTTCCACAAGGCTAAGGGAGAAGTCGTCGAAGAACTGAGCCAAGTGAAAGGAGTGTGCCTAAGGTGTTGTAAGTTTACCATGTAATATCAAGATGCAGAGTGAGACATTGCCAAGAGGGAAATAAGAATTCCACTAAAGGATGAAAAGGAACTGAGAACCTTAGAGGTTTTCAAGCTGAGCAAAGTCATAGAAGAGTCTACACAGAACCCTGCAAGGAGTGCATAAAGAGTTTGAGAACAGTCTAAGTCTCAATAGAAGAATTGTTTTTAGGGTCCTAACCTACACATAGGTAGAACAATATATTCAGATGTAATAAAGGTCAATATTAATAAGGCCTTTCAATAAAATAGAATAAGTAGAATGTAAGAAGACCTAACAGAAGCTTCTGCTTCTAGAAGGATCTTCCTCTAGATGCTTCTTTTGATAGACATATTTAGTATAAATAGGAGTCGAGGGCATGAGAACCCTATATTGGATATTATTGTAATAGATCTCTTTTTATATACCAAATATAAAAATTATGCAGAACATAAATAAAATGCTAGAAATGGCAGAATAACAACAATATAACCAGAACAATCACCGCAATAGCACTGAGTGGGCCTAATGGTTAAGAACATGTGCTTCCTCTTAAGAGGTCACAGGTTCAAATCTAGAGGGGGGTAGGGTATGTATACCTTCGTAGACTTTACCAGTCAAATCGCTGGGTAGAGGGGGGTCCCTTGTCCCACAAACAAGGGGGTCTCATACACCAATTTGGTGTGCTAGCTTGGTCGTGACCTTAAAAATAGATTATTATTATTATTATTAAGAATAATAATTGAAATAACACTTTGATTCTGAAAGCAATGTTCACGGGCCTCTTTGAGGGGGAAACCTCCAATTGAGAAGATCTCTATTACAATAATATCCAAGATAGGTTTATCATACCTTCGACTCCTATTTATAATAAATATGTCTATCAAAAGAAGCATCTAGAGGAAGATCCTTCTAGAAGCAAAAGCTTCTATTAGGTCTTCTTACATTTGACTTATTATATTTTATTGAAAGGCCTTATTAATATTGACCTTTATTACATCCAAATATATTGTTCTACCTATGTGCGGGTTAGGACCCTAACATGTCCTCCCCCTTAAAAACAACCTTGTCCTCAAGGCTTGAGATGTGGAAATTGCTGCAGAATGGTAGTTGGTTCCCAAGTGGCATCTGCTGGAGTTGTATATTTCCATTGGAATAACACTTCCTTGATGGTTCTCTAATGCAGGTGACGCTATGACTGGTCCAAAAATGCTTGTGGTTGTAGCCAAATGGATCCTTCTTTGGCTAACTCAGGAAGGTTGGTTTGAATTTGGCACTTAGTTCCAATCACCTTCTTTAAGCATGAAACATGAAAAACAGGATGTAGCTTAGAATGACTGGGCAAAGCTAACTGATAGGCCACCTGTCCAGCATGCTTGAGAACTGTATAAGTACCATAAAATTTAGGTGCTAGCTTCTGACAATGCTCGACCTTGAGGGAATTTTTCTTGTAAGGTTGCAATCGAAGAAGCACCCGATCCCCTTCTGTAAATTGACGTTTAGAGCAACCTTGATCTGCTTGTTGCTTCATGCGATTATGTGCCATGACCAAATTCTATTTGAGGGTATGGAGAATAGCCTCTCAAACTGTAAGCATTTGGTCAACCGCTTGGATCTTTGAGACACCAGGTAAGTATGAGAGAATTGAAGGTGGATTTTGTCCATATACCGCTTCAAAAGGAGTCATGCATGTAGCTTTGTGTTATGAAGTGTTGTACCACCATTCAGCTAGGGGTAACCATTGAGCCCACTGATTTTGCTTTTCCGAGGAAAAACACCTCAAATATGTTTCCAAACGCTTATTGACAACTTTCGTTTGACCATTAGTTTGGGGATGATAAGCTATGTTGAGATGCAATTGGGTGCCTTGTAGCTTGAACATTTCTTGCCAGAAATTGCTAGTGAAAGTTTGGTCGCGATCAGAAATAATAGAATGCAGCATGCCATGAAGCTTGAAGACTTGATCCATGAAAAGTTGAGCCACCATGGATGTTGTAAATGGGTGTTGAAGAGCACAAAAATGAGCATACCTAGAAAGGCGATCAACAACCGCCATCATGAATAATTTGTTTCTCAATTTGAGTAATCCTGTATTAAAATCCATAGAGATATCCCTCCAAATAATAGGTGGAATTGGAAGCGATTGTAGTGTGCCAAGAGATTTGACTATTTCTCCCTTGTTGCATTGAGACACATCACATTCAACTACAAAATTATGAATGTCTTGTTTCATGCCATCCCAGAAAAAAGAGCATTTGACCCTGTCATAGGTTTTGGTAAACCCAGAGTGCCTAGCTGTGGATGTAGCATGAAGCTCAGAAAGTACCGTGGATTTAAGTTTGGATAGTTTTCTTAAATAAAAACAACTTTTGTATCGAAGCTCATCATGGAGCCAAGAGTACCCTGGGGAAGCTAGAGCATTGGAATGAAAATGTTTGATCAGCTGTGAACATTTGGGATCGTGTAGACATTGCTGGCGGATGGCTTGGAGCCAATCTGGTACAATGAAGGAAAGAGAAAAAAGGTATCCGTCATCTTCATACTTTCAGGAAAGTGCATCCACAACCACATTGCCTTTTCCTTTTTTGTAAATGATCTCATAATCATATCCAAAAATCTTGGTCACCCATTTTTGTTTCTCCAGGGAGGAAATGTGTTGTTATAGAAAATACTTGAGGCTTTGATGGTCTATCTTAATTTGTAAGCAGTGCCCCAATATATAAGGGCACCATAGATCAACGACATGTAGAATAGCCAACATTTCCTTTTAATAGATTGATTTACCCATATTTCTTTCAGACAATTGCTTATTGGTAAAGGCCAAAGGTCAACTCTCTTGCATAAGGACAACACCAATTCCTTTCCCTGAAGCATCACATTCCAAGACAAAGGTATTTGTGAAATCAGGAAGGGCCAGGACTGGAGTGGTGTACATGGCCATCTTCAAGGTTTGAAAATCTTGAGCCGCAGATGGAGTCCAAGTGAAAGATTTGTTTTTTAAGAGTGCAGTGAGAGGTGCTGCAATCTTTCCATAATTCTTAACAAACTTGTGATAATAACCTGTTAAGCCCAGAAATCCATGTAAGCTTTTGAGAGTCTTTGGGTGAGGCCAGTCTTTCATAGCTTCAATATTTTTAGGATCCACCCTAATGCCATCCTTTCCAGCCAGATGACCCAAGTACTCGACTTCTAAGGCGCCAAAAACACATTTAGATTGTTTCAGGAAAATTTGGTGTTGAGAGAGTATGTGGAGAACTCGATCCACATGGGAAAGATGGTATGTTCAGGTTTTGCTATAGATGA
>ML782496.1:590557-652705 GCA_009831015.1 Picea engelmannii | reverse complement strand
GCTCATTTAACTATTTGATAAGCAACCTTTCCATCGAGTTATTGTGGTATCCCATCGATCCATTTGCTAAAAAGGTATTGAATTCTTAAGTTACCAGGCATACTTAGTTTACAACCCTAAGTAGTTCCCTGGAGTGATAACACAAGGGTTCTACAGACAAGGGTTTGCCCTGTGCTATAGCTCTTTGATATACGTGTGGGGTCCAACAGTAGTACTCAACCCAATATCTCAAGGAAATAACTAAGGAGGATCAACCGTACCCTTAGCCATACTACCCGACTACCCAGGTACTAGAGAGTATCTTCCCGAGTGTTGTTCTCGTTGGCACTATAGAAGTCAGGCGGCCAATCAGTTTATCTAAAGAGGGCTTCAGGTAATCTAGGTCGATTCGTACACATGTGTTGTCTGATGTGCTACCACTTGAAGGGGTACCAATAGGAGTTACAAGGGTGGCCAACAGAAGTTCACTTAATTACCACTTGTGTTTCCTGCGTGTATGAATCCCTCATCCATTGATTTATGTGCGTAACGACAGATCTCTATGGCTTAAAGACGCTGGAATAGGCCTCTACCCTGAAAAAAAATTTAACCCACAATTTCTGCCGAGGAAAGTGCTATGATACCACTTGTAATATACTAGATATAAAAAGTATGCAGAAAATAAATAAAATGTTAGAAATGGTTGAATTAAAATGTTAGAAATGGTTGAATAACAACAATATAACTAGAACAATCACCACAATAGCACTAAAATGATATAAGAATAACAACAAAAATAGTACATTGATTCTAAAAGCAATGTTCATGGGCCTCTTCGAGGGGGAAACCTCCAGTTGAGAAGAGATCTATTACAATAATATCCAAGCTAGGGTCCTCATACCCTCGAATCCTATTTATACTAAATATGTCTATCAAAAGAAGCATATAGAGGAAGATCCTTCTAGAAGCAAAAGCTTCTATTAGGTCTTATTACATTTGACTTATTCTATTTTATTGAAAGGCCTTATTAATATTGACCTTTATTACATCTGAATATATTGTTCTACCTATGTGTAGGTTATGACCCTAACAAAAAATATTCTATCGAGACTTAGACTGTTCTTGAACTCTTTCTGCACTCCTTGTAGGGTTCTGTGCAAACTCTTCTACAACTTTGCTCGGCTTGAAAACCTCCAAGGGTCTCAGTTCCTTTGCATCCTTCAATGGACTTCTTCTTTCCCTCCTAGCAGTCTCTCGCTCTACTTCCTGAGATTGCATGGTAAACTTACAACACCTTAGGTGCACTCCTTGCGCTTGGCTCAGTTATTCGACGACTTATCCCTTAGCCTTATGGAAAGGTTTAAGGGATCTCCTTTCCTTTGTCGACACACTACTTGCAAATCCTTCCTTTACCAAAATGTTCAACAATTCTGGGATTCTCCAACACCTCCAATCATGTTGCTTCTGTGCATGCTCACACTAGCTCGATGCCCTCCTAGTAGAGTATTTTAGAGTGTTCAGTAACTCTAAACTGTGCTTTCCCCCACACAGTATTTATTTCCAAGGTACTTAATCACCTTGAAATTTCTCCCTGAGTCTGTAAATTAATTTGGTGTGCCCTCCTGGAAAATTCTCTTCTGACTTCACTAAGTTCAGATACTCACTCCTTGCATCGGCTTATAGATTTTCCACCCTCTGTCACACACCCCTTTCACTTAGCCTAGAGAACCATACTTAAATCAACACACTTGCGGATAGAAAACAATATCTCTATCCCTGCAGACAATTTCTAACATTCATCTACAATTCAAACACATGTAAATGACATTCATAACACAACATCCATCACACAAAAATGTAGAACAGGAAAAACTATGATTTTATATTAATGGTAGAACGTCAAATTACAATAGTGGAGTTTGAGCTACAATTGAGTCTCGACTCTCTAGTTCTCTCCTATGCATCTGCCTACTATAACCAACTTCAGGAGCCTCTATTGTGTAACACAATCCACCTATCCACCTATTAACCAACCTCTCTAATTGGAAACAATACAAATATTTATACAAGAGGGGCTCAACAAGCTTCCCTCTCAAGCTTAAACTAGTGGTGTCAAATCACCTTTCAAAATGCCTATCGAAAGGGAAATTTACAATGATGGAAATCTTCTCTGAATCGGATGCAAATCCATTTTGTTGTCAACCACTTAATGGTGACCTTATCTCCAGCTTGTGTGAAAGAACACTTTTTCTCTTCCATTTTGTCTTCATTAAATGCTTGGATCTCACCTTGGATTCTCGAGGAAAAATGAGAGGGTGGTGCCTCTCCTCCCTTAAATGTGCACCATCCATGAAATCTGACTGGTGCGTGCTGAGGTAGAGCGATGCTCCTACATCATACTCCATGACTACGAAAAATCATGAGCTCCTACTCATGATATTTATAGCATGGTTGAAATCCTCATGGATCCCAAACTTTCTCTTGGAGATGTCTCTCGGATCCTATGCTCCTGCATTATCCTCGTTGCTCATGCAGGTTTCCTATTGCCCAGCTTCCTTATGCTGACCAATTCCTCTATTGAATCCAACATCAGCTTCCTTATCTCCTCAACTACTTCATTCAACTGCTCTATCGGCTGAATTTCCTTCTGCAGACTAACTTGATGCATTCCTTCCTTGTTCATGGGAAAATCATGTTGATTTCCCAAGTCATATTCTCCATATCTTGTGGCCTTGACTTGCCACCATGTTGCATCCTCCACTTCTATAGTCTCAATACTAAACTGTCGTTCAACTACTTCCTCTGACAGATTGACCCCTATCATTTTCTCAAATGGTTCTGTTCCATCTTCCACCAACTACAACTCGTGCTGGTGTATCTCCTTTGGCATGGCTATCTCTTGGAAGTCACCTTCTGGTTCTGGATTTCCCAACCAATCCTCCAATGCCTTTAACTCCAATTCCCACTGAGCGAGTAACTCAACTGGGCATTCTCCTTCTGTTGGGACAGACATCAGTATCTGTTCCTCTTATTCCATACCAGTCTCAGCTTGTTGTCTACCTGTCTCAGTGAAATTATATTGCAAGGTATTAAATAAAGCTTCCAAGTCTTGGCTACGGGTATGGGCCATGATGATGAGGAAACCAAAATGGGGTGGGTGGGGTAAAATTTTTTTCTGAAAAATTATATGTATGAAGGTGATAAGGGCGAAGAGATGAATCCAATGGAATAGGTCTCAAATAATGGTGCAAAAATTTCCAGACTTTTTTTTTTTACACTTACGGAGTTATACTCTGGTTTGAAGAATACTGCAGTAATGAAATTCCCAAATTCTTAACCAGGAAGAAATGTGTATTTATTTGGCAACCTGAACATAGTTGCGCGACAAGATATCTTGTCTATTTTAATTTGTTAATGTTTTTGTCCCCAAGGGTTCTACAGACAAGGGTTTGCCTTGTGCTATAGCTCTCTGATATACGTGTGGGGTCCAACAGTAGTACTCGGCCCAATATCTCAAGGCACTAAATAAGGAGGATAGACCGTACCTTTAGCCATACTACCCAACTACCCAAGCACTAGAGAGTATATTCCCGAGTGTTGTTCTCGGTGGCACTATAGCAGTCGGGCGGCCGATCGGTTTATCTAAAGAGGGATTCAGGTAATCTAGTTCGATCCGTACACAGGTGATGTCTGATGCGCTACCACTCAAAGGGGTACCAACAAGAGTTACAAGGGTGGCCAACAAATGTGCGCTTAAGTACCACTTGTATTTCATGCGTGTATGAATCCCTCAACCGTGGGTTTATGTACGTAATGACAAATCTCTGTGGCTTAAAGACGTCAAAATACGTCTCCTCCCTAAAAAAAAATTTAACCCACACTTTCTGCCGAGGAAAGTGCTCTTATACCACTTGTAATATACCAGATATAAAAAGTATGCAGAACATAAATAAAATGCTAGAAATGTCAGAATAACAACAATATAACCAAAACAATCACCACAATAGCACTAAAATGATATAAGAATATCAACAAAAATAACACTTTGATTCTGAAAGCAATGTTCATGGGCCTCTTCGAGGGGGCAACCTCCAGTTGAGCAGAGTTCTATTACAATAATATCCAATCTAGGTTTCTCATACCTTTGACTCCTATTTATAAGATCCTTCTAGAAGCAAAAGCTTCTATTAGGTCTTCTTACATTCGAATTATTCTATTTTATTGAAAGGCCTTATTAATATTGACCTTTATTACATCTGAATATATTGTTCTACCTATGTGTGGGTTAGGACCCTAACATTCAAAGTGGTTTTTTAGTTACCTCTGTCAATTTCTTCCTCAGCCTAAGAAATTATAGAATGATAACAGGTCACATGGGTGATGTCATGGGCCTTCCAAGGCCTACATCATGGTGAAAAGGGAAATACCCCCCTAGGTCTAGGCCTTCCAGGCTATCCCTGGTGGAACATCCTCCTCTCTCTCTGGTGCAAACCTATGATCTGTCTTTGCCTCTGGTTGGAGTCTCAACATCTATCTAGTGGGATTTTATCCCTATAGAGGTCTAAACTAATCATCTCCCCATGTGTAACTGTCCATCGGGTGTGGCCCTGCAACATCAACAAGTACGCCCTCCATGGGCTCACAATTCATAGGGATCATAGCAATTTCAATCACATCTAATAATCAAGTTATTTAAAAATGTGCATGAAATCCCTTTCCCAGACAAGTGCTCAAATACGTTATGTTATTCTACAAGCCAGATTTGGAGGGGACACTAGGATGTCCTATTGGGCTAATTCTCATTGGATGTGGGATGTTTCCAGGTGAAGAAAAATCCAGGCCATGTAAGTGGGTGAGATGGTAAGGGATGTTTGAGCAATGGGTGCATTGATGACAGGGAAATGTATGTCTCACCTATGGGTGCCTCTGAAGAGGGTGCATTGCACCTTGTCATGGATGAAAATGTTTCCAAGCCCATTCATGCCTTTTATATTTTATTATTACTGCTTTTTATTTCAAGAGACTAGTTCGGGGACACTGCCTTGGCATGGTGACTAGTGGTGACAATGTTACCCACAAGCATTTCATGGAAATGAGAAGGTTGGCTCATGATCAAACCCCCTTTCTCTTGGCTATGCCACCAAGAGTCACTACCCTAGCATGGTGACCAACTAAATGGTAGTGTCATACCACTACATGACCATGTACCTAATAGGCTGGCTTGGGATGAGACCCCCTATCCTCCAACTAGGTCTTGATTTATTATTTTTATGGGTCCCTCTGTTTCTTGCTAAGAATCCTTTTATTTATTTCTTGGGGATCCCTAGGTGAAGCATCTGAAGGTTTCATTCTTTTGGATTTTGTCCTTTTCAATCTACTTTTACCCTTTGGGCCTTTATCCCCTTCTTCCCACAAGGTAAGGTACATCTCTTTACTAGCTTGGAAAATCTAATGCTCGGACTAGTGTATGGGATGGATGAGAGGGAAAAAGATGAAAAGTGGTAAGTATGGTGGGAACGGATGATGACCTTTCATGAACCCCCCCAGTGGCAACTCAAAACATATGGGAACCAACCTACTAGGGAATTATTTCATTCCTCCCAGGTGTGGTCAAGTGGAAAGGCATAAGGTCCAAGCACACATTAGAAGTAAAAAGAATTAAATGCACATATTCAAATGTTTTGAGAATCAGAGTGACACATACCATGATACCTGGACTCATTACCTCATGGAGAAAAACCCATTGTTGTTGAAGGACTAGGTCGATGGGATGGATGTTGTTGTTGCTGACAAGGTGGAGGCACTGAAGAAGAAAAGGATGGGCCCTCCAGGACCAAGCTCAAGTCAATATGGCTCTCGGTACTCCATGTCTAGGACCTTTGGGCCT
The DNA here is from genome assembly GCA_009831015.1 of Picea engelmannii. NCBI lineage: Eukaryota > Viridiplantae > Streptophyta > Pinopsida > Pinales > Pinaceae > Picea > Picea engelmannii. The sequence goes on along the minus strand of ML782496.1, from coordinate 646,839 downwards.
TGAGACATAATCTCCTTAGTTATCGCTAGGCTAGAGAATAACATCTGGCTCCAACTCGGGGACATGTGCTCACCGTAGAGTGCATGGGAACCTCAACATATATGGCATAACCTGTGACCTTATTGATCTCAACATAAGGTTATTAGTAATCAGTTGGGTTGGTGATATCACCCCTGGCTCATATACATATATAGTATAGAAAATGAAAGCAATCATATATATAAATTGAAATACAACTACTCTAGCATGAAATGTAGATGGTATATACAATGAATGAAAATTCCTACCTGCTTACCTGTACCTACCTGTCATGTTGTTGGTGGGTGGTAATGCTTGATGTGTATAGCGTTCACTGGTAACTTCAAAGCCTCTCCTTCCATGGTCCCTATATTGAAAGAGTTTGTTCCTGCATGACTCATGATCTTATAGGGACATGTCCATAGTCCATCCATTTTTTTGTGCATACCTAATTTCTCCCTTATCTTATCCCATAACAAAACCAGATCTCCTTCAGCGAAATCTATCTCCTTTGTCTTGTGATCGAAGGTATTATTGATCCTTTGTTGGTTTATTTCCATTTGTATTAGGGTGGTCCTTCTAGATTCATCCAATTCTATTAACTGGTTAATTCACCCTTGGATTGCTTCTCCATCGGTAGTGTATTGTTGAGAAAAACAGAGGATGGGAATTTGGAAGTTCACAGGAAATTTGGCTTCTAACCCATACACCATCTCAAAAGGGGTCCTTCCTGTTGAGGTCTTTGTTGTTATTCGATCTTCCCACAAGGAATATTTAAGTTTTCTATCCCAATACCTCTTGTTTTCCCCATCAACCTTCATGATGATGTTCATAAGGTTATTATTTCTCGATTCTGCTAATCTATTGCCCTGTGGATAATAATTGGAGGAATGAGATAGAACAATGTCATACTTGAAACTGGATTCTACTAATGCATGAGAACTAAAAGCCTTGGCATTGTATTTGGTAATCTTGGATGGGACACCAAACTTGGTTATGATTCTTTCCTCCAAAACATTCATGACTACCTCCTCAATGGCCTTCTTTGTGGGAATAGACTCTAACCACCTAGTAAAATAGTATGTGTCTATTAAAATCCACTGGTATCCATTACTTGAATTGTCTTCAAATTCCCTAATAAATTCCAACCCCCATTGTTGAAAAGTAGCTTCTACTACCATGGGTTTTAAAGGCTATGTCGAGAGTTTTGGTTTACCAGTAAAGTATTGGCAAGGATGGAAAGATCAGACATATCGGTGAGTATCAACAAATAACATTGGAAAATAGTATCTGACTCTTAGGATCTTGTGGGCAATAGTACTGGTTGCAAAATTTCCACCACAAACTCCAGAGTGTAATTCCTTCAACAGTTTATCATTTTCTTATTGATTGACTCATCTAAGTAGAACTCCATAGATATCTTTCCAACCAAGTCCATTCTCGGTCAAACAATATTTCATATCCTTAAGTCTCAAATCCCTTCTCTTGTAGTCTACTAGGTGATCTGGGAACAATAAATTCTTAAGGTAGTATATTATATCAGAGTATCATTCATCATGTTCTAATTCACCGAGTACCATGTTTATTTGTTCACTTTCTCCCATTTGTATGGCCTCTTGGTTTCTCTCAGTCATCATCTAGGCCAGACCTTATCCCTTTATAATATTGGTGGGTTTTATCTCTAAGTCATACTCTTGGATTTTGGATACCCACTTTCCCCTAGTACCCATACAATCTCGTTGGGATAAGACATCCTTCACCGCTGGGTAAGGGACATAAGCCTTGATTTTGTTATAACCCACATAGTTTCTAAAGTTCTTAAGGGATTTCACTAAGGTGTAAGATTTCTTCTTAGTAATGGAATAATTCAACTCTGAATCCCTAATAACTTTTCTCATGAAGGAGATAGGGTGTTCATAGTCATCAACGTCCTTTTGTAGCAAGACACCTACAATGGTGTCGTAGGAGGAAAAAGAGAACATTATGAAATCTCATGAATAGTCAGGATTGATCAAGACTGGGGCTTGGGAGATAGCATCCTTAATGTCTTCAAAATATTTAATGGCTTCATCATCCCATTTAAACACCGTATCCTTCTTTAGTAAAACACTCATGGGTTTTATCCTTTCGGTAAAGTTTGGGAAAAATCTTCGAATGAAATTGATTTTCCCGAAAAAGGATTGTAGGGACTTCTTGTTGGCTAGGGGACATACATATTTAATATACTAGACCCTCTCAGGGCCTATATAAATTACCCCTTTCGAGGCTATGTGTCCCAAAATATTCCCTTTGTCTATCCCAAAAATAGATTTCTTAGGGTTCAAGGAGATTCCATACTTTCTACACCGCTCAAAAATAATTCTAAGGTGTGATATGTGGTCTTTCATTTCTTTTGAGACTGTGAGATCATCTTGGTAAATTTCTATGATTTTGTGAATGATATCCCTAAAGGAAAAATCCATCGTTCTTTAAAAGGTAGCACCGACATTCATAAGGACAAAGGACATTCTCAAATACACAAATGTTCTCCATGGTGTGGTAAATGTCATTTTAAGTTGATATTGTGTTTTGAGAAAGACTTGGTTGTATCTAGAAAATCCATCCAAAATGGACATCATCCCTGCCCCTATAACCCTCTGTAACAAATGTTCCATATTTTGGAGTGGGTAGTTGTTTTTCAAGGATAGTTGGTTAAGGTTTCGAAAATCTATGCACGAGCGGATATCACCACTTTTCTTTTGGAAAAATACCAAATTTGACATACATGACGAGTATCTGATGGGAGATATGATGCCAACATAGACCATCTTTTGGAGTTCCTTTTGTATCTGGTTTGCCAATTTTGGGTTTATATGTCTTAGTTTTTGTCGGAAAGGTTTGGTTGCCTCTTTCAAAGGTATATCATGTTGGAGAACATCACCCCTATAAGCCTTGAGTTCATCATAATTCCAAGCGAAGGTATTCTTGAATTCTCTTATGAGGTGTAGAATTTCCATCCTTTCCTTTTCAGTAGTTCCTTTCCCTATTTTGACCATCCTTGGATCCATCTCTGTGACAATGTTGAATTCTAGGGCTCCATGTATCTGTTTGTTGGGTTTCTTTCCCTTGAAAACACCGTGTCTATCAAAGAGGTGTTCTAAAGGGACACATCCTTTTGGCAACTTGTTATTTTGGAGGTTAACCACATCTAGGTTCATGGAATCAGCCAGGAAGTTTACTTGTGAATCGATGATTTCTCTGTTGTTTTCCATGAATCTAATGATCTAATCATCATCTTCAAAGACTTGCCAATGTTCCAAGTTATCAGGGATCAAAGTTCTAAACAAGAATTCCATTTTTCACAGGTTTTGGAGTGGGCCATCACAAGGCTGTAGGGTGGAAGAAGAAACATCCAAGGCATCTGCCACGTAGTTTTCTTCTCGGGGAACTTCTTTGATTGTCACCATTTCAAAATATTTTGTAATGGATCATGCAAAGTCATAGTACTTTTTTAGTCTCACATTTTAGCGACAAAGTCTAACAATACTTGTGACACTATTAGGTCTGAGTCCCCTATCACCTTTAGGTATGTAACACCTTTATCGATTACCAAGTTGAGACCTAGGATTAAAGATTCGTAGTCAACAACATTGTTTGTGTAGTGATATTCAAGTCTATAGGAATAATAGAAGGTATCCTTGGATGGGGCTTTCAAGATGATACTTACCCCTAAGCCAAAACTCAAATGGGCTCCATACAACTATAAATTCCACATTCCCTCAGGTGTCTTGGTAGTTTTACCTTCTGAAATTTCCTCTTGGATGAACCAATTCTCAATGTAATTATTAACACATAGGAGCTGATCATCTGGTTTACCAAGGGCCTCAATTAGGCACTTGGTAATGGGTTCTTTGTGAAGGGCAAAGAATCCTCCTTCAGGGTGAGGTATGATAGCTTTAGACCCTTGGTTTTGGAAAGTTCCGATCAAGTTTTCTACAAGGTCCTTATTGAGTATAATCCCCTAATTAATCATAGTATCTATTACCAATACATAAATAGTAAAAGGGGAATCGGGAAAGCATGGAAAGAAACACTTAGATCCTTAATAATGCCCCGTGTAAAGTCCTCTTGTGTTTTTGGATATGATATGCTTAGACCTAATTGGCACATTACTCTTTTGTTCATAATATTAATAGGAGCATCTAGGTCAAAAACACAATTATAGAGGAGAGTCATTATCTAGGAGGGTAACATAAAAAGGTGTAGTTTACCCATACTTTGGTCCCATGATTTCTACTTGGTAGAAAAAAGGATATTCTTCTTCAAGAATGTCATCCTCATAAATTTTTGGTAGGGAATATTCAATCTCTTCATGCTCGTGCATTCCAAACATATCTTGAGTGGGTTCTATGTCCTCATGAGATTAATTTTGTTGGGAAAATAAGGAATCATATTTCATGTTTGTGAAACATGTGCTCCATTTTATAGGGTAAGAACTATATTCCACCTCAAGGATCTTTGGGATTTCAGGCTCTTGTTCTATCATGCCCTCATCATTTGGTTCCCAGGAGTCAATGTATTTCAATAGGTTAATCCGATGGATGGAATCATTGAACCTAAGGTTTTCCTCAATGTGGAAGGCAACCTCTTGTGCTTCTTCCAAGTTTGAGAGTAATAGATGCTTGAGGGTGAACTGCAAAGTTCCCTCTAAGGATTTTAAGTAATGGTGGAGAATATCACTTTTTGGGTGAAAGTTCGGTTGGAGCTTGCTAAGGAGAAAATTGAACCTATCATTGAAATCCAAAATGCTTTCATTGGTTCCTTTGCAAAGTTCAAGTTATTGAGAGTAAAATAAATCTACACTTTCTTATTTACTCCACTTCATTTTGAAATCTCGTTCTAGGTCCTTGGGGGTTTTGAATCTCCCACTTGTTTGAGTGTTAATCCATTTTCTGGCAGTTCCAACGAGTGAGCTTGAAAAGATCCTCATAAAAACATCAGGGTGTTCCTGTCCAGATTGGTGAAATTCAAACCCTTCACAAAACTTGGCCTAGTGTGAGTTACCATAGGATCCCTCCTCCCCCAAAAACTTAGGTATCCAGGAGTCAACCTTCTTGGGCAGATCATGTAATCCTCCTTGGGTTTTAGCTAAATCCAAATTAGTTAAATCCAAAGAGCCAAAGAACCAAACTTAGGTATCTAGGAGTCAACCTTCTTGGGCAGATCATGTAATCCTCCTTGGGTGTTAGATAAATCCAAGGAGCCAGATTGTGAGACCATTTAGGAGGAATTACAGCGGTAATAGGATTTGCAGGGGTAATAGGGATTACAACAGTAGAAGGGAGTGTGTACTGACGTTCACTACAGGTCATCATTTGTGAAGTCTCCAGATAATTTTCTTGAAATTATCAAAGAAATGAGGGAATGACCCTCAGTGGAGTCAATAGGTAAGCTTGTCAAGTAAAGAATTTTTGAGGATAAGTCTTACCAAAAAAAGTGTCATTTGAGAAAAATTGACTCTGTGTTCCCCAACAACGGCACCAAAATGTTATCGCACAATTTTTACCTTGATCAAAGGAAAGGGTAATACAGAGAAAATTGGTGTAACTTGAGGTTATCCTATCACGGTCACCTCAATAGAATGCCTCTTTCTATTTAGGGTTGAAGGCCCAGGGGAGATGTCCCCGATGACCTGGGGGTTTGAGAAGGAAAGGTTAAGGTATCTATTAAAAGTTCTCCTCTCAAAAGTCACCACTGATCATAAAGTCTTGGGGTTTTAACCAATGAAGTGATGAAATATCAAGATTGTACCTGCCCGGAACAAAGCAACAAGAAACTATATCTTTTGAAAGTACAACTTGTCGTTAGTACTTCATAAAACCATAGAATTTCTCAATAAAATAAATTGGTTGATATAATGATGAAGTAAACATAAATTTATAGCAGCAATAGTTATAATAAAATACTTCACAATAAGTTCCTTGAAACAACTTCAAAATGACCAAGAATAATCAATCATTAACATCATAATACTAGGATTTATTAGAAGCAAGCAAGCCAAAGAATTAATCAAACTTTTCAATTTCTTTTAGAAGATTTTAGTGTTGCAACATATGGTTGTATCTTACTTTAGTAACTGCAGCAATAAAGTTAGTAGGTTAGGCTATTCTAATGTTATAAGTGGTTAGTAGAAAGATTACAATGTAGTTTTTGATGGTTGTTTTAGTCAATCACTCAATAGGAAGTCTTAGATCAATGCTTTTAGGGAAAATGGAGTCTATTCAGTAGCATCAAATGTTGGAGGAAAATGATGATAGTAGGAGAGCCAAAGACAAGAGAGATTAGTAGTTGAAGTGTTGGTAAGCCAAGGCTTCAACTACCAAATCCTAGGGGAAAATGTCTACTAAGGTGTAGGTAACCCTAGGCCTTAGTAATTTTACTCATTTAACTAAAAGATGAAAAAAATGACAACTAACATGAAGCAATAAGTGCTAGGGTGTTGCAATGGCAAGGCCCTAGCAAAGTCTTCAAGAAAATCGGCTTCTTGGAAAAATCTAGTAGGTAAAATATCTTAAAGCTAGGACAATAACATGTGCTAGGATTCCTAGCGTTTTAAGAAAGAAATTTCATAATCTCAATGTAAATGCAAGAAAAAAAGATAACTATAACCATTCAATGAAGAAGAATTGCAGAAATTTCACTTACATTCATCAAGAATCATCAAGCATAAACCCTAGTTGAACACTTCCACCAAGAAAAATGCCAAAATAGTCCAAGATTATCCTCCTCCAACAAGTGCACACTAAATTTCAGTCATAAAACCCTAAGAAGGGTGCAAATTTCAGACCTCACTAAGTGTGAGTGAAAGATGATCAATAATACAAGGGTAAAACCCCTTATTTATACAATATCCATCACCAGAATTAGGTCAAAAAGGCCAACATGGCCAGTTACATGTAATATCCAGTTTTTACATTAAATGACATAATAAAACCCTAAATAAAGTTGAAAGGATGATGTCAGTCCCTTTTAGGGTGACATTAGGACTTCTTAGGGAAACGTTGGTCTCCAGGAGAAAAATCTTAGCCCTCCTTGGGCCTCTAGATCCTGCCACACATGCCACTTGGCACACAACTGCCTCCAAAGTGTCCAAAAAATTGGGTGACATCATGGGTCGCATGGGTGACATCATGGGCCTTCCAAGGCATACATCATGGTGAAAAGGGAAAGACCCCCCTAGGTCTAGGCCTTCCAGGATGTCCCTGGTGGAATTTCCTCCTCTCTCTATGGTGCAAACCTTTGATCTATCTCCTCCCCTGGTTGGGGTCTCAGCATCCATCTGGTGGGATTTTATCCCTATGGAGGTTCAAACTAATCATCTCCCCATGTGTACCTATCCATTGGGTGTGGCACTGAAACATAAAAAATTATTCCCTCAATGGGCTCACATGTCACAGGGATCATAGTAATGCCAGACACATCTAATAATCAAGTTATTTAAACATGTGCATGAAACCCCTTTTCCCAGACAAGTGCTCAAAGACGTTATGTTATTCTACAAGCCAGGTTTGGAGGGGACATTAGGATGTCCTATTGGGCTAGTGCTCATTAGATGTGGGATGTTTCTGGGTGAAGACAAATCCAGGCCATGTAAGTGGGTGAGGTGGTAAGGGATGTCTGAGCAATGGGTGTAGTGATGACATGGAAATGTATGGCTCAACTATGGGTTCCTATGAAGAGGGTGATATGCACCTTGAAATGAATGCAAATGTTTCCAAGCCCATTCATTCCTTTTATCTTTTATTCTTATTGTTTTTTTCTTTCAAGAGACTAGTTAGGGGACACTTCCCTGGCATGGTGACCAGTGGTGACAATGTTACCCACAAGCATTTCACAAAATGAGAAGTTTGGCTCATGATGAGACCCCCTTTATCTTGGCTATGCCACCAAGAGCCACTACCCTACCATGGTGACCAACTTAATGGTAGTGTCATACCGCTACATTCCCATGGACCTAATAGGTTGGCTCGTGATGAGACCCCCTATCCTCCAACTAGGTCTTGGTTTATTATTTTTATGGGTCCCTCTGTTTCTTGCTAAGAAGCCTTTTATTTCTTACTCGAGGATCCCTGGGCAAAGCATATGAAGGTTTCATTCTTTCAACTTTTATCTTTTTCCAACTACTTTTACCCTCTGGGCCTTTAGCCCCTTCTTCCCACAAGGTAAGGTACAACCCTTTGCTAGCTTGGAAAACCCAATGCTTAGACTAGTGTATGGGATGGATGAGAGGGAAAAAGATGAAAAGTGGTAAGTATAGTGGGAATAGATGATGACCTTTCATGAACTGCCCCTAATCGAAACTAAAACCCTATGGGAACCAACTTACTAGGGCATCCTGTCATTCCCCCTAGGTGTGGTCAAGTGGAAAGGAATAAGGTCCAAGCACATGTTATAAGTAAAAATAATTAAATTCACATATTCAAATGTTTTGAGAATCAAAGTGACACATACCATGATACCCAGAATCATTACCTCATGGAGCAAGACCCATTGTTGTTGAAGGACCAGACCAATGGGATGGATGTTGTTGGTGCTGACAAGGTGGAGGCACTGAAGAAGAAAAGGATGGGCCCTCCAGGGCCAGGATCAATTTGATATGGCTCTTGGTACTCCATGTCTATGACTTTTGGGCCTTGAGACATAATCTCCTTAGTTATCCCTAAGGTAGGGGATAACAGGCTACACAAATAAACTTAATTACAACTTCAGAATAATGTAGATAAAGTGAGGTAGGAAAATAGTCATCAATGATATAGTTTGGTATGGAAAGCTTAATCATTAGAACTAATAGTAACTTGAATAACGGGCATAATCAGAAGGATCTAGGTTGGAGGAGAATAGGATAGGCCTCAAGATGAAGGTCTCTAGCTGACAAGGTTCATGTCAGTGAGGGAAAGAAGATCACTATCAATACAATCAATGTTGATGAGGGTTCAACACCTTTATACTAGCATAACATTAATAGAAAAAGGAAACTCGCCGAAAAGAAGGGCATCATGGAGAGAGAAAGGAAGTTTGTCGATACACCATGTATCAGTTAAGATGGGGTGATCTATGTTGATGTATATCGGTAGTCGGAAGTGGATGAAGTGTCGATGTATCAACGTTCAATGATTGATGGGTGATGGTGTATCGGTACCCATAAAATGATCGATGTCGATACACTAGAAAGTGGAAAAATGATCCAGGTGGATATCGGTGTCCACCCACCTCTTCCAACTAGCTCACATACAGTTTTCAACTTGGCAGTTCTTTTCTAGCTTTTCGGGTTGTAAACGTTCGAGGTCGTTTTGAGGCCCTAAACAATGTTTTTTGGGCCTGCCACAGTCACACTATTAACATATTCAAAGTGTGGCGACATAATAGTTATATCTTGGATAGAAATTTCCAACCGACTATTGTGTGCCTAAAATAGACATCGTATGCAATAGTTACGACCTAGGGAAGTTGATTTACCAACTTACCCCATCGGGACCCACATGAATTTTGGTGCTTCATTTCCTAGGGTTAGGTTTTTGGATGTCTAGGGTTTTTTTATTACTTCTTGATGCTAAAAGGGCCTGGAGGCCTCATTGCAATGTGCTCAAATGAATGCGTGTACCATCCACATATCTTCTTAGAGATTGGCTACCACCATTCGGGCAAGAATGTTTCATTCTTCATTTTACAGTTTCAACATATTTCTTTATTGAATAGAAGTTAAGGTTCATTGTATCACTGCTATTTTTATATGTATATCTACATTAATGTTATAGATCTTTGTTTCATTTCATTCCGCTCATAAATCTGGATCAGTGGTATAAGAGAGGTCTTCTCTTCATTTGTTTCTTTGTGCATGTCCCCAACGAGGTGAGGGTATAATTAGATGGGACTTGAACCAGTTGAGCCTTTGCAAGATCGGCCTCACCAAACCCAAAGGCCTCTCACAGGGGAAGAAAAGAGAGATGATGGTGCGGGATATCCCTTTAAACTATTGATCTAGGAAGCCCTCGCACGACAGATAAATGAGATGATGGATAAATTTGCATAAATCCTTCGATGATTTCCAATAAGAGACACATATTCCTAGAGAAGAGGCACCGCCCCCTTCAAGGTACATATAAATTTTTATATTCCTATATTTGAAGGTAAAATATATGCGAATGTTGTAGACAGATGGTTAAACCTTCTAGAAGCGTATTTTTTTGTCCATAGCTTTTTCAATAGAGAAAATATTACATTTGTGCTCTTTAAGTTTGCCCCCCTTATCAAAGATTGGTGGGAGACTTTATATGAGTAAAAGAAAACAGAGGGATCTACATAATTTTTAGTCACACCCACTTGGGCTTCTTTTAGGGATGTTATTAAGGAACAATACTACCCTATGTTGGAGAAATTTCTATTTTTGACTCACTAGTTCAGTGGGAGTTAACTGACTATTATATTTTAGACTTTATATTTAGACCATCACTATTATGCATGGATGCATTTCTAAGGAAAATTAACTACTTGATTGATTTTCTTAATTATGGAATGTTCTTCCCTGTATATGAGTGTATTCCACTCATTCATTGCATCATATTGATCATCATCTACATATCAATCATCATTCATTGATCAACTCATTGGAGTAGTGTGAATATATTTTCTCATTCTTCCATATTGAATATATCTTCCTTTCTTGATAAGATTTGTTTGTATTTTCTTTAGCTATATCTCCTGTGTAGGTTTTGATGAAACATTGACATGGTATCAGAGCTACGCTGCTTAGAGCAAGCTAGATAAGCCAGAGAATAAGGAAAATCAGAGTTTCAACAAGAAAAATATATGGTCGTATCATTCAGTTGTGATTTCTACCAAAAAATTAAATTTCAGAGGAAAATTCCAAATTGATAAGTAAATCGACCCATTCTACAAGTGGGTTTTCAACCGTTTGGAGAAATTCCTCACCATTTTCTCAAAAAGGAAGTTGGAAGATCACCTCCTGAAACTGATATGAATCCATGGTTGTACATGTCTATAGTGATTTCTCCCAAAATATTAAATTTATGAGGAAACAACCTGAGTGAGAAGTAAATCGACCCATTCTACAAATTGTTTTTCAACCGTTTGGAGAAATTTGTCACCGTTTGCTCAAAAAGGAATCTGGAAGATCATCTCCTGAAACTAATACAAATTTTCCATTGTAAGTGCCTTTTGTGCAGTAATTTCTCAATATTTTAGTTGCATATTGAGAGTAAAGTTTAGGGGTTCTTAGACTCAGCTGGGAGAGAATAATTGTAATGGAGGAAAAATATGCAGTTATATTGACCCTTGAGAGTCTGAATTCAAAACTTTTCAAAGAAGTTAGCAAACTTCAAGGTGAACAAGAGAGATCCAATATTTGTATTCAAAACATGTGTACCTATTTTTCCAGGGATTATGGACTCATTGGGAGTCTAATGGAGGATTAAGAATATAAAATTGATACTTGGACCACCTGCATTAATGAGATAGAGGAGAAAAATTCACTATTCTCAATGAACATTTTTTGGCTGATTTAAAAGAGAAGGAAGATATTATTGCTTGTTTGCAGAAAGATCTACAACAATATCTTGCTTCCAATGTTGCTTTTGCATTGCTAAGCACTAATGATCTTCCTTCACCAAATTTTGAGTTGCACACTCGTGGTTTTTAGTGGTATATGTTGGTGGTGGCCTTGGTGAGAATGGAAAGGGGATTGTACATCCCATTCAACCTGTGATGAGACTAGTAAAAGCTAGACTTGGTTTTGTTAGGAATTCATCACTAGTAGCAAGTTGTCTCAATATGTCAGCCATTAAAAATCAATTTTTTCAATCACAAGAGTCCATCACACAAGATGAATCTTCTATTATTGAGTTGAAACAACCACCACCTACATCTCTTATTGATACAACTTTGGAGCTTTCACAGCCAGATTTGACACCAACTTCGACATTAGAGTTGCCATTATCAAACTCTTCATCACCATCATCGTAGTGTTTGGAAGAAATAGACTCTTGAACAACATCTTCATGGTCTACATACTCCACATATCAACATCCTTGACATCATGATCGAAGAAAATGTTGTCTTCCTTTCAAGTATCCACAACCTTTTGTCAGTTCCTCTTCTTTCAACTCATTGATGAAGAGGAGTATACGACAACATATTGGCAAGGTACCAACTCCAAGGATTGTTTTTGGTTGAATTGATGATTGGTCATGGAAGCATTTGAGTAACTATTTGAGGACATATTACATATGTGTTTCATCCACGATACATGGGAACCATTATCATTGTTCTTGACTTGGTCGATTATGTATCCTTTGCAATTCCATTCACCACTATTTTGATGACTTTTACGATGTTTTCTTCTATGTTTTGGAAGCACTCTGACTAGCCCAACTATCTTGGTGTAAGATAGAGCCTTAATGTTTGAAGATATCTGATTGTTTTCAACTAGTATCAGCTACAACATTTCATCTTCATCACACCCATTGAAGCATATTATGATTTCTCATCATCAAATCATGCTTCATTGAGTTGCCATTTGTTCTTGGTTTTGGGGACTGTCTATTTGCCACATGGTGGATCTCATATGTTCTTTTATTCTTTTGATGCATTGTATTTTGAGGGGGGGTTTTGTTCCCATGTGGTTTTCCCTCTTTCCTCATTTTTATTTAGTGTTCTTTAGTTTCATTGTACATGAGTACCTAATATGGCCTAGTTTCCGGAACTCATTTTTTCCTCCATAGTGATGTTCAGGGGGGGGTGTTGGAGAAATTTATATTTTCGACTCACTAGTTCAATGAGAGTTAACTGATTAGTTATATTTTAGACTTTCTATTTAGACCATCACTATTGTGCATGCATGCATTCCTAAGGAAAGATAAATGATTGATTTCTTTTCTTAATTATGGAATGTTCTTCCCTATATATGAGTGTATTCCACTCATTCATTGTATCATATTGATCATCATATATGTATCAATCATCATTCATTGATTAGCTCATTGGAGTAGTGTGAATATATTTTATCATTATTCCATATTGAATCTCTCTTCCTTTCTTGATAAGCGTTGTTTGTACTTGATTTAGCTAGATATCTTGCACAGGTTTTGATGAAACATTGACAGTTGGAAGTTATGATGAATTATATAAAATATGGACCACACTACAAAAGGAAAGGGACCAAACAGTGTCAAAGTTCACTAGTGTCTTCCATAGCTTGTGCACCAAGCTGGGTATCAAAGACTCTGAGAAACATATGGTTCTCAAGTACCACGATGGTCTGCACAGATACATCCAGATAGAAATGGAGTTTATGGACATCTCGTCCTTGGGCACGACCTATCGATATGTCGTCAAAATTGAGCAGAAGCTTAAACAAAAGACACAACAGTTTGGGTCTACAAAACCCTCACAGCAGAATCAAGGTAAAGGCGACCCCAACCCGCAGAACAAAGGGCAGAGCAAGGATGGACAACCTCAAGACAACAAGTCAAAACCGTAAAAAAAAGAACAATGGGAAGACAAAGAAATACATCAGGAAGTGGTGTGAGTTCCATAAAATCCCCTGGCATAACACCACTGAATTTCTCTCAAAGAAGTCATTGGTGGTCGAGGTGAAAGCCTCTGAATCGAATGTGGGCTCTGACTCTGAGTCAAAACCATAAAAAGGGGAATGGATCATTGACGTAGAACCCAATGCCACCGTTGCTACCACCAAAGTCCATCCCATTGAACTTGATGAACTATAGGAAGGCGAGTGCCTATTTAATTCACATATTTGGGTGAAGGGTACTCCATTTCACTTCATCGTTGATAGTGGTAGCTAGAAGAACTTCATCTCAGCATGGTTCATCAAGCGGTTGGCTCTGCCAACAACACCACACCCACAACCATACACCATCAGATGGCTCCTCCAAGGGAGAGATCTCCACATCATCTAAAAGTGTCGCCTTCCCTATGGCATCAATCCATTCAAAGATGAGGTATTGTGTGATGTCACCCCCTTGAAGTTTGTGATGTTATTTTGGTCCAACCTTATTTATGGAAACATCATGATGTATATGATTCTAGGCCTCGTAGTGTTCTTATTAATTTGGACAGGAAATTGTATACGATACCTGATGTAGTCCCACCTACTTTTATTTCCTTGATCTTTGATAAGCAATGCAGGAAGGTCATCTCTCAGACCGAGAAGTTTTTCTTCTTCATGGTTTGTGCTCAAAGTGAGAAGAAGGTTGCAGCCACATCCATGGCCTTCATGATAGGTCTCTCCACGAAGGAGAAACAAGTTGATAAGGTCATGGAAGAATACAAAGACATCTTCTCCTCACCCACTGGGGTAAATCTACACTATTATGTCAAGCACCTAATCGATATGACCCCCAGAACACTGCTACCCAATGGGCCAATCTATCATCGCTATATGTCAGAAAATGAGGAAATAAAGCACCTAATCCAAGAGCTTCTTGAAAAGGGTCACATCCGACCAAGCTCATCGCCTTGTGGAAGCCCAATTGTGCTTGTGTAGAAGAAATACGGGACCTAGCAACTTTTCATTGATTATTGGGCCCTAAATAAAATCACAGTCAGGAACCGATACCCAATTCCCTGCATTGACGATCTCCTTGACCATCTCAAGGGGGACAAATACTTAAGTAAGATTTATTTGAATTCCAGCTACCATGAGGTCCTAATAGAGCATACCAATGTTTGGAAGACTACCTTCAAGTCTAAATAAGGTCTTTTTGAATGGTTGGTGAAGCCCTTTGGATTGAAAAATGCCCTATAAACTTTCATGAGGATGATGGATGATATATTGCATCCTTTCAACAATTATTTTGTGGTGGTGTATTTGGATGACATCCTCATATTCAAAATAAGTTGGGCAGAACACTTGCATCATATTCAATAAGTTTTGCAGACTCTGCAAAGACACAAGCTATATGCAAATTTGCAAAAATGCTCCTTCGACATGAACAAGATCTGGTACCTAGGCTAAATTGTTGATGAGCATGGGGTGCATGTCTATACAACCAAGATCCAAGTCATCTGTGACTGGAAATCCCCGACCACACTCACTAAGTTTTAGAGCTTCTTAGGCCTTGCCAATTTCTATCGCAAAATTTTGTTCGGATTCTCCCACATTGCATGGGCCCTTAGCCAAGTAACCAAGGGTGGTGGCAAGGAAAAATACATGTGGGTTCAATCGCAACAAAAAACATTCGATGATTTGAAGCAATGCTTGTGCTAAACCCCTATGCTCTCATTACCTGACCTACAACAACATTTTGAGATTGAAATAGATGCTTTAGACTATGTTTTGGGCATAGTTCTCACTCAACATGGACATCCCACGGCCTATCATAGTGAGACGATATCAGATATTTTCCGTAAGTACCCCACTTATGACAAATAAATGTAATCCATCGTAAAATCCTACCTCGAGTGGAGGCATAAAATTCTGGGGAAGGAGATAGCCATCCACACTGATCATAAGCCCCTGTAGTTCATGCAGACACAAGGAAAATTGTAGAATAATCACAATCATAAGTGGTCCAAATACTTACAATAGTTCCATCTCAACATCAAGTATAAGTTAGCGAGCACCAACCAAGTTGTTGACTGCCTCAGTCAACCTCCAATTGCAACACTAACCACAGTGCTATACTCCTATGGACATGAGACCTCTGGATGAACCCAACTCTATGATAAATATACTAACTTAGCCACTACCTACCATATGCTGGGCACAAACATAGTTGTCGCTAATTTCCATCTTTGATTGGATTTTTTGTGCCATCTGGGTCATCTTTGTGTCCCATCAAGAGCAAAAGCGAAGATAATTTGGGAATCTAACTATAGTCATATGGTAGGAAACTTTGGCGTAGAAACGACAGTGGTAGTGTTGTAACAATATGTATATTGGCTGAAACTTCGATAGGATGTCAACAAGTATATAAGGTCTTGCACGGACTAGGCCATTTCCAAACCATCCATTACGAAACAAGGCATGTACAACCCTTTTGTTGATTAATTTAGGATGCCATTGATGTCATCCCTTGAATGAATCCTGATAGCACAAAGGATGAACTCCAAAGTGGTCCCCTTATGGTGAAAGCCCTCACGAGAAGACGCTTTGCGGATTGAATTATCCTAGAAGTATGGTTAGAGAACCCATGCTTATTTGTGGAATAATGAGATGAAGGTCAATGAATGTTTCAGTGACATTATCCTATATGTATAGTTCTTTTCATGCCATTTCCAGTGGTATGTGGAACATCACATAACTCCTCACGGTTAGAGAGTTATGGCCATAAGAAGTTGGAGAACCCAGGTCTCGGTAAGGGACCCAAGTTTGTTTGATGGATAATGGTATGAGTTTTGATTTATTTTCAGGTAATATTATTCTATATGGATAGTACATGTCATTCCATTTCTGGTGGTATGTGGAACGTCACATAACACCTCACGGTTTGAGAGTTATGGCCTTACGAAGTTGGAGGACCCTCATATGTCATCTAGAAGCCCCAAAAGGTCAAAGTAGTCAAAGTGGTTTAAGAGATTTTAGAAGGTAAATAATAAAGTGAAGTGATGAGTGTACTATAATTCAAAGTGAATACAAAATTAATTATTTAAATAATAAATTTAATGGAGAAATTAGAAGTGGGTTAACCCTAAAATAAGGAAAGTGGGCAAAGTGACCTAGAAGATGTTTTTAAGGAAGCTACTTGGAGAGTATAAATAAGAGTAAAGACTCTTTCATTTAATATCACACTTGAGAATATTGAATATCTATAGGTTTATGAGGTAACCAAAGTATATCTAAGCCGAATTTTAGAAGGAAGGTGAAGAAAAGAAGGTCAGAATTCAAGGGAGGATAAATTCTTTTGATGATGCTTTCTAAGGTATGTTATTTATAGGTCATCTCACCATTTTCGCAATATTTTTTTTTCTAGAATGCTTCAGACCATGAAATTGATATTCCATTGAGGAAACATATCCATGTATCTTTGGTAAAAAATTCATCTTGTGGGTCGTTTTATTTTTGGAGTTACACTCTGTGGAAAATAGGGTTTGTGGCTAGTCCTG
The DNA here is from genome assembly GCA_009831015.1 of Picea engelmannii. Lineage (NCBI taxonomy): Eukaryota > Viridiplantae > Streptophyta > Pinopsida > Pinales > Pinaceae > Picea > Picea engelmannii. The sequence goes on along the minus strand of ML782496.1, from coordinate 629,700 downwards.
AAACTAGTCTAAAACAAGTGTTTCGGGAAAAAACGTCATAACTTCTTCATACCAGATATAAATTTAGTAAGACAAACAAATTTTTTTATATTACAATCTGTAGTATTCTATGTAACATTTTCAGATCGATTCAACAAATATTACATGTGGGGTTCGCTCTACAATGTCACTCTCTAGAATAAGACAGAATTTAACAAGGTATGCCATTTTTGCTATAACTTCTTTTCTGAGAGGTTTCAAGTAGTGAAACCTGAAGGAATTACACAAAACACAATGAAGAACATTGTTTATTAGTTTCAGATATTTATTCATTACAGGTACATAGTTATGATTATTTCAAGTTAGGGTTGTTGACTAATCCAAAACTGGTCATGTGAGACTAAAGAAACGTTTGATGAAAATGCTAGTATTTTGTTGTTAAAGTTAAGGAAGGTTCACAGGTATGTGATCATATGCACCAGGTCTATTAAAAATTTACAAATCATATTTGTATGATGAAATTTATGAGGGATTTTGTTTAAGGTACATGTTGGGTACATGGTTGAGACAAGTAGTTGATGAGTTGGCACATACATGAGGTGTATAGTTGATGATGTTGGTACATATTGATGAGTCATAGTTGATGAGTAGGTGACACATTATTGGTACATACTTGGTACATGGTTGGATGCACTTGTTTATGGTATAGGTTGATTACAGGTTGTTTCGTACATGTTGGTGCATGGTTGATGCACTTGTTTATGGTACAGGATGATTACAGGTTGAGGTACATGTTGATACATGGTTAATTCATGGTTCAGGTTTATTGGTACAAGTTTACAACAGTATATCTCACAGTGATAGTGTGAAAGTGGTTCCATCATTCTACTTCTACTTCAAGGCGGTTGGACGGGGCAAGGACAGGTGGTTGTAGCCACCTTCTGGTTGTAGCTGGAGAACATAGGGGTTGTAGTCTCCTTCTGGTTGTAGCCAGAGAATTGGGGAGTTGGATATTATCTCTAGTTGTAGCCTGAGAAACTAGGAGGTTGCAGCCTCCTTCCAGTTGCAGTTGGAAAACAAAGGAAGTTGGTGCTTCCAATGAATGTAATTCTTCAAGACATATAAGAAAAAACATTCTGTGGTTTTCTCCCTCTTTGGGTTTCCATGTAAAACACTGGTGTATTGTGTATGTGTATGATTGTTCAATTGTTTATTTCTCATTATTGGATGATAATTCTACATTGATATAACACTTGGATTATTTGGTTAAAAAGGATTATAATTGCTCTATTACTAATTCACCCCCCCTCTCAGTAATCCAACAATTGGTATCAGAGAGAGTTCCTTCAGAAATCAGTTTAACCACTGAAAGGTAGATCATGGAGAGAAAAAACTTGTATAAAAATGGAATACCACAGTTTGATGGACAGAAGTATGCTTTTTGGAGCATAAGGAGAAGACATATATACAGGCAAAGGGATTTGAAATTTGGAAATCAATTGTAGATGGATACACAACACCAACAGTTCCACCAACAAATGAAAAAGCAGTGAAACTCGGTCAAAATAATTCCAAAGCCACAAATGCACTTTTGAATGGTCTTAGTGAAACAGTATTCACCAAAGTTGCACATTGTAAATCTGCTAAAGAGATTTGGGACAAGATTTGAAATATTTATGAATGAGATTCAAAAGTCAAAGCAGCAAAGCTTCAAACTTATAGAGGTCAGTTTGAACAACTAAAGATGAAGGAATATGATAATATTGCAGCCTACTTCTTACGAGTCGATGAAATAGTGAATGCAATAATAGGATTGGGAAAAGAAATTGAAGAAACTGTAATTGTTCAAATGGTACTAAGATCTCTTCCTATGAGATTTGGCCCTAACATATCATCACTAGAAGAAATATCAAATATGATCTCAATACGCATGGATGAACTGCATGGAATCTTCATAGCATATGAAATGAGAACTGAACAAGAAAATCCAGATGTAAAAGAAGAAACCTTCAAAGCATCCAAAAGATCAAAGAAAAAGGAAAACCAACAAGAAGAACATAGAAGCAATAGTGACGCCTCAGAAGATGATGAAGAAGTGGCCAACTTAGTCAAAAGACTGAACAAGGGAACCGAAGGTTACTCAAAATGAAAACAAACATATAAAGGAAAAAGAACTACAAATAAAGTTTTCAAGAAAATATTATGCACACAAGAAGACATCTCATCATCAGATGAAGACGAAGTCAGTGACAGTGAGACAGGAAGAGTTCTATTCATGGAAATATAAGACTATGATAAAGAAGACTTCGAAGAAGAATACGAAGAAGCCGAAGAAGAATATGAAGAAGAAATTTAAGAGGTAGAAGTTGACTACTGAGAAGAATTGATGTGTGCCATAGAAGTTATCAGAAGAAAAACAAGAAACTACAAGCGGAACTATACAAGAAAGAAGATACTCAAGAACTAGAACAAATGATCACAAATTTGAAGGTTCAAATAAAAGAAGATAAAATAATTGAAGAAGCACTCAAAGAACAACTAGAAGAAAAGGACGGAACATTGGAAATTTGGATGCAGAGATTGTCACATTAAGAAAGGATATTCAAAAGAAAAATATGTAGAATAGCTCAAAATTTTTGGATGACATTATCATCAATCAAAAATATCATCTTGACAAGTCCAGACTTGGACACAATCAGACAGAAAAGGGATCAATCTCCAAAACAACAGAGCAAGAAACATATCCAAATAGCTATGTAGAAACAATCAAAGGGGATAGGAAGATTACAGGGACACTCCTCCACTGAGAAGATTCAGATTTCAGAATCAACAACAAATAGATAGGCCTCAAGAAGAATAAGGATTCATAAGATCACCTCCTTTCAGAATATCTCCAACTCCTAGGTATCAAACTATATTTTTTGTTTTATGTTATGAATGTAATAATTTTAGACATAAAGCTATGAATTGCAAAGCTAACAACAGGAACATAAACAACTTTGAAAGTCATACAAAAAATGGTTATCCAAGAAGGCCTAGTGAAACACAGAGAAGAAGTTACAACAGGTTTGAATCTTTGAGCACTGAAGTGGAATGTTACAAATGTAACAAATTTGGACACATGGCCAAATATTTCAGAATGGAAGTCCCTCCTAGAGAACCACAATAGAATAACAACAGTCACAAACGGGAACCTCAGAAAAGGACATGGATAAGAAAGCATAATCAATATAGCAATGAAGAATGCACACTCGCTCTACAAGCTAAGAAAAATAAACGTGGTTGGTATCTTGACAGTGGTTGTTCAAAACACATGACAGGTGATAGAGAAAGGTTTCTTACATTAATAAAGGAAAGAGATGGACCAGTCTCCTTCAGAAATGATGATTCAACTAAAATCATTGGAAAAGGCACAGTCAGAATTGGGAACAAGAATACAAAGGCAGAAAATGTTCTACTAATAGAATATATGAAAAATAATCTTCTATGTGTGAGTCAAATGTGTGACCAAGGTCATAAGGTTACTTTTAATTCACAAAAGTGTGAGATAAGAAAAGAAGGTTCAAGAACTTCATGACCTTGTGGATTTCTACAGCTGCAAGAACTTCAAGGAACATATATGTGTTAAGTGAAATTGGAAATGAAAAGTGTTGTCTAGGAAAGGAAGATTAAAGTTGGTCATGGCACATAAGAATGGGTCACATACATTTTGATAACCTTGTCAAAGTCAACAAAAGAGAGGCAGTCAGAGAAATGCCCCAGATCACAAAACCAACCAACACTTTATGCAAGCATTGTCAACAAGGAAAGAAAACAAAGACCAGGTTCAAATCAAAGGAATATTCAACGACAAGACCACTAGAAATTATGCACATTGATCTAGTTTGACCAACTACAATAAAGGGTTTATAAGGTGAGAAATACTTTATTCATTAGTTGATGATTATACAAGAATGACTGCAGTTTTCTTTCTCAAGAATAAGTCAGAAGATTTTGAAAACCTTAAGATCTACAAGGAAATGGTTGAAAATGAAATGGATTCAAAAATCAAATGCTTGAGATATGATAATGGAGGAGAGTTCACTTCAAAGGAATTTATGGACTAATGTAGTATTCATGGAATAAAAAGGCAATTCTCTGTTGCTAGGACACCTCAACAAAATGGAGTTGTTGAAAGAAAGAACAGGACAATACAGGAAATGGCTTGAACAATGCTAATGGATTCTAGATTGACAGATATATTTTGGACACAGGTAGTGCATACAAAAATTCACATTCAAAACAAAGTAATGCTCAGAAACAACACTGACAAAAATCCCGATGAGATATGGAAAGGAAGACCAAAAAATGTGAATCACTTCAGAGTTTTTGGAAGCAAATGCTACATCAAAAGAGAAGATGGCAGAATGGGAAAGTTTGAATCTCATGTGGACAAAGGAGTGCTTTTTGGTTACTCAAGTACAAGGAAAGCATACAAGTGTTACAATATGATATTGAACAAAGTTGTGGAAAGCATCAACGTAACAATTGATGAAACAGGAAGACCAAAATGAAAGGAAGAAGAAAATGAATCAATGGAACAACCTTTCAAAGAAGAAGTAGAAGATGAAAAATAAGTAGAAGAGGAAGATGAAGAGAATCCAACAGAAACAGAATATCAAGTTCAGCAAGTGTCTCCAAAGACACCTAGCAGACGAGTAAAGAAGAATCATCCTTTAGATATGATTATCGGAAACAAAGATGCAGGAGTTTAGACTAGAAGAAGAATCTATTCACCAAAACAAACAAACCTAGCACTCTTATCTACAATTGAACCAAACTGTTTTGAAGAAGGCAGAAAAGATGAATTTTGAAATAAGGCCATGGATGAAGAATTGGATCAAATAGAGAAAAATGACACTTGGGAATTGGTTCCAAGACCAAAGAATAAGAATGTGATCGGCACAAAATGGGTTTTCAAGAATAAATTGATTGAAGATGGATAGGTTAAAAGGAATAAAGCTAGATTGGTATGTAAAGGATATGCACAGATTGAAGGAATTGACTTTGAAGAGACATTTTTCCCAGTTTCAAGAATGGAATAAATCCATTTTATTTTATCTTATGCATGCTCTAAAAATATTAAAGTGTATTAGATGGACGTAAAATCATCTTTTCTGAATGGGGAACTTGAAAAATAAGTCTACATTGAACAACCAGAAGGATTTCAGTTGTCAGAGAAGGAAAATTATGTGTGTAAATTAAAGAAGGCCTTGTATAGTCTAAAACATGATCCTAGAGCATGGTACTCTAGACTGGATAAGTATCTACAACATGCAGGGTTCAGAAAAGGAAGTGCATACAACAACCTCTACATCAAGGTAAGTCAAGTTAATATTTTATTAATCGAATTTTATGTTGATGATATTATTTTTGGTAGTGATGATGACAGGTTAAACCAGAAATTTGCAAAGGATATGCAAAATGAATTTGAAATGTTGTTACTTGGAGAACTATCCTTCTTTCTAGGACTTTAGATACATCAAAGCAACCAAGGAATTTTTATTTCTCAAACCAAGTATATCGAAGAAATGATAAAGAGGTTTGGAATGAAAGATTTCAAACTAGTTATCACTCCCATGCAAACCAGTTGCAAGTTGAGCAAAGATGATGATTCAAAGTCTACAGATTAGAGGAAATATAGGTCTATGATTGACAGCCTACTATATGTGACAACATCCAGACCAGATGTAATGCAAGCAGTTGGACAGGTGGCATGATTTCAAGTAGCACCAAAGGAATCACATGTATTAGCAGTGAAGAGGATTTTCAGATATCTCAAAGGAACAAAAGATTTTGGATTATGGTATCCAGAAGGAAAGGATCTATCACTTATTGCCTACACATATGTAGATTGGGCAGGTTGTATTGATGACCAATGAAGCACCAATGGAGAAACGTTCTACTTGGGTGAGTGTTTAGTATCATGGCTAAGCAAGAAACAATCATCAGTATATTTATCTACAACTGAGGCAGAGTATATTACAACAACATCACATTGTACACAGGTTCTTTGGATGAAACAAACTCTGACAGATATACATGTTGAGTATGATGAGCCCATTCCAATCTATTGTGATAATAAAAGAACCATTAGTATCTCAAAGAACCCAATGATTTACTCCAAGACGAAGAACATTCCAATCAAGTATCACTTTCTATGGGAGCAAGTTGCAGAAAAGAACATCAAAGTTGATTATGTGGGCACAAAAGAATAAGTGGAAAACATATTTACAAAACCACTTCCACGGGAAGCCTTTGAGTATATTCACCAAAGACTCAGAGTTATTTCTTATCCAAAATGAATTCTTTTGAATTCTTATCTTATATGTCTTAGATGTACACGAGGAAGCATCATAAAGAGGACAGTTCACTCAGGGGGAGCAACCCCGGGTGGAAAGATACCTTTTCCATTGATGAAAAAGGGGGAGAGATTCATCAAATGAAAAAAACAGAGGCATGGTTCCAGGGGGAGAAATAGTGACAGAGATTTAGAGGACAGAGGCATGTTTCTAGGGTGTTTCCAAGGGGAGCATGAGTGATATGACTTCAATATTGCATGACATAATTTCATTTTTGCATCAGAGTGTTGCCATCAATTCCAAAGGGGGATATTTTTGATTAAGTTTGGTTGTCATTGATTTAAAAACTTGAATAAATCCCTATAGAACAAAGGATGAACTCCAAAGTGGTCCCCTTATGGTGAAATCCCTCACGGGAAGACGCTTTGTGGATTTAGTTATCCTAGAAGTATGGTCAGAGAAACTATGCTTATTTGTGGAATAATGAGATGAAGATCAATGAATTTGTCAGTGAAACTATCCTATATGGATAGTTCTTGTCATTCCATTTCCGGTGGTATGTGGAATGTCACATAACGCCTCACGGTTAGAGAGTTATGGCCATAAGAAGTTGGAGAACCCAGGTTTGGGTAATGGACCCAAGTTTGTTTGATGGATAATGGTATGATTTTTGATATACTTGTAGGTAATATTATTATATATGGATATTAAATGTCATTCCATTTCTAGTGGTATGTGGAATGTCACATAACTCCTCACGGTTTGAGATTTATGGCCTTACGAAGTTGGAGGACCCTCATATGTCATCTAGAAGCCCCAAAAGGTCAAAGTAGTTAAAGTGGTTTAAGAGATTTTAGAAGGTAAATAATAAAGTGAAGTGATGAGTGTACTATAATTCAACGTGAATACAAAATAAATTATTTAAATAATAAATTTAATGGAGAAATTAGAAGTGGGTTAACCCTAAAATAAGGAAAGTGGGCAAAGTGACCTAGAAGATGTTTTTAAGGAAGCTAATTGGAGAGTATAAATAAGAGGCAAGGCTTTCTCATTTAAGATCACACTTGAGAATATTAAATATATATAGGTGTCTAAGGTAACCAAAGGATATCTAATCTGAATTTCAGAAGGAAGGTGAAGAAAAGAAGGCCGGAATTCAAAGGAGGATAAATTCTTTTGATGATGCTTTCTAAGGTATGTTATTTACAGGTCATCTCACCATTTTCACAATAACGTTTTTTATAGAATTATTCAGACCATTAAATTTCTATTCCATTGAGGAAACATATCCAAGTATCCTTGGTAAAAATTTCAGCTTGTGGGTCGTTGTATTTTTGGAGTTACACTCTTTGGAAAATAGGGTTTGTGGCTAGTCCTGAAACTAGTCTAAAACAGGTGTTTCAGGAAAAAACATCATAAATTCTCCATAATAGATCCAAATTCAGTAATACCAAATGTGTTGGTTAGAGTACAATCTGTAGTATTATTTTTAACATTTTCATATCGATTCAACAAATATTCGGTGCGGGGCACGCTCTACAAGGTCGCTCTCTAGAATAAGCCAAAATTCAGCAAGGTATGCCATTTTTACTATAAATCCTTTTTTGAGAGGTTTCAAGTAGTGAAAACTGGAGGAATTGTATAAAACACACTGAAGAAAATTGTTTATCATTTTCATATATTTATTCATTACATGTACATAGTTATGATTATTTCAAGTTAGGGTTGTTGACTAATCCAAAACTAGTCATGTGAGACTAAAGCAAATTTTGATGAAAATGCTAGTCTATTGTTGTTAAAGTTAAGGAAGGTTTGCAAGTATGTGATCATATACACTGGGTCTATTGTAGAGTTACAAATCATATTTGGATGATTAAATTGATGAGGGATTTTGGTTAAGGTACATGTTGGGTACATAGTTGAGACAAGTAGTTGATGAGTTGGCACATACATAAGGTGTATAGTTGATGATGTCGGTACATAATGATGAGTCATATTTGATGAGTAGGTGACACATGATTGGTACATACTTGGTACATGGTTATATGCACTTGTGTATGGTACAAGTTGATTACAGGTTGTTTGGTACAGGTTGGTGCATGGTTGATGCACTTATTTATGGTATAGGTTGATTACAGGTTGAGGTACAGGTTGATGCATGGTTTATTCATGGTTCAGGTTTATTGGTACAAGTTTATAGTGGTATATCTCACAGTGATAGTGTGACAATGGTTCCATCATTCTACATCTAATTCAGGGTGGTTGAACGGTGCAAGGATAGGTGGTTGTAGCCACCTTCTGGTTGTAGCCGGAGAACATAGGGGTTTGTAGCCTCCTTCTGGTTGTATCCAGAGAATTGGGGAGTTGGAGCTTCCCTCAGGTTGTAGCCTAAGAAACTGGGCGGTTGGAGCCTCCTTCTAGTTGCAGCTAGAAAACAAAGGAAGTTGGTGCTTCCAATGAATGTAATTCTTCAAGACATATAAGAAAACTCATTCTGTGGTTTTTTCCATCTTTGGTTTTCCACGTAAAACACTGGTGTACTGTGTATGTGTATGATTGTTCATTTGTTCATTGCTAATTATTGGATGATAATTAGACATTGATATAACACTTGGATTATTTGGTTAAAAAGGATTATAATTTCTCTATTACTGATTCACCCCCCCTTCTCAGTAATCCAACACCTCTGACTACTCCTGATAGGCCTTCCTTCAACCAAGTAGGGAAATGACTATGTGTTTGTGATTGTTGATCAATTTTCCAAGATGGTGATTATGGCCACATACAAGAAGAGCATCACAGTGGAGGCCACTGCCAAGATATTATTTGAATGAGTGTGGGTATATTTTTTGGATACCACAAAACATTATCTCAAATCAAGACAACCAATTCCTCAACACATTCTGTTCAAGCCTCTGATCATGGTTGGACACCAATCTCACCAAATCCACTGGATTCCATCTCCAAACGGATGACCAAACTGAGGTCATCAATAGGATTATCATGCATATCTTGCGAATTTGCAATTTAAAGAATTTGCACACATGGGATGAGAGTATTCCCTATGTTCAACACAGTTACACTAGATCCATACATATCTCAACTGGATACAACCCATTTCAGGTGGGGTTTGGATTTCAACCATTGGGTCCCATGGTTGTTGCACTACCCTTTACATCCACAAAGGAAAAATCGTTCCATGCTCAAAATGAGGCAGACAAAGACACTCGGTTCATTGAATGAATCCATCACATCCACCAATAGGTTCATGATATTTTGAATAATTCCAATGCCAAGTAAAAGTAGTGTCATGATCAACATCAGGTGCCCCACAAGTTTCAGGTGGGTGATAAATTTTGGTTGCATTTTCAAAAAAAACAACTTACAATACCCCATCAGAATATTCTTCCACTCTGCTATGGAACTTACACCATCACCCAATGATTTGGTTGACAATTGTTTCGAGCTCAACATTCCCCCCTTCCTTGGCTTGCATCCAGTGTTTAATGTGGATCTCCTTTGATCATACTTTCCACCATTTTTGGAAACTTCAAAGATAGAAAAACAGTTGACACCGACAGATATCAAACCTGACTACATGGAACAGGAATACATTGATCAGATCATGTACACCTAGGTTAAGGCTACTCTCTAATGGAAGCTTCAACTTTATCGTTCTATCAAAGAGGGGTAGTTCCTGCACCAAGGCAAGTGGCTCATATGGGGCCAAATTCAATAGAAATTTTCTCATATGATGAGAGAACTCAATGCAATGGAGACTATTTATTCCTAAGGGGGGAGTATTGATCTAGGTGGATATTGGTTTCCACCCACCTCTTCCAAATGGCCCACATACAATTTTCATCTTGGCAGGTGTTTTATAGCTTTTCGGGTCCTAAGCTTCCAGGGCCATTTTGAGGCCCTAAACAACATTTGTTGGGATGTACTCACTCACACTATAAACATAGTTAGATTGTGATGGGATGATGTGTATTCCTCGGGTATACCCTTCCAATGAGATATTGTGCACCTAAAATGAAGATCGTATGCAAAAGTTACGACCCCGGGAAGTTGATGTACCAATTTACCCCATTGGGGCCCACATGAATTTTGGCGCTTCATCTCCTAGGGTTAGGTTTTTGGATGTCTAGGGTTTTATGATTACTTCTTGGTGCTAAAAATTCTTGGAGGCCTCATTTTAATGTGCTCATATGAATGCGTGTAGCGGCCACATATATTCTCAGATATTAGCTACCGCCATTCAAGCAAGATTGTTTCATTATGCATTTTACAGTTTCAACAAATTTCTTTATTGATTAGAAATTAAGTTTCATTGTATCTTTATTGTTGTTCTCTGTATATCTTTGTTAATTTTATAGATCTGCGTTTCATTTTTCTCTTCTCATAAATCGGGATCACAAAATAAAATGTTTAAGTGTTGGCCCTTCCTGAGTATCGATAGAAAAGAGAGGATGGTCGTCGATGGGTTGGTGAAGAAATCACTAACTTGTCGATATTGAATATATCGGTGAAGAAAAAATTAACCTACAAATATAGATATAATAAATGGGTTAGAAGTTAGAAAACAATTTACATAAAAGTTCAAGAAAGTATATCGGTGAAGAAAAACCCAAGTCACTGATATGGGTTGTATTGGTGGAGGAAGAAGTATGTTTGTCGATACATCCTGTATCAGAGAGGAAAATAAGATTTTAGTTGAAATGAAGTGCATTGGCGAAGGAAAGATGAAGCTCGTCAATATACAATGTATCGATGGGCTAGAGTCATCTTTAAAATAGCTGAAATCCTCGATAAGTATGGAGAGTGAGAAGAGAAGCTTAGTCTTTTCCATTTCCATGAGAGATTCTAAGAGGGTTTCTAGTAGAAATGTTTAGTAGGGGGGGGGGGATTTTGTCTCTTAGAGAAAAGGTAAAAGAATAAACTAGGGAGCATGTTGTGTTGAAACAACAAATGGCATCTCATTAGGCAACGCCAAAATATCTGTTAGTCTTCCCTAACTTATGAGCAAAAAATGTAGAGGGTCATATAATCACTTTTAAGATCAGAAATTTTGGAATTAATGTGCAATAGTTACCTGAAAGATTCCATTATGGTGGGCTCACTGGTGATGCTTACTTTCTGGCTAGTAGAGTTAGTTTGTTTTAATAAGATGATGAATGATGGTGAGATTTATTTCCTTAAATTTCATTGATGATTCATGTTGCTATCTCCATCATGGGGTTGATATATGTTCGCGATATAAAAATATTTTCACCAAGTGCATATATATATATATATATATATATATATATATAGCTCCACTTATTGTGAGCGTCCATAGACCTGATGGAGTCACCATGGTGTCACAGACCTTGCTCCACTTCTAGCGATCATCCATAGCCCCATCGAAGATATCTTCATGTCTCCTAGTCTGGTCAATATTTTTTTCTCATTCCTTCCTAGTTTATTTAGTGTATGCTTAACATCTGATGAATGGATAAAGTAGTGGATTTATTTTATCCTGATAGGGGATGACTACCAGCTATTGATATTTACTATGTATATTTTTTGTACGTGGATAAATAATTTTATCCCTTTCAATTTTCATCCTTTATACTTTGACAATTCACCTTTCACACGAGCATCTACTTAGTGTGTGGGTGGTTCCCCCTTTACATAGGGTCTACTCACTAGAAAACATGCAAGAATGACCATTGATTAACTTTAGTTCATGCTCTGATAACTGTCACAATATTACAAAAATAGTTATGATTCATGTTCAAGAGGACCTTCCAGTTCAACTCATGAGATAGGAAACAAATGCAAGTTGATTCAAGCATGTTTCCAATGCAAAGGTGTTTCCTGTATGAGACAATAGAGGTGAGATATCTTAATGTAATCAAATATGATCAAGGATCATAATACTAACAAAAGTTATAGAATGAACTTCCTCCATGGGAAAAGATTATGGGGAGTGAAATAAATCACTCATATTCAAAATTATAAGCTTAACTCAGCCCAAAACTACTACAACTGAAAAATGAAAATGATGATTAAAGATATGCAGTTGGTGTTATAACCCTAAATTTCTCTACACATGCATACATGGCTTTGGCCCTCTTACTTGCATTTTTTTCCAAAGCACTGATGAGTTTCTCTTCTTAAAAAATGAATTTTTAAAAGATGTTCATGCCCTGCACCATTACTTCCCACGTACATACGCTTTTTGCATCACTACAGCTCGCATACATACACATGTTGCACCATTACAACCCACGTATACTTGCAAAATTTGCAAAAAATAAAAAGTTGCAAGGAATTCGTTGAAATTTATGGGCTATTGGATGTTTCCCAGCTAATCCACCTGCTATAGCCTGTCACCCAACTGAATAACCATCCTTTTGGCATATAAAAGGAGGTGTTCGGGTCTCATTTCACATTTAAGCATAAGAACAATGAAACTCTTCCCGATTTCACTTCCTCTCCTTGCCCAAGATATTGTTGCCTTTTGTGAAAATTTCCTCAGCATTCCCTCATTAGCCCCTTCTTCTTCCATTTAACCCATTCACTTCCCTAAAAGAGATCATAAGGTTGAGAGGAGAAGTCCATACAAGGTGTACTTGGAGCTTGATGAAGAGGAGCCTGGACCAGGTTCGCGGAACAGTGGCCGACTTAGATTGTAAAGGTATAATCTTCGTGTTATTAATAAAATAATTACATTTTCCTGTCTCAAATGATGGTGTCTTGAAAACTTTTTTATTGATTTATGATTGACATTCTAACATCTAACCCTAACTTATATATGGAATAGAATGTTTGTAGTTTTCTGTTTGTCAATATTTGGATGCAGGTCATCCTTGGGAGGAGGCGTGCAGTCAGTGGAACTTCCAAGCATAAGGAGGTCATCACCAGACGTGGGATTAGAGGTATAGTTACCCGATCTCCTTTTTCCTTGCTTTCTTCATAGGATTTTTGGTATGTTTGTGGTAATATAGAGAATTAATTGACTTTTCGACGGTTAATCGATCTGCCTACATTCTGAACCCTGGTGTAGTTAAAGGGTGGTTTTTCCCACTAGTAGAATTGGTGGCCATACTGGGGATAGCCTCTAGGGATTTTTAGGGTATTTTGGGTTGTTTGATTGGTTTGTTTTCTTTTCAAGTTTCTGTCAAGTTTTATGAATCTGTCAAGGGATTCTAGTCACCTTCAGGTGTTATACCAGTTATCTCTGCCCTGTAAGTTTGTCTGATCTTTTCTTTTTTGGAAAGATACACAGGTGTATGTGCCCTATCTTGAGTCATCCTGTGTACATACATGCTCTTCTCAATAAAAATCCCGCGTCCATACGTAGGTTGTTGATGAAAAAACCTGTGTCTATGTTTCAAGAAATGTTTTGAAAAAGAGGGAGTTGGCCTCTTTCCTGATTGAAGTTTACACTTCTCAAGGTTTTCTTGGATCAGTCCAGAGTCTTTTTTTTACAGCCATAGTCTGGGTTAGAGTTCATTTTACTTGTCTTTTGAGTTTCTTGTGTTTACTTTTGAAAGGGTTTTAAGCAATATTTTGATTATAAATCTACCTTCTTGGTTTATTGAGTGATTCCCTGCCCGCATACCTATGAAATGCATGCAGTGGTCATTACAGTTTTTCAACTCTTGTTGTTTCCACATGAGGGCTAGATTATGACCATTGACCAGTTGTCTTTCTCTCGTCCTGACCCTTCATCGGGGGCATCCATGGTCTCGATGATTGATAATCCTCATCCTAACACCGTAAATTTAGGGTTTGGTGTGTGTCCATCGTTGATGGGAAATTTTGATTACCTGCCACCTTCTGGCGATGCCAAGCTTATATCGGTTACCACCGACTAGCCTAGAGATGAAAATTTTCAAATTTTGTCGTTTCAAATGACTTACTTTCACGATCCGTTGACTCTTCCTTCCCCATCAACTTCGATGGAAGGGACAAGGAATTCTGACACGACCATGCCCTTGTCTACGACTGAAGTTTTGTACAACATTGTCCAGCAAGCTTCAACCGACCCCAATTCGACTCCCACACAAGAGTTAGATCTAGTTCTGGAGCCTATTTGGAATCAAGATTCTCTTTCCACTACAGATCCTTTATACCTGGTCTTTCCCTTAGACAAGGAGATTCTTGAGGCATTGACTGGTCCAGACAGACCCTGGGATGATATCCATCATAGATCTTAATTCCTCCCGGAGTTAAGGAGAATATAGGCAGGCGAATTTGTTTTGACCGTGAATGGAGATAGCTCTTGTCCTATTAATCCTCTGGATACACATGCAGTTTATGCCGAGGGTAATATGTTGATTATATTTGAAACAATTCCCATAGATATATCCAGAGCCCTTGGCGTCATGGAGAATGTTTTCGTTGGAGCTAACTGCTCCCCCGAAGAGATTCAAATTTATACGGAGTTATTTAAGGAATTTCGCGACATTTTTTCCTGGTCTTACAAGGAAATGTCAGGCATAGACCCAATAATTGTCAAACATGAAATAACGACTTATCATGACACCAAGCCAGTCTGACAGAAGCTTCATCCAGTGAATCCTCGAAAAGCAACAACAATTAAGGCTGAAGTAGAGAAACTACTTAAGGTCAGTTTTATCTACCCCATGCAGTTGATGAAGTGGGTGTCAAACCTTGTTCCAGTTAATAAGAAACATGGTACGATTCACATGTGCATGGAATTCTATGACTTGAACAAGGCCTATCTGAAAGATAATTTTCCCACCCCATTCATCAATCTGATTGTCGATGAATGCGTAGGTTGGGAGGCCTTTTCATTCATGAATGTTTTTTCAAGATATAACCAGATTCAGATCAAACCCAAAGACCAACATAAAACAACCTTTATTTGTCCTTGTGGCACGTTCATGTATCGTAAGATGCCTTCTGGCCTGAAGAATGTTGGAGCCACTTTTCAGCGGTCCATTTCATTTTCTTTCCATGACCTTAGACATATATTGATGATCTAGCATCACACTCTCGCAAGAGATCTGATCATTCCACACACCTTCAACTAATCTTCGAACGATGTCGCTACTATCAAATTCACTTGAATCCTAACAAGTGCAGTTTCTGCGTGACGTCAGGTCATCTCTTAGGTTTCATTGTTTCAACAACAAGGATCATGGTCGATACTATCAAGGTTGAGGTGATAGTTTAGTTTCCTCCTCCGTGCACAATACCCCAGCTTCAAAGATTACAGGGGAAAGTGAACTTTCTTCGGAATTTTGTCACAAATTATGTCAAGATCACTGAAGGGTTTATGCATATGTTAAAAAATGGAGTTCCATTCTATTGGGACGAAGCCTCTCAATGCTCTTTTGAAGCATTGAAGCACACCCTTAAGTCTCCCCCTCTACTTCATCCTCCTAATTATAACAAATATTTCTTGTTGTACTTAGCCACTACAAAGTTGGCCATAAGCATGGTCTTGGTTCAAGAGGATGATCTGCTCGAAGAGAATGTTATTTATTACCTGAGACAAGACTTGGTTGGGATAGAACTCAACTATTCCCATGTTGAGAATCTTGCTTTAGCAGTAGTGCATGTTGTCCAATGGTTCCGTCGTTACATTTTGCTTCGCAAGACCACTGCCATTTCCGTTGTGAACCCATTCCAATATGTGTTGACACGACAGGTCATTGGTGGAAAGATCAGTAGATGGATTGTAATCCTCCAGGAATTTGACTTGGATTTTGTTTCTGCGAAATAAAAAAATTCGTTGGTCTTTGTTGAACTTATTTCAGAGCTTCTGGTTGAGTCTAGCGATGTTACCCCCGAAGAATCGCCTATCAAAGGAGATATTTTTCTAATCACGTCTTCAGACCCCTGGTATGGAGATATACTAGCCTATCTCCATACTTTGAAGTTCCTTGCTTCTTCTTCCCGTGATGAGCATCGAAGAATTCTCCATCAGGCATGAAACTATCTCATACTCGTTGACACCTTATATCGTCGAGGTGTAGATTGCATTCTTCACTGGTGCCTTATACACGAATAAGCATAGCTTGTTCTTAACGACTACCACACTAGAGCATGTGGATGTCATTTTTCTGGGTTGGCAACAACCCAAAATATTCCACGTGTCGGTTACTTTTGGCCTACGTTAATAAAGGATTGCATTGAGGTGGTCAAGAAGTGCCACCCGTGTCATATCTTATCTCGGAAGATGCGAGCACATCCTACTCCCATGTTTCCTCTCATTGTTGTTGGTCCTTTCACCAAGTGGGGGATTGAATTTACTACATGTCACTCAGATTCATCCAGGGGGCATCATTACATCATCGTAGCAGTAGACTACTTCACAAAGTGGGTTGAGGCTATGCCAACGTTTAAAAATGATGGAGAAACAACGACTCTTTCCATTTTTAACCAGATAGTAGCAAGGTTCGTCATCCTGAAGGATATTTTCACTGACCATGGTAGTCAATTCCAAAACAAAATGATGACCGAGTTAACATCAAATCTTGGGTTGAGGAAAGAACATTCATCACCTTACTACCCACAAGAGAATGGTCAGGTTGAAGCTGTGAATAAGTCTCTCAAGACTATTCTTCAGCATACGATAAATTCTACCAAGTCAAATTGGCATTTGATGTTGTACTTAGCATTGTGGGCCTACCAAAATTCTGTAAAGACTGCCACCGGTTTCTCCCCTTTTCAACTCATATATGGGATGGAAGCAGTCTTGCCTATTGAGTTCCAGATCTTGTTGTTGTATCCCTTTCGTCACCCAAATGAGAAAAAGAGGGACACTTACAAGTCTAGTTGGGTTAGCTAGACATTACAAAAGTGAGTGCAAGAGTTAGAAACATCAAGCACAATAAGAAAATAAACAACTAATCTAATAACAATTAAAGAAACTAAACTAATGTGCATAAGGGAAATAAAACAAAAGAAAGATCGATATTCATGCCACCAATGGATAGATTGTATTAGTGGGAAAACACCAAAGCGAAAGGGAGGCTTATGGGTCCCTTATTCCTCCAAGGGAGGGATCTTGAACCCCCAATGATTGAGATCTTCTTACAAATAACAAACTAAAAGGAAATGGTGAGGAAATCCAAATCTCATTCACTCAAGATCAGGTGATGTGAATGGCCCAATGAAATGATGCTTCTATGCTCCAATGAGGAATGAGGTTCCTTGTAGGAGAATAGAAGAAGCATAAAAATACAAATAGATTCTTGGAAATATAGTGCACCCATGGCCTCTTTTTATAGCAACTCTTTGAGGCTTTATCGAATTGGTCTTTAGTGTGAACAAGGGGCCCTTTAGGGCACCTCTAGGTCTTTGACCAACCCCCCACTCAGATTCATCTTGGATTTGGGGGTCAAATTGACTTGGGAGATGAACCAAAAGTGGGTGGGAGGCCAACCAAAATCATTAATGCACCGTTCTGAATTGTGCATGTATTTTTGCGTCGACATTCGCGCATTAGGCGCATGTGCGCTTTTTTGGAGTTTTCAACTAGCGCATGTGCGCGGGCTTCCTTTGCATTATGAGCGCATGCTGATTTTATAACTGGTTGTATAGTTTTGGGCCTTTTGGAAATGCATTTTTTGGGCCATGGATGAAATAATATTTTTTTGGAGATGCTGGATTTCTGTAAGAATTTGCGGACAAAATTTCAGTGATAACAGATTCTCCCTAATGTATGAGGTTAGGAGCATACGTATAGTCAAAAATACATCAATGTTTCTTCTACTGAGAGTATCTTTGTAAGAAGGAGTGTTGAGAGGAGTTACAAGAGAAACCCATTGGAGGGAAAGGGGAACCTGTAGGACCTAAACCCTTCACAAGGTGTGGAAAAAATAAAACTTTGTACAAACGAGGCGGGCATGCCCCATGCTCATGTCATGTAACTCAAAAAATGTATGAGATAGTAACTGAAACTGTGTGTTGGTGTAGATGACTGCAACGCCCTTGGGGGTGATTTGATAATGGAAGAGGACAATTTTGATGGTGAACAAACTCTGAAAAGAGTCGATGACACCTATGAGAAGTGTCGATGAGTCACAGGCATTGATGGCCCAACAATTTTCAGAGGTCTTTAGCAAATATAAAAGCAACTGCAATAGTCGCAAAGTAAGACCCACCGCAACATGAGAAAGCGTTGAATTCAAATTTCATGGGGGTCAATGACAATAGAGAGAAATGATGATTCTCTCTATGTCATCTGAGAATCCTAATTGTGGAGGTAATGAGAGTCAAGATATTGTCGCCCTTCTGGGAACTATGCTGATGTTGACAAAAAGGGAGATGCAACTTCAAGAAGTGAAGGGCTTCATGAAATCTACTGGAGAAGATCAGGAATTGATGAGGAATATGGACAAAGTCAAGAAGTGGTGAGACTCAAGACTGCCCTTGGTTGGGGATATATGTAAAGGATAGTGGCAACAACCTGTGAAACTGAATCTAGCGTCAGGGGGATGACTAGGCTTGGGTAGATTGTGCTAGAGGTGTGACAAGATGGACAAACACATATATCAAAATTATGTGGATTGTAAGATACTTGAGGTTTATGGATTATGTCAACAAGGGTAGGAGGTGAAAAATTCCCCAACCAAGGGCGACAGGGGTTCGTTTTCCGGAAAAGGAAGGTCACTAAAGGAAAAAACAAAAATCTATGTAAATGCAGGAAACAAAGGTTTTGTACAATTACCAAAGGAATAAACAATAAGTTGGGATAATTGTGCAGATACAGAAATGGGTGCCCTAGTGCAAGATGGCTTGGCTGGTGAGGTCACAAGTTTCTTTGAAAACAAGTGGAGGGTGGGGGGGGCGTAGGTGGGTTTCTGTATTAGGGAAATGAATGGAGGGAAATCTGTAGATGGGAAAACTAAGGTTGGGTGAAATGGAGGGTGAATGATACTACGGAGGTGTAGCCAAATGGGAACCATGATGAGAGTACCCAAGAGTCCATTGTGGGGAAGCTAGAAAAATGAGGAGAAAGAGCATGCGGATGATTCTTGGGAATGTGAAGACTATTTGGACTCCCAACCCTAGGGGGTGAAAACAGAATGAGTGTCAAAGTGCCAGAGGGGACTATAATTGGGACAACTCATGTGGGAGAGAGTGCTACCGGTTCATAGTACTAAAAATGCAATGGAGGTTTGAGTACTGCATAGATGGATGGGGGGGACCCTAGAGGCAAAGATCGGAGGGTGTGACTGGGAGATGCAATTGATATTCAGAGGGAATGATTACATGCCAGTGTCAATGATATACATGAAGGATATGTGTTGATGTATGATGACCAAGTACCTGCACACATAAAAACTAAAAACCCGGACGTGAAAAATATCTGAAGATAAATAATATATAACATTTATTAAAGAATTGTGAATATAAGCATGCGTAATTGGGCAAGACATGATAAAAAAGAATCCTATGGGGTCGAGGATGGATGGTGACTCAGGGGATGTGAATCTATAGAGGGCAGGTTCCTGATCTCATGGTTGAAGACGGACTGGAAAACGGATGATCGGAGCTCCTATAATTGATCTTGGAAGTTTGGAAAAGGGACTATACATAGCTGTAGGGCCCACAATGCCACCTCATTTGTACCTGCTATCTTAGTGAGTGGATGAGAGGTTTTAGAGGAGATTTGGAGATTCTGGGAGATCGAGCTAGCCGATTCAGGATCAGTGAGTTCCAGGTTAGTGGTCATATCCTCCTACATAGTAATTAGGATTTATTTTTTGGGCAAGGATGTACGGATGGTCGTACAGGGGGATTTTGTGAGGGTGGGCCCCCTAGTGCGCGAGCGATCAAATGATTCGCACGCATGAGTGAGAAGCTATAATTGGGATAGCCACACATAGGGGTTCCTGAATGGGGAAAATAGGTGCGCATTGGATGCGTGCCTGTTCAAATCACAACTGTGCATGCATGCGTGGTTGTGTTCCTGACAGTTGCACATTTGTGCGCAATTGTGTAGCAAACATGCGCTCTAGGATGCGCGTCTGTGTGTGTGATAGGGGTGCATGTGTGTGCCCCTGTATTGCCGACAGTTGTGCATGCATGCACTACTGTGGGTTGAATAGGCATGCATATGTGCACACCTATGGGGAAAACAATCGCGCCCTTGAGGCAAAGCTAAGTGGCGTAAAAATTTATCCTTTTTGGAGATTTTGGTGTTTTTATGGATTGTGATGTCTGATCAATGACTTGTATGTGTGGATGCAGGTGACTAGTTGATGATGCCATTCCACTGGAGGGAGAGGGATTGGGCGCGCCCGAGAGAGTCGGTGAGAGATGAGGAGCCGGTTGTACGGGGCCCTTTGGCAACCTGTAGGTTGCTAAAGTTTTTTGAGTGTTCACTAGTACGGGCACAGGAGTACCTGCTATAGTTCCTGATCTCTATGTGGAGCCCTGATTTGTAGTGCTTCATTGTGTGAGGTGAGCATCTCACATTCTCTGCGATAGAGGATGTGTGTTTTTTGACTGGACTCCTTTTTCGGGGAACCCAACCACCGGATGAGCCTGTGTTACCCAGGGATGGATAGTTGGTTGTCCTAGCCTGGACCTATTGTTCAGGAGAGGACTTGATTTCCAATTCCATGGTGAGGATTGGGGCGATGGACACCCTTGTGCATCGTTGCATTGCATCGATGATTGTGAGAGTGTATGGATCTCTCGTTACTCAGCGGATCAGTGGTGGTCAGTTGAGGATCATGCAAAGGGAACTGAGTGGTGAGAACTTTGCCTAGGGGTTGATGTTGCATGCCAAGATCGTGGGGCATCTCAATAGGTGTCGAGCTACGGACTCAGGGGACTTTGCCTCTGGGTCGATTTTGGTGGCTTCGTTTTTGGAGAGGGTACCTATGTTGCGCACGAGAGTTTTTTTGGACGCACCGGGTGTGCGAGAGTTGCGACTGAGGCGGTGGGGAGGGTGGCCATTACTTTACGGCCAAGGCTGTATGGGTGTGGCGTCAGATGCCTTAGATCATACTATGATACTCATATAGTGGGGTGGACTTCTGGGAGGACCCAGATATGGTGCTACCCCCCGGAGAGGTGTTCAATCATAGAGGTATGTTGATTTATTTAATGATTTTATTTTTAGATAGTAAATCATATGTTTTATGTATGGATGGATGTTGATTCTATCATTTGTGTGTTGTGTGTGCATATGTGGGACCACGCGGGCAGGAAATTGAGATGGTCAGAGCATCGGCTCGTCAGGGGCCCATGAGACCACCACGAGGGGAGCCACGGGTAGGGGAGAGATGGCGGCAGGACAAGGTTGGTGCGAGGCCGGATGATGATGAGAGAGCAGGTCGGAGACACAGATTTGATGACCTTGGTGCAGGGCCTTCACATGCTCCTTCGGCGAGCGTCGGGAGAGAGTTCAAGGATTTTCACTGCCGATTGGAGGCAGTACTACAGGGATTTCCTGAGGACATGTGGACACAGATCCAGGTTGCGGGATTCTTGGAGCAGTGTGTGGACCTTCCACCGGAGTTGCGGACACTGATCCACAGAGCAGTTGTAGCGGAGGTGACTATGAATGGGCAATTTCCCCCAAGACCTAAGGGACCCTAGCTGGTGAGGCACCTTATCCAAAGAGAGGACCAGATGGTGGGGCCCTAGAGGTTCCATGAGGGTCTCTAGTATATGTATTGTTGTATTTATAGAGTCTTGTGAGCCCATTTTGTATATGGTACTGTGACACCGATTTTTTACTTATAGGGGTGAGGTGGTTCACCTGCCTACGACTGTTGGACACGTTGTACTATTTTTTGTAAACATTGATGTCATATTGACTGATATATATATATATATATATATATATATATATATATATGGAGATACATTTTGGATCTATATGATGTTCACATGATGATGTTTTTTAATTCTTTTTATGATGTCTAATATATATGTTGTGATAGATTCTTTGATGATTTATGTATGTGTAATGGTATCTTGATGTGATAAATGCCAATCCAACACTAGGTTAGCCATATTATCTTCTATTTGATTGAATTGTCATGGAATATGTGTAAATTTGATTGAATCAAAATGTGGAGATAAAAGTCTAACTTGCAGGTATTTGCGGACGAGGTAAGGATTGCGGACACGGTACACATTGTTGAGTTGAAGGACCACGAGCAGGGAATCGAGTAAGATGCTAAGGTGACGAATATGGCGGTGATTGGATTTAGCAAGGAGACCAATGATGGTTGTGTATTCGTCTTAGTTGTTGGTTGTTGAGCCCAAACATATGCCGCTAGAGTGGAGCAGTTCATGTGAGGGGGTATAGAGGGCCCAAGCGGCCGAAGCAAGATTTTATGTCCATTGGCTAGCTTCGTTGGCATAACCGATGTGGTAGGCCAATGGAGGTGGAATATTTCAATAACACAAATGATATATTAGAGGTAAGGCATGGAGGGGAAGGAATAAGACTAAAAACTCTACAAAATGTGTACAAAAAAGAAAAAAAATCCTAGTGTAGAAGGGCTACGCTCAGGCGTAAAATTTCTTTAAGTACAACCTATTGACGAGTTCTTTGAGAGGGTGGCCTTCTAGAGAGGCCAGGATGTATGCACATTTGGTGAGTAAATGTTGGATGATGTAAGGTCCATGCCATAATGAATCAAATTTTCCATGGCCAAGGGTATCGTGAGCAATATCGTAAGTAAGGACGAGGTCTCCTTCATTGAATGAGAGAAGGTTGACATGTCAATTGAAGGTGGCCTTCGATCATTTTTTGGCTTCTTCGTTGTTATTTAATGAAGACCGATGGTCTTCATCCAACGATTCTAAGTTCAAAAAATGTTGCTCCATTGGAGCAGTGTCGGGTAATAGCTCAATAGGGTGTGTAAGGTGGGAATTTCACACTTGATGGGGAGAGTGGCCTCGACCCGATGGACAAGATGAAATGGTGTAAATCCAGTGGCAGTTTTAACTGCTGTGCAATAATCCCACAGTGTGAAAAACAACATATGATTCCAATTGGTCTTATGTTTGTTAATCATGTGCTGCAACATGGTTTTGAGAACCTTGTTGACTGCCTCTACCTGTCCATTGGAATGAGGGTAGTATGGGGAGGTGAACTCGTGGGAAAAACCTAACCTGGAGGAGAGTTCGATGAAAATCTCATTCTCGAAGTGTTTCCCATGATTGGAGACTAATTGTAGTGAGACTCCAAAGTGGGAGATGACGTGGTTAAAGAAAAAACATGTTGCAATGTCAACGGTGTTGTTGAAGGTAGGCATGGATTCAACCCACTTTGTGAAGTAATTGATTACCACAACGATGTATTTGTGTCCATTGCTAGATGGAGGGTTGCAAGTCATGAAGTCTATGCCCCATTTGCAAAAGGGGTCGACAGTAATGACTGGGTGTAAAAGAACGGGTGGTGCCCGTGCTTTGTTGGCATATATCTGACATTTGTCACATCACTTCACAGTGTGGATGAAATCGTGAAACAATGTGGGCCAAAAGTAGCCTACTCGAATGATTTTTTGCATGGTGGACATCCCAGAGAGGTGGCCACCACAGGCTCCGTTGTGGCAATCATTCAAGACTCTATTAGCTTTTTCGATGGTAAAACATCAACGAAGGATGGTGTCAACCCCACGTCGATATAAGATATCACCGATAAGGAGGTAGCGGGGGGTCTAGTGGCGAATACGTCAATGATCGTCCTGGGAGAGGTGGTTTCCAAAATTTTTTGTTCGAAGGTAGATGAGGATATCACTGTACCAAGGATCATCTGAGGGGATATAAAAGAGATGTTTGTCGGGGAAGTCGGTATTGACGGGAGAACTGGTAGTATCGGAGGGAAATGTCGTAATGAATTTGGCATGGATGAGGTATTTCTTGCTCTTTGGTGTTGAAAATTTGAGGTCGTACTCCTGAAGGATAACGATCCATCGGGAAAATTTTCCATTAATTTGTCGACGACTGAGCAAATATTGCATGGGGTTGGACTCTCCTACGACTTTGGTAGTTCGAAGTAGAATGTAATGGTGCAGTTTCTAGACTACGAGGAAAACTGCAAGGGAGAGTTTCTCTTCGTGATTTTATTTCAAAGTTGGCCCTAAAATTTTTTTACTAATATAGTAAGTTACATGATAACGGTCAACATCCCCTAATTGGATAAGAACTCTTGCTACTGAGACGACTGAGGCCGATAAGTAGAGGATATAGTCGTGGTCATATTCAGGTGGGTTAATCAATGGGGCATTGGAGAGTGCTTCTTTGAGATCTTCAAAAGTAGTTTGGGCATGTTTATCCCATTGGAATGGGATATCGTGACGTAAGAAGTGAAGGAAACCATGTGCACGAGTGGTGTAATTGGGGACAAAGCAACGTAAAAATTTAGCTTTGCCTTGTAATCTTTGCAACTGGTGTAAATTCTGAGAGAGGGGAATTTCTATGATGGCTTGGACCTTGAGGGGTTCCATAGTGATGCCACATTGGGAGATGATGAACCCAAGGAGGCATTTAGTGGTGACATAGAATACACACTTGAGGGGGTTCAAGCGGATATTGTACTCACAACATCTTTGGAAAATGATCCATAAATCATTGAGATGTTGAGTGTGTTTCTTGGATCGAGCAGTGAGGTCATCCAAGTATGCGATGATGATATGGGCCAGATCATGAAAAATGCATGTCATGGCCTGTTGAAAAGTGGCACCAGTGTTCTTGAGGCCAAAAGACATGACGCGATATGCGAAAGTACCCCAGGGGGTAGTGAATTTAGTTTTGTATTAATCGACTGGGTGAATTGGAATTTGGTTGTAGCCAGAGAAACCATTCATGAAGGACAAAGCCTCATGGCCTACACAATCATTGATAATTTGGTCAATAAAGGGCGTTGGAAAATTGTTTTTGGGATAGGCGTGGTTGAGGTCACGAAAATCAGTACAGACGCGAATAGTGACTTGTTTTTTGTTAACAGGGATGGGGTTGGAGACCCGTTTGACATATATGCGATGGGGTATATGAACCCTGCGGCGTGTAATTTGTCAATTTCATCTTTAATGCCTGCCACTTTGGATGGGTGTAGTGGATGTTTCTTTTGTCGTATAGGTGTGATATCAGGCCATGTGTCTATACGATGTTCGATAATAGAGGGATCAAGGTTGGTCATCTATGTGTATGAATAGGAAAAAATGTCCTAGAATTCCTGGAAGAAATCTTTGTAAGCTATGAGTTCTTCAGGAGAGCATGCGGCACTTATGGTGATTTCCTCTATGATTCCAGGTTTGATGGAAATATTGATTTTGATGGTGGGGGAAATGTTGGCCATGTTGCCTTATTCAAAAGTGTCAGGGGTAGGGATAGGGTTATTGAACCAATCTATATGCCCTTATGGGAGAAAGTATTTAGTTTCAATTGCATATATGGAGTTTTGATTAGGAGGCATAAAGGCTTCCTGTGGAAGAAAGAGTTCTTTGTGATGGAGCGGATCTCATGGGAAATTGGGGGTGGTTAATTCCTCGAGGATGTCTTCATCACAATGGAACTATTGAGAATATAGGAGATCTAAGAGAGTAACATTGGTGACTGTCACTGTGTGGTTGTCTTCTGGTGGTGAAGAGGTAGGGGGGGTGACGTAAGGGGGTGGCGATGTTTCACTCGACATAAACCAAATATCAATATATTGTGGGTTGAAAATGGTAGTCGAGCGTAAAATTTCTGTGGGGAAATGAACCGGAGAATTGGGGGGATTTGGGGGCAATTTATCATACAAGCTATCCAGGAACCATGGAGGAGTAGGGAGTGCCTCAGGTTTAGGAGAGAAGATATGAATGACATCAGGTGATGGAATAGGGGAAATATCTGGTACCTCTGGCAGTGAGGTAGGTGTAGGATTTTGAATAAGGGTCATTTGGTGACACCTATATTCAAGGATCGTAGGACATTGGTATGTGAAATGATCTAGGGATTCATAGAGAGAGAAAATGAATATATTTTGTTCATTAACTGAAGTCATGACATAATGGATGTCTTTCACAAGAGGAATTGATGACATGGATGGGGGAGACTCTTGCTGAAATCTCTGGCGTACTGTCGTTAGTGTCTATCGAAATTGAGGTAGCATGAGGAAATGGTGGGTGTAATGGCCATACTCTGAGAAGATGGCATGGGAGAATTTGGTTCGAATCCCTATGGTACTGGTGGTTGGAGATGTGGTGGTATTAATTGGTGTGTTGGGTGGTGCGACGAGCAGTGTGGTTTCTCGAGGAAGTCGGATTAAATTTCATAACTCGGGGAGAGAGGGACATCAATAGGTGGGATGTCCTTCTTTCTCGTATAGTGCACAATGAAATTGAACTCGAGGGGGAAGTGGAGTGGTGGGGTATCTCTTCTTCCTTCTACCCCCAGTTGTAGCGGTGGTGCTTACGAGTGGGGGTGAGGGTGGTGCGGTGGGAGTGAGGCATGGTATCTGCATTGGCATGCCTTCAGTTTGGGGAGGAAGGGATGGTTGAGGGATCATCGCAGGTGGATGTAGATACCATACTAGAATTGCCATCACCATATTGGGAAGGGTAAGCATTGTGGCTACCTGGAAAGATTGTACACTCGGTGGGGGGTAAACGAAGGGGATTTGAGTAATGGCTTAGGAGACTATCTCCCAAATTGGAATGTGGCCTTGGGGGAGGGTGAAATCAGGAACAGGTGTAGCTAAATCTTTCTTAGGGGACTCTTAAGGGAGGAGATCTGCGACTAGTGGGACATCAGATAGTAAGGAAGCCTCTGTGGGAGGAAGGGTATCTCCAGTTTATGTTCCATTGGATGAGATGATACAGACTTGTGATGAGGGATGTATGAGTGGTGGTTCTCTATGGTAAGTTCCTAGCAAGGATAGGTCTTTGAAAATTCTGGGACCCATCTCAATGAGTGGTTAGGAATCAGGATTAGTGTGGACAAAGGGTAATATGTTATCGATGTTGGAGGAAGGATTGGGTTCATAATGTGACACTTGGTCGATGGTGACGATATTCCCATTGTGGGGGAACATCATTGTGTAAAACACATAAGAGGCCACAGCCTTCATAGTGTACATGTAGCTACGTTCGAACAAGATGTTGTAATCGAGCGGAGCATCGATAACTTCAATGTCAATGAGGATAGTATTTCCCCAGATTTCAATGGGGACATTTTGAAAGATCCCTTTGGGAGAGGATGGTCATCCATCATAAGCTCTTAGAGTGATGGCAGATGGTATAAGATCGGGGGAGCCAAGTTTCTGCCATATGTTTTTGAACATGATGCATGTGGATGCACCTTCATCAATGATGCATCGATGAACTGTGATGTTCCAAATTTTAACCGGTATTTGGAAAGCTACCAGAGAGAGGAGATGGGGTTCCCCACTATCAAGATCAAAGGTGATGAGCCGAGTGTCAGCAGGGTCGACTACCCCCAGGGCAGAAAGTAATGATTTTTTTTTAGTAGGAAAGGTTTGAAGGACTTCTAAAAATGACATGGCAGCAAGAGATTGTGTTAAGTCATCGACCAGACTATAATTGTGTTCCACCCTAGCCTGAGGGTTGTTGACATTCCATCACAATGGGATGCAAGGAATACGAAGGGGTGTTTTAGTATTAGGGCGTGGAATCATCAAACGTGGTCTAGTAGTGATTGAGGCTGCTTATGAGGTTCTGGGAGAAGATTCAAGGGGTGTGTGGTATTAACGACTGAGCGTTTGTAGAATAAATTATTCCTCGCTAGTGAGGAGGATAGTGCTATCCATAGGAGTGCCTGGGTTTGGATACTGTCCCATCTGTGGCGGGGTAGGATGCATCTCCTGTTGGGTGTTCATCACCCTTGGTGTGGAATGGGGTTTTGCAGCATGACTAGGAGTGGTTGCTGCACATATTGTTGTGGGGCCTGCTAAGGGGTAGGCGGTGCTGGGGGATGTGGTCCATTTCCAGATTCTTTGATCTATTTAAAGTCAGCGATTTGAGGGAAATGGTGCGTATAATGGCCATACTCACTGCAAAGGGAACAAGGGAAGTTTGTCTGAAGATTGTTGTTATTCTTTCCTTAGTGTTTGTGATTATTTCCCCTTTGGGGGTTCTGGTTCCCCTGATTTTGATTTCCCTCAATAGGTTGGTTATGTTGGGGGTGATTCCTGCCTGGTCCTGGATTATTATTGTTTCAGTTTTTTCCTTTATTTTTGGCATTATTCGACTGATGGGTCAGATTTTCCGTATTCAGGTGTTCAAAATTTTGATATTGTTGAATGGGAGAGGGTTGAATAAAATTAACACTAGTGTGTGGGTGTCCTTGTGGTGGAGCCATGGGCTGTGGAGGGCCAAGAAATGGAAAGTATGGATTATTTTGTGGAAGTGATCCATAGGGTACATAGGAAGGCGTAGCGCTTTCACTAGTGCTTAGGGTGTAAGTTGAGGTAGAGGGGGTACCAGAACTTGGTTGGATAATTGGGCATATTGTGGGTGTCGGCGGGGGTCCACTTATGGGTGAAGGAAGGGAAACAGGGTATGGTTGTTGATAAGGAGGAGGAGGATAGTAAGGGGGTCCTCCATATACCGATGGATATTACAGTGTTCCAAACATAGGTGGTTGTTGGGGGTGTGGATTGTGGTGTGTTTTGGTACCAATCAATCCATCCGTGGAGTGAGACATTCCAGGTTTGTCCTGGCCGAATGGCACAAGTCTCGGGGCATCAAGTAGTACCATATATAATTATCTTGACTATGAATAAATGAGTTTGAACTATTGAGCCTTGTTGATGGCTTCTTCTTTAGACTGGGGGAAGGTGGTGACCACATCCTTTCCAAGGAGGGAAACAAGTGATTTGAGAAATCAATTTAGGCATTGTTGCTTGGTGGATTCATCTTTGCATAGACTACGTCGTCGATGCCATTCATGAATGTGGTCAGTGATGTGTGTGGAAGAGGTTTGTTTAAACTCTGAGAGCAGTTCGAGACCATTGTCATGAAATATTGGTAGTTGAAAGAAGGTCAAAAATGATTTGGACAAAAATTCAAAGGTCACATGGGACCCAGATTTTTCTTCTACATACCACTTGGTTGATGGGCCAGTGAGAATGTGTTGGAATAACCTCAATCGGACAGAGTTTTCCATGATGTTGTTTGAAGAGCACCTTATGTAGAAGGTCATGATATGGTTGGTTGGGTCGTATCCCATTTTTACTTCAAACTTGGGGATGTCTAAAGGTAGTTTGGTAGGCATTGTAGGCCATGTGGGGTCGTGCAAAATAGGATCTTTGGTGAGCTTAGTCAAATCCAGTATGTTGAGGGAATCCAAGTAAGGAATTTTGGGTGGCGGTGGAGGTGGAGGATTAGTTCCATCCATGCTGTGAGTGTTTTGTGTAACTGACCTGTGAGGGGGGTTAGGTGGGGTGGTACTTCCTCCTTGGGAAGAAGTGTGCCCCCCACTTCCTTGTAAAGGAAAGCTAGTGGATAGTTGACCTTGGGAAGTGGACCCAAGTAAAGTGGTGAGGAGAGTAATAAATGAAAAAGAGACTTTGTATTAATTGGATCTTCACAATATATTTCATAATCATTTTTTAATCACAAGAGAATCATACATAAATCAATTGACAAAGAAGCATATATGTGGATAGGGGGATTTTTTCCATGTGGGAGAACAAAGAAAGAAAATCCTTGTGTCCTAAAAATATGTAACATCCTTCCCCTGAAATAGCACCGGACCTTCCAATAGCACTCAACAGTGGCGTCTAAAGCCACTGGAAGAGGAACTACTAAAGGATGAAATAATAATTTATAATGAGGGGTAGAGGGTGCATATACCAAAAGAGTTGGCGATATTTCCCAATAGCCACACAAAATTCGATCAAGGTGCAATTGCAGCCCACAATTTCCACCTGGGTAGATGTTCTAAAATTTGGTCACTAGGTACCTCGGTCAAAGTGCGACATTTATATTTTTCGGCCTCAGAAATGGGTCATGGCCTGGATCTCGTCGAAGAGGTGGGTGCCGCAAGGGGGGACGTAGAGAACAACTAGACCTCGGACTTCGACCCTTCATGGGTATCTCCTTGCCTTATGGTGTTAGGAACACTTTATTTGGAGGATTTTAAAGTTACCTATTTGACAACTTCTATTGTTTGAAGATGTGAGAACCAGATAACGGGGAGTTATTTGGATGCCTATCCCTAAAATCCTACCTAGACTAAAAAAATTATTTTGGCACCTCCTATGGAGGAAAACTTAGTGAGTTTTTAGAAAAAAATTAGATTTGGTTGTTCGAGAGATTGGGGGTGTGAACCAATCTCGTTGAAATTAAGTGGGAGTGGATAGTCTCATCAAGAAAAGGGTGGGGTGTTTCAGAATCCCTTTGGAGGAAACCTACTTCAACCTCTACGATTCTAGATGAAACTATGTAAGTGAGTAGTGACTTCGTGTGTGAACAAGTAGAAGTGTGCCAAATTTTTAATAAGTTAGGTGTCACCTTGCTGCACGTGGACTTCGTGTGGTCCTTACAAGTCTTGATTACCTAATTTACTAAATTCCATTGGTATTGTTATCACACTAAGTCGCCTTGGGTCTCTTAGTTTGTTTTTGTTAAAAAAGAAAAATTAAAAAAACCTTAGATTCTTATTTTCTCTTTAAAATGAATTTCTCATCCATTAAATGTTAATTATGATAGGACCCCTTAGGATGACTAAACCTTTGATTCATAGCTCATTTGTTGATCCACAATTCAATTTTTGGTCCTTAAACCCTTATGAGCTGATGGTATATTCTTTTTGTCCCCTCTCGTTATTCATCCCTAGGTTGATACCTCCCATGATCGGGCTGATGTGACACACCTCTCTCATCACTTATGACCTCGCATGCATGCTTCATCATCCCCACTCACCTGTCCAATCATTTTTTTGATTTGGAGAAGGCTGCCCACTCAGCAGGCATTTCCATAGCACTTGTCACGATTATCATGCACCCACTCCAAGTCATGATGGCCATGACTGATACCTTAACCCTTGTTTTCAGTGCCTGAAGTCGGTTGAAATTCTTTCAAAAGATCTTTCATTTATGATCCTTGGTAACGGTTTCTAAATTTGAAAAGTTCAGCAGTGATGCGTTGCGTAAGTTTTCCAGTTCAGTTCAGATGATCGCTTGTCCACTAAATCCGATGTTGTGAGAGATTTTAGGGCTGAAGCTTCCTTAATCTCACCCTAAGTTCATGATGAGGAGCTCAACAGTTGTCGACTTCACAGGTATCATGTGCAACCTCCTTCACATATTAAGTTTCATAGGAGATTTGTGCTCAAGTTTTAGTTTTCTAAGCTTACAGGGTAGTATGGGAGACATATTTTCATTCCTTTAAACATCTTTGCTCGTATCCATAGTCTGATTATTTTGTTTAGTCATAGCCTTTGAAAGTCACAGGCCTAAAATAGCCCATCCTCTGCGTATGTGTTGTGCTATGCAAAGGCACTGCTCAAACCTCTCTGATTATCCTTGGATTCTTTTCATCTTGTATGAAGAGTCAGTTCGGAATTACTTCCTCATAGTCTACACTCTGAAAACCTGTATGAACCTGAAAGCCCATTTCTCATAGCCAAGTTCATTTTCTAAGCACTGTTAATTTGGAGGGCCATCGTTGTGATTTTGAGACTTAAATTGAAGTTTTTTGGTCAATAACATCCCTTACATCTTCTTAAGAACCCTCTTTCTGATTCATGGAGACCCCTCAGTCGAAGAAAGCACACAAAGGTGGCAAGATAGTTCAAATAGAACCTGTGGACATGTGCCTTTTTGACACAGAACCCATGGCAAGGGAAATGTTTCGAAGAGCAGGATGCCTCTCTTTCTGCCAGAACATGTAGAGAGGCCACTCAGAAGTAGCAAAACAATTTGCACTAAATTTTGATGGCAAGAAAACCAGAGTTGGAGATTTGGAATTTGAGGTGACTGAAGCCTCCATCTCAGCTCTAATAGGGATTCCCATTCTAGGAGAAAATTGGTTCAAGGCCATGGTATTGAGTTCACCTTTCGTTAAATATATTTTCAAGCCTGAATACCAAGCCAATGATTTATCTAAGAATGTGCCAAGGAACCAATTGATTGACCAATTTGACAGAATGTTGAAAATCATACGGAGATATTTTAGTTGTGAAGGGAGATTTAACACCCTATATCATTACCACATAAGGTTGTTGTTGCATTTTACTAGTAAGGTTCAGATGAATATTCCATATTACCTACTGAGAAGTATAGGTAAAATGGCAGATAGGGTGCAAGCCAAATCCAAGGATGTGGACTCCAGTCTTTTCCACTCTAGACTTATCAGGATGCTTTTCTCTGAAGAGTTGGGAAAGAAAGAGATCTCCTGGGAGAATTTTTTGGTCTCTTCTCACTTTAAGCTGGACCCAACACCTACCCCCCAATAACAAATTGTAGGCTCCTCATCACCTACCAGTACTAAAACAGGGATTGGCAAGAAGAGAAAGGGCAGAGCCCCTATTTCAAAGATCAATAAGTACAGAGAAGCTGAGGAGGAGTTATGTCCTTCCCCACACAAAGATTTCTCACCACCACCTCCACCAGGGTTAGAAGAAGTTCCATATTCTACCAAGGTGACATTAAAAAAATGGAAGAAGCTTCTCTTTCCCTCTCCTTCTCCAGCAGCTGAAATCAAAGGTAAAAGACCTTTCACCAGGTCATCAATTCCTAAGGGGGATTTCAAAGGACAGCTTTTACAAGAAACCCCTGTACAAAAAATCAAGGGTAAAGGTACCAAAATACCTTTGGAAAGGGAAGATGAAATCCCTGTGAAGGATTGTAAAAAACCTATGAAAAATAAAGAAAAGGTTGTTGTGCAAGAGAAGATGCATAAAGGAAAGGGTTTTGAGAAGACTGATGAAACATGGGAGGAAACTCCTATACATATGGAAGAAAAGGACAAGAAGAAGCGTGCTGAGACTGCACATGTCCCCAACCCCCTTGGTAGCCAGACCTACAAAAGACTTATTAAGCAGCTCAGGGATGCAAGGAGATAAATAGCTCTTCTCAAAGCATAAGACATGGTCCACTTGGCTCAGATGAATGAGATCATGACTGGCTACAACCATACCCTAGACTTGGCAAGGTTCGCAGTGAGAAAGGCTCTGCCTCTTCGTAAACAACTAAAGAATATTTACAGAATAGGGGTCTCCAGGCTCAGAATAGGAAGCTAAAGGCAGAAATGAAGCATTTCCAATATGAAGTAACCCAAAAGAATTTATAGGTGTCAGTTGATGCTACCATTGAAGATGACAAACCAGTAGCTGAGGAGAGCACAACTATACTGAAGAATCCTACCAGTGTTAAGAAGAAGAAGTCTATTGAGTTAGTTGAAGACACTCTTTCCACTAGGAAGAGTGTGAGGCTAAGTGTTAAAATGAAAAAGTAGCTGGTAGTAGTAAACCCCATTTTTTAAAGTTGTTCCTTCTTGGGAAGGTTAACTGATATGCACATATTACGTTTTGCCACCTATACAGGCTTCTAGGTGTTTAGCTATATGATTTTGGAATTTTTTCTAAGTACCAGTTTCACTCATTGGTAAAAGCACCTAAGTAAATTGATTTGTCATCATGGAAGGACACAAACAACTCTACACACGTTCAAGAGTCAAAGACATTTCATTTTGGCATAGCCACCCAAAACATTATGTAGACGCAGCATAGGTGGCGCTACGTAAAGGCGTTGCATAATATTTTACAGAATGCAGAATTGTTACACAGGCGCTACCCATAGGCACTGTGTAATATCTTATAGAGAGCAGGTTTACACATAGGTGCTACTCAATTTTGCAATAGAGGACAAATGTATCCGCAGACATGCAGCGTAGGGGTGCTACCCACAGGCGCTACCTTCTCTCCTTGTTCCATTCTAGGGGGCACTACACAGAATTTCTACCCAAGGGAGTAGCCAATAAACACCAGGGATCTAGGAAGACTAAGCCAACAATTTTGGATAAGTTAATAATGGAATAAATGGAAGAAGTAGTAGTTGGCATGCAGGGGACAACTACAAGCTCCAAAGAGACACATGGAAAAATAGGAGTTGAGCAGCAAAAGAGGATCAAAGCAGTTAGAAGCATGATTGGGTTCAATCACCAACACTTCCCTGTTTTATAGCATAGGTTGTTATCTTAGTTGTTAGAATAAATAAATGTTTTGATATTTTTAAGGAAAAGAGGCCAGCTCGTACCTCCAGTTGTTTCCTCCCTTTCTTGTTATAAATAGATAGGTGAATTGCTTTAATGGGTTTGGATGGGTAGAGCAAGGCTCCCAAAAACTGTAATATTTTTTATAAAGTGAATGTGATCTAGTATGTTCCGGACTTAAGACTTTTTGACTAATAGAAATCAACTCCTATTTCAGACTATTTGCTTCTAATGCTAAATGTTCGTATTTGAATGCTTCATATGGATGACTATGGTAATGATATGATGGATGTTTGATCATTTTATTGTCATGGTGTTTATTTAGTTCCTTAGTTTCTAATTTCAAGAAGATCTTGTTTTAAGAAACTTTCTTCCTTTGGGCTTTTGTGGACCTGATGTTTGCAGTAGCTCTTACATTCTTCTCATTCAAGTATTCCTTCTATCCATATTTACTCCCAAACTACTGGTTGAAATTAGCCAAGACCTTATTTTCTGTTACATTTTAGCCCTGTTTCTGAGTGAGGATATTATCATTCAGAGTTTTTCCATTTGACCTTTCAAAAAAAATTCATAGTTTCACATATCACCTAATGGGTACTAGGCTTACCTTCCTTACAATCAGAAGGTGACTCCTAGTGCTAACAGGTAAAACCTTGTGTAATTTTAAAGTCCCTAGAGAACTAGCGTGTGGACATATGGGTCCTTACCAATCCTTTAACTCCCTAGTGTGATTTAATCTAAGAAAGCTTCAAAAACTATCCTATATTGTGGACATGTGGTCATGTATGGGCCCGTTACAAATCCTTTAAACTTCCCAAGTGATGTAATCTAAGAAAGTAGATTCAAAACTATCCTATATTTGTAGCATGTGGGAATGTATGGGCCCTTACAAATTTAAGATGTGTTTGAAAAAGAAACTAAGAGGAGTCTCGAGGGAGCTGTTGTTCTCTCCTAAAGATTTTCTCTTTTAAGGGAGATGAAATTTCCCCTCAATCATTGTCAGGCTGCTAAATTGAAGATTTAAATGACCTGAAAACACTAAATTGTCAAACCAGGGTAAGTAAACTTAGAGCTGCTACACTGTATGTGCAGGTAAGCTAATTCCTATCTAAAGACTATTCTTAGAAGAAAACACAAACTCACTCTGAGAAAATGAATCTTAATGACTATCTTGAAACTTATCATTTCTTGTTTAATTCATCAAAAGAGAAACAGTTCTATGCTTAAGTGCAGGTACTTCTATTTCTACTCTACTGTAATTTCACAAGACTATCTACCACTATCTTTAATCATCTATCATCACTATTTCTATCTAAGCCATAACAGAAAGATTATTTCCTAAAATTCTTTTAATCTAAACATCGAAAATAAAGCTAAATTTATCCACAGGAAAAATAAAGAAATATCCTACTTACCCTACTGGTACCGGAAGCTTCCTCTAGTTCAATTGCAACCTAACTATCCTAACAAAGAAAAACAATCCAACTATCCTAACAAAGCAGAGTAACCTAACTATCCTAACTAAATCAAAGTAAATTCAAGCTCGCATTCACTTTAATCTACGTTCAGATTGAAAACTGGAAACTGAGCTATTCTAATTCACACTTTAAATCCTACAGGAATCAACCATGCTTTCAATACTCATCAATGTAGAAGATATTAATATGCTGGAGACGATACAGTTGAAGAATAATCAAGCAAGAGCCTGAACAAGTTAATTCCCAAACTCTAAACTAACATGCATGCAAATACTAAAATACTAAAGTAAACTAAATCTAATGTAGGGAAAAGCAGCGACTTGAACCTGTTTGGCGGGCCCAACCAAAAGGTACAATCGTCGAAAGGAAAAACCAGAACTACTCAATCATTCTACGCAAACACTAGCCATGCTTCACGCTCCATTTACTCAGAAAGATAACTCAAATTATATGACAACAAAGTGACATAACGCAAAAGTAGATTGTATTCAGAAATGTGTATCATAATATAACATAACCTAACGTTTCTTAGGAGCGATCCTTTGTTTTAAATAGATCCTCCTCAAAAATAGTTTAAAGAAAAGATACATTAATTCAAACAGATCCCAGATCCGAAATTAACTCAGAATCAGTTAAAAAATGGTCTTCACATCTTCATGACACGCAGTGTCACGAAGTGTGAGTCATGAAGTATGAATAAATCAGTTCTATAATCATGCCTTGAATCAGCATGTGCGTGATGACTCAATCCATCATGTAATTTACACTGTCTACCACTCGGGCCATAATGCCCGGATCTTTAGCAGCTTCGTTGGTATCTCCACGGGGTACGAGCTGGTACCTGGTACTGACAAATCCTGTTTCAAATAGAAATAGTACCTAACTCGAGCCACATTAGTTTCAATATTAATTTAAAGTATCAAAATACATAAAAATAACTTGAAACGTAAAAATACCTTGAGTAGCCCCATTGAGTGGTAAGAGATGTCAAGTGTGTCATAACAAGGCCAAAAGGGAGTGGTACTGGGTATGAAAATGGAGGTCTTTGTGATATAATATAGGCAAAAACATGATCAAAACTGGAGACCAACATGCCCCCAAACTGAAGTCTTTGACTGTCCTCAGGCAACAAAAAGTCAAAGACTGGTAGCAATCAAAGCGTTGCAGCAGCTACAACCAACATCTGTAACTTCTCATGTTTCTTCAGGTTTCTAATTTCTTTCTTAAGGACTCGGTTGATGATGATATGCTTCCTAGCAATCTTCTGTAGTCTCCTGTTCTTCTGCAAAAGACCCTTATTCTTTCATTTCATTCTTTCAATTTTGGACAAGAAATGATGTATCCTGAATTTCATGAGTTCATTCTCAGTTTTGACATGTCAATCCAAGATAGTGTATTCCTGTAGCTTTTCTTTCAACCTATTATTCCTTCTTTCTAGTCTTTCTACCATTGGTTTCAAGGATCGACTGGAGGAAATTTCACAGTAAGTTTCAAATGTTTTATCCTGTCCTGGTTGTGGTTGAGGACTGGATGCGTGAGTGAACTCATCTGGACTTTGAGCAGGGGTGTCAACTGGATCAGAATGATGATCTGGACTGAGTTCAGGAGTGAACTCATTTGGACTTCGTTCATAGGTGTCAACTGGATCGGTATCATGATCTGGGCTAAGTTCAGGAGTGAACTCTCTATGTATCCGAGCAGGGGTACCTATTGGTACTCGAATTGGCTTATTCTGCTCAATTCCTTTGGGTGTAGTAGCCTGTCGATCCACTTTACAGACTTTTTGAATTAATTAGGAAAGAGTCCAAGTCATTTCAGAGAGCTCTGGAGCCTCCTCATGATCATCCACACTTTCTAACCTCTCCTGTGGCGGGTAACTGGGCACAGAGTTATCCATATCTGACAATGTGCTTTTACATTTTCTTTTTGGATTTCTCCTAGGTTTGTCAGTCAACTCTGCCAGTTCTTCCACGTCAATTATGTTCACAGCAGCTAGGGAAGAACTCGGGATTTCAATGTTTGCCTCTGTAGGAGTAGTGTTCTTCACAGTTTCATTATTGGTTTCCACTCCATCAGACCCATGAGCATCAAATGAATGTTCTGAATCAGGGTTTCCAGCACAATCTTTGGTCGGGGTTTTAACCCTCTTTTCCCTAGAGTTTAACTTTTTGTGTGGGGGAACAGGCTTAACACTCCTATCTTTAGACTGGGCAGAGTCTAGGGTTTTTACAGTGAACAGATCCCAAGTTTCTTGCTTCTTGGATAGTGCAGACTTAATCAATATCTTAACAAGACCAAAATGAAATAGACTTCCTCGAAAATCTTTGGCCTTTCGGACCTGTTCGGCCATCTTTTTTAAACTTTTCAATAGAAAGAGGGTACGTTCAGCAGATGATTACCTTTGAAGTGTAAGAGGAGTCGGGCATGGCAGGGAAATACGATGGTATATCGTCCTTCACACGTGAGGTAACACTGGAGGATGGCTAACAATTGAGCCCACTGTGGTTCCAATCATGACCGCGAAGTTCCCTCGGACCACTGTGTTTCCCGGTACTGTGGTTTCAAAAGTTGCGTACAGAGATTTTTGTCAACAGGTTGTCCCTTTGTCCATCTCTGACCAGTGGTGGGCAGTTGAATTGCTTCTGAAATAAATTTCTCCGTGACTTCGAACTCGAGCTCGCCCACTTTAGCGAACCCACCCTGAAAATGCAGAGCAAATTGAAGCATAATTACATCATTATATCCATCGAATTTCCTTAGAAATGGCTCCCACCCTGCTTTCTTAAAAATATCTCTAGTTGCCTCATACTCTGGAAGGGCCTCTAAGTCCGCATATGTCTCCGGTTCATGGCGATTTGCCACCATGGTTCCACTTGATATCATAGGTAAAGTATGTAGGTGAGCAGCGAAATTTGGATGAGGGCAACGAAGGAAGAGAATGTGATGAAGAAAGTAGTCGGGAGGAAAATCATAAGAGAACATTTGAATTGTCATGGGGATTGATAGGGTGTCGGAAAATGATGAGAGTCGTACAAGGGTGCAGGGTGTTATCGTATACGGGTCAAGTCGAACTTAGCTCCGGTAATGTTGTGCATTCTAATGATATGAAATGTCGAGGTGGGTTGGTTCATTAGGTACAGGTCATGGGTATGATTAAACATTATGGAGTAAACAAGGCATCCGTA
>ML782496.1:553352-584563 GCA_009831015.1 Picea engelmannii | reverse complement strand
TACTTCTTTAAAAATTTTGCCTTCATATCTTCCCAAGATCTAATGTTGTATTCTCCCAAACTCATGAACCAACGTAATGCAGAATCTTTCAAGGTGGCAGGAAATAATTTCAGTTTATGTGCATCCTGGAGATAGTTATAACTCCTACACAGGATGTCGAACTAAAAAAGAAAGACATCTGGGTCTTCACTATTTTTCCCATGGAAGGTTGGTAGTGCTGAAAGTGGGATATTTTTCATATTGACATCCTGGACTAAATCCAAAATAGGAAATCCAAAGGTGGTTTCTGGTGTTAACTCATTCTCTGCTTGTTCTTCACCTTCATTTTCAATATGAAGTTCCCCATGTAAGTCTCTCCCTCTTTCTCCCATGTTAGAAGGATTACCAAGAATTGTATATGCAATTCGATCTTTCTTTGGTGAGGGTGTGAAATCCCACCTTTCTGGATTCTTTTTGTCAGAAGTGTTATCTCCTATTGGTCCTTTTGAGGATCCTATGGCCTTTGACTCCACAGTTACAGTTGTTATCTGTGAAACTACAGAGTTAGGGTTCCCGAGAAGAGCTTGTATTTTCTCTGGATCAACTGTATCATCTAGGGCTGAATCATCAAGATTTTGAGTTTGTTGATGTATGGAGTTTCCTGGTTCTAGGTTTTGTTCTATGGTTTCCTCAGTCAGAATCTCAGTCTCAGTTTCTATCGCTTTTTGGGTGGAGGTTTCTTCTTTTTGTTGTTTTATGTTTTTCCTAAATCTACCTCTATGATCTCTATTTCTCATGAAGTCATGCTAAATGGAAGGAAAATAAACTAAGATTGAGTTTCAGAGTACCTGTGATAACTGATATGTCAGTTTTCACCCCTTTGTTTCCACAACTCCTCCTACTATCAACCTACTAACATGCCACACCAAACTAAGTGCATTCTAAACTAATCAAGACAACTATCTAACTTACCTTTTAAACAGCTCCCCGGCAACGGCGCCAAAAATGTCAGGCTACTAAATTGAAGATTTAAATGACCTGAAAACACTAAATTGTCAAACCAGGGTAAGTAAACTTAGAGCTTCTACACTGTATGTGCGGGTACGCTAATTCCTATCTAAAGACTATTCTTAGAAGAAAACACAAACTCACTCTGAGAAACTGAATCTTAATGACTATCTTGAAACTTATCATTTCCTATTTAATTCATCAAAAGAGAAACAGTTCCATGCTTAAGTGCAGGTACTTCTATTTCTGCTCTACTGTAATTTCACAAGACTATCTATCACTATCTTTAATCATCTATCATCACTATTTCTATCTAAGCCATAACAGAAAGATTATTTCCTAAAATTCTTTTAATCTAAACATCGAAAATAAAGCTAAATTTATCCACTGGAAAAATAAAGAAATATCCTACTTACCCTACTGGTACCGGAAGCTTCCTCTAGTTCAATTGCAACCTAACTATCCTAACAAAGCAAAATAATCCAACTATCCTAACAAAGCAGAGTAACCTAACTATCCTAACTAAAGAAAAGTAAATTCAAGCTCGCATTCACTTTAATCTACGTTCAGATTGAAAACTGGAAACAGAGCTATTCTAATTCACACTTTAAATCCTACAGGAATCAACCATGCTTTCAATACTCATCAATGTAGAAGATATTAATATGCTGGAGACGATACAGTTGAAGAATAATCAAGCAAGAGCCTGAACGAGTTAATTCCCAAACTATAAACTAACATGCATGCAAATACTAAAATACTGAAGTAAACTAAATCTAATGCAAGGAAAAGCAATGACTTGAACCTGTTTGGCGGGCCCAACCAAAAGGTACAATCGCCGAAAGGAAAAACCAGAACTACTCAATCATTCTATGCAAACACTGGCCATGCTTCACACTCCATTTACTCAGAAAGATAACTCAAATTATATGACAACAAAGTGACATAACGTAAAAGAAGATTGTATTCAGAAATGTGTATCATAACATAACATAACCTAATGTTTCTTAGGAGAGATCCTTTGTTTTAAATAGATCCTCCTAAAAAAAAGTTTAAAGCAAAGATACATTAATTCAAACGGATCCCAGATCCGAAATTAACTCAGAATCAGTTAAAAAATGGTCTTCACATCTTCGTGACACACAGTGTCACGAAGTGTGAGTCATGAAGTATGAATAACTCAGTTCTATAACCACGCCTTGAATCAGCATGTGCGTGATGACTCAATCCATCATGTAATTTACACTGTCTACCACTCGGGCCATAACGCGCAGATCTTTAGCAGCTTCATTGGTATCTCCACGGGGTACGAGCTGGTACCTGGTACTGGCAAATCCTGTTTCAAATAGAAATAGTACCTAACTCAAGCCACATTAGTTTCAATATTAATTTAAAGTATCAAAATACATAAAAATAACTTGAAACGTAAAAATACCTTGAGTAGCCCCATTGAGTGGTAAGAGATGTCAAGTGTGTCATAACAAGGCCAAAAGGGAGTGGTACTAGGTATGAAAATGGAGGTCTTTGTGATATAATATAGGCAAAAACATGATCAAAACTGGAGACCAACAATCATTTTTCTAATTCTCAAGATCACTCTATGGCGTGAGAGAATAGCATACTCAATAATTGGCGTTCAATTTCTGGTCCCAATGCAAGTGATTATATATGTGATATAGAATGATTCCAACTTAAATTTGATCAAAGCAAGCCATCCATGTGGAAAAATGAAAGCAAAAAGAGGATAAATATGAATTTTAACCCCCTAAGTGCCTATGTTTTGACTAACCCTTCATGTGAAGAGAGAATCTAAGTGTGGTGCATATTACAATTTTCATATAATCAAGCTTAAGAAGGCTATGGGCCTTCAACAGATCACAAAAACCCTTACAATGTGTGAATTTATGGACAGATGTGCGGGTTGCAGAGTAGACAGAGGCACATTTGGCGCCAATGTGCAAATAAAAAATGACCTTTTGACGCAAGTGCACAGAATGCACTAAGAAACAAAGTGATTTTGGTGCACGTGCTTGGAAGACGCGCATGTGGGTTAAAAAACCCGCACACTTTCTGTTACATGGCCGGGAAGAAAATTTCAGATGGAATTCTCTTAGCTCAGCTCCGAATTTAGATTTTTGCAAGTAGGCTTGGGCCAGTTATGGTTCCTGCAAGTTAAATAAACCAAAAAGAAGTGCTCAAACAACCCAAATGGGGAGGAAATTGATACCTATCCCTAGTGGAGTCACCAATCTATTGTATCCCTTTTGTCACCTAAATGAGAAAAAGAGGGACACTTACAAGTCCAGTTGGGTTATCTAGACAAGACATAAGTGAGTGCAAGAGTTAGAAACATCAAGCACAATAAGCAAATAAACAACTAATCTAATAACAATTAAAGAAACTAAACTAATGTGCATAAGGGAAATAAACCAAAATAAAGACCGATATTCATGCCACCAATGG
This sequence comes from Picea engelmannii, assembly GCA_009831015.1. Taxonomy (NCBI): domain Eukaryota; kingdom Viridiplantae; phylum Streptophyta; class Pinopsida; order Pinales; family Pinaceae; genus Picea; species Picea engelmannii. Next base: position 581,113 of record ML782496.1, on the reverse strand, counting down.
ATAGATTGTATTAGTGGGAAAACACCAAAGAGAAGGGGAGGCTTATGGGTCCCCTCTTCCTCCAAGGGAGGGCTATTGAACCCCCAATGATTGAGCTCTTCTTACAAATAACAAACTAAAAGGAAATGGTGAAGAAATCCAAATCTCATTCACTCAAGAGGTGATGTGAATGGCCCAATGAAATGAGGCTTCTATGCTCCAATGAGGAAAGAGGTTCCTTGTAGGAGAATAGAAGCAGCATAACAATACAAATAGATTCTTGGAAATATAGTACAACCATGGCCTCTTTTTATAGAAAATCTTTGAGGCTTTATCCAACCGGTCTTTAGTGTGAACAAGGGGCTCTTTAGGGAACCTCTAGGTCTTTGACCATCCCCCCACTCAGATTCAACTCGGATTTGGGGGTCAAATCGACTTGGGAGTTGAACTAGAAGTGGGTGGGAGGCCGAATAGAATCATTAATGTGTCATTCTGAATTATGCGTGGCTTTTTGTGTCCGCATTCGCGCATCGAGCGCATTTGCGCTTTTCTGAAGTTTTTGACTAGCGCATGTGCACACGCTTCCTTTGCATTTTGAGCGCATGATGATTTTATAACTGGTTTTATAGTTTTGGGCCTTTTGGAAATGCATTTTTTGGGCCATGGATGAACTAATAGTTGTTTGGAGACGCTGGATTTCTGTAACCATTTGCGGATGAAATTTCAGTGATAACACTCATCTTTAAAGTTGGCAGTGGAATTATTGTCGGACACTTCACCACTTGAGGAACACCTATTATATCTTGAGCAGCTTGATGAGCAACATCGTGATACATCCTTAGCCAATGAGGCTCATAAGAAACGAGTCAAGTGTTAGTACGATTGGTTTGTTCATCCTTGGATTTTCTCTTAAGGAGATATTGTCCTGGTCTATGATCAAGACAAAGATCCCCTGGCGGCACGAAATTTCAAACCCATGTGGTTCAGATCATTCATTGTGTAAGAGGTCTTAGAGGGTGCTTATCGTTTGGTTGAATTTGAAGGAAATTCCTTGGCGGAGCCTAGAAATGGACTCTACCTCAAGAAGTATTACTCTTAGGTTGGTCACCTCGGTGACTTCTTGTACATATGTATAGTTCTTATACATCTTTTTGTCTTTTGTTTTTATGGACATGTAGTTATTTATGTCTTATTTTTCACTGTGGAAGATTTCAAGTGAATCGAAGGTGTTCTTTGGGTTCGTGGATGACGCTAGCTGACACACTTAGAGGTTTTCCTCCGCAGCTTGGGTGATTTTTCTAGGTGAAACTATCTTCTAGAGGTATTTGTCTAGGTGATGGTACAAAAAATGTTGCCGAGTAAAAAACAATGATAGAATTGTTTTGTGATGCCTTGTCACATAGAATTTCGCACCTTCAGGTCTACTTAGATGCTCAACTAGTTGTGTCCCAGTTAAATGGATTTTACCGCATTTATGATCCTACTTTGCACCAATATTTACTTAGGGTATGTCTCTTAGAACATTACTTTGATTACATTATGTATATCCATGTTCCTTGGAGATTTAATCACATGAGAGATACTCTAGCTAATTAAGTATTAGATTGGCATGTTGCACACACATAAACATGTACATACATTTGTAAAAAAATGTGATCCATAAGACGAATAAGATTTAAATACATATATCAAAAAGTGTCATGATTACATAGGTGGGTGTGAACACCTCAAAAATAAAGTTCGATATACATCTTTGGGCTTATGCCCTAAAACAAAAATATATAGTGGTGCCCTCAGCACATAAAAGTCTAGCCTATCTAAGCTCGGGGCCTATTGGAACTGACATAGTGGACGATGGCGTTGGCTAAACGTCGGAATATCTACAAGTTTGTGGCACCCCCACTATATGAGGCTGCACAGAAGGTGGGAGATCCGTGATCTCGACCATGGGTGATGTATGAGTGAGCACAGTCATGTTGCACTCCACCCATCTCAAACCTCTCTCAGCCTCTCTAGCTAGAGGTCCCCCTGCGACTGTTGGTCCACTAGTTGTTGTTGGTCTGACCTCTAGTCAAGGACATTGCTAAGTCCTAGTGAAGTCTGCCGGGAACACTGGTCCCCCATCTGTACATAACAAATACACAAAAGTCAGTACTCTAGAACACACATAAAAATGATATATATAAAAACAATTAAAAATTAAATAACATTAAAAAACATGTTACCTATCTCTCCTTGCTCCTCTCCAGGAGGCATGGGCATGTTTGAATCCTTGGAAAAGTTGATTCCAGCATAGGGGTAGTCCTCTATCGCTGGAATCTATCATGCCCACCAGTCAAAAAATGTGTCATCGAAGGCCTCTATGGTCCTCCCTCCCCCCTTTCGTTGCAACAATGTTGTCCATCTGCATACTGCTGGGAAGGAGGCCATATGCCTCCACACAGTCTCTCTAGGACTCAAGATGGGCACTCTCAAAGAATAAGAATGAGCATAGAATAGTGTCAAACCTGAAGTTTTTGTTACTGCGTAGCCGACACTCTCTCAGTTGTCTCTTCATGCATGTGAGCATGGTCGTACTCCAGTCGAATATCTGTGCCTCCTTGCATTGAATAACATAATGCATGTGTGCCCAAGAAGCCTGGATCCAGTAATCCTCCCAATAAGTAACAAGATCACTCTCAGAGACAAACTCGTGATCTTGTGAATTGGCACCTGATAACCTACCTTCTCAGTGTCAGCCTCACAGTACATCTGAATGTAGTCCTCGATGTTAGAAGGCCTAGGGGGGGGGATTCCATAGATTGATTGGTTCCCTTCTCCTTGAGAGGCCATTTAGGAATTAAATATCTCCAGTCACTGGAGTCAACGAATGCCCCTCTATCATAAAGGCCTCTGCATCTAGATGTTAGTAGTCAACCAGGGCGTTTAGTAGCCTGGGTAGTGCCCTCGTAAATGAACACCAAAAGAACTTCCATAGCCCACATTGCTTCAATGTGGCAATGGAAGCAGGGTCCTCCTTAACCAGTACATCAATGTCCTCATGTTCCCTCTCCCTCCAGTGCACATACATCTTGTTCCATGGAAAATAAAAGGGATTTAGCTCTTGCATTTAAAAAAAAATTCCAAGTTGTTGAGGGTGTACGCGGGATATTTTTCCCTTAGTCACGTATGTATGCGGGCATAGTGCTTTCTTCCTGAGTGCATACACCAGTTGTCCTTGAATAGCCCACGTACACGCATGGCCACTCTTTTTAGGAGAGTGTGCCCCCTCAAAAACAAAAATAAATGCATAAATAAATAATTGAAATGCAAGAGGGATGCATTTGTACTTACTTGGTCCGAGCAAAAGTTCATTTCGTCCACTGAATCTCCTGGAATCAACTTCTTTAGAAAAGGGGATTTTTCTCCTTTTTGGTCAATTTTCAAAATACAATGGTGAAAATGAGCTGTCAGCTTCTTTTTATAGACCTTTTTGGCCCTTTTTGCCACTTTTTTGACCCCCTTTGTCATTTTTCCTAGCTTTGAAATCATTTGGTTCTGACTCTGAGTTTCTTATTGGATGTTATGATACATGTTTTCTTTTGGTTTGGTAACCTTTTGGGGATGGGTCACTTTGGTATCCTTTGGTAAAAGTCATTTTTTCCAAATTTTTGCATATAAGTTAGGATTTCACCTCCACTTTATGCATCTCATTGTCTTTTCCTCTTTTCCATAGGATCGATCCCACCACAGTGCAACACAGAACCTTCATTGCTACTCTATAATTGTCATAATTAGGTGGTAGAGCCTACCTTTACATGAATTCCCTAGGTAGATCCTTGTTGCATTTTGGCATCCATCCTATCTATAATGACTATAGGCTCAAGATTCCTTGTTAGTCTTGTCATGATTACGAGATTGAGCCTCATTCGTCTGATGCACCATCATTCTTGGCCTCACCCTCGGGACTCCCAAATGATCATGCTTTGTTTTCTTTCAAGATTGCTTTGAAATCCAAAAGAAACATCCCACGAGACTGTATTTATGCTTTTTGATCTTGTCTGTATTAACTGAGAAAAGTATCCCTCTAGAGTCTTCTTTAAGCCCTTTTAAGACTCTCTAAAACATGAAAATATTGTCGAGTGATCTTGTTGCCCTTCACGCTTGCCAAAATCGAATTTGAAGGCACATCTATCTGGTGGTATTTTACCCCTTTTTCGGTCCGAACGGTCAATTGTATGAATAAAGGTATGATCGAGGAACTTCGGTTCGCTAGAAGAGTATTCTCAGGCGTAATTTTAACCCTTTTTCGGGACCGAGGGACTAAATCTTTGAAAAATGAACATTCTCCTTGGTTTTGGTTTATCACCTTTTTCGAGCTTTGGAGATTACTTACGAAAAAGGAACCCCCACGAAGTCCATAGTTAATCTCTTTTAAGAATCCCTAAAATTGAAAAGATCGTCGAGTGACCTTGTTCCTTCACACTCATTAAATTGGTCCAGAAGAACATCTATTGGCATGATTTTACCCCTTTTTCCAGCCTGTAGATTATAGTGGAAAAAGGTACGCCTCAGGAGATTCGTCTCGCCAGGAGAGTTATCCTTAGTAACATTTTTACTTATTATGGCTAAGGAGACTAAACTCAGAAAAAGGTTGTGATTCCATATTTAAGCTCTTTTCAGACTCCTTAAAATTGAAAATATTGTCGAGTGATCTTGTCTTTATCACACTCGTTAAAATGGTTTTGAATAGATGTCTTTTCAGTTCAATTTTACCCCTTTTTCGAACCGACTAGAATATCTTCAAAAATGGTACTCCATGGAGTCTTCTTTTACATTTTTCAGACTCTCTAAATGCGAAAAAACTACTGAGATTACCTTCTATGGGCTCACTAAAATTACATTGAAGGGGGTTTCATTGTGTTTTTCTAATCGCATTTTCATCTCTGCATCTTTCACCTAATTTCAACTCCATGTTTCTCTCAATTGAACCTTTGAAGCCTGCCTCATACCCAAGCCTTATAGCACTTTGCCTCTGCGACTTGATTCCTTGACCTATGGAGGAATTTTATTCGAGTGTCCATTTCCTGCACATGTCTCCTTGCTCTGAGCATTAGTGTGTTCCTTGTGCCTGGAGCTAGTATGCTTTCTTGCGACACTCATTCCTCCTTTGTAACGTAGCATTATTTTATTCTTTTTCAAGCTCTTAAAAAATTGAAAAAGACAAAAAAATAAAATATCCCAAAAAGAGGGGATGAGAAATATGTATTCTTTTTTGGCAGCACAAAGAGTCTCCCTTGGACAAAACACATCCTTTCGTTTGTTTGTCAAGAATTAGGATCTAGTATGACCTTAGGAGTTTGTTCTCGCTACATAGAGCAATGTCCTCCTCCATTTGGTTACTCTTCCAAACACATGGAGAGTTTGTGTTGCCTCCGACATCATGAACTTATGTCAATGTCATTCTCCCTGAGTCTAATCATCTTTTGTGCTTTCTTCCAAGGGAAGTTTCACCCAACCTAAGACGACCTTTCTGTATTTTTTCTCTTGACCTCATGAGTCAGCCAGCCTAAGAGTCTAGTCAAGTTCTGATTCAAAATCAACGAAGTCCTCTACCTAATCATCGAGATCCTCTTGTCTTTTCTAGACAAGCCATAGAAGAGCTCAGGGTAGTGCATTATGCACTCCTATTGTACTCCTACCTTATTTTTGAAGATCTTAAAGTTGTTTCTCGAGCTATGAAGACCTCATCTCCAACCATAAGGCGTTGTTGGCTTCTTGAAGATGGATATTATATTTGTATATCTTTGATTTTGAGATATAGATCCGTTGTGTATTTCTCACGACTACACTTTATATAGTTATATGACATGGATCTGCAGTGTATTTGATTTCCATCCATGATTTATTTCATCCTGAGCATGGGTATGCCCGCCTCAGAGAGACAATTGTTATTTCACATATCGCACCTCCCGAACTCTGGTCCCGAGCTCACTCAATATCGTACATTGGTGAAGATATTGTAATTTATTTTGGCCATTAGTTTCTCTTATAACCTCACACATTAGGGGTCATATGTTATAACCCTAAACTTCTCTACACATGCATATATGGCCTTGGACCTCTTACTTGCATTTTTTCCAAAGAACTATTGAGTTTCTCTTCTTAAAAAAACAATTTTTAGAAGATCTGAGTGCCCTGTACCATTATTTCCCACGTACATACTCTTGATGCATCACTACATCTTGTGTACATATGCATGTTTCACCATTACATCCTGCGTATAATTGCAAAAGTTGCAAAAAATAAAAAGTTGCAAGGAATTCATTGAAATTGATGGGCTATTGGAGGTTTCCCAACTAATCCACCTGCTATAGCATGTCACCCAACTGAATAACCATCCTTTTGGTATATAAAAGGAGGTGTTGGGGTCTCATTTCAAATATAAGAATAAGAACAATGAAACTATGCCCAATTTCACTTCCCCTCCTTGCCCAATATATTGTTTCCTTTTGTGAGAATTTCCTCAGCATTCCCTCATTATCCCCTTCTTCCTCCATTTAACCCATTCACTTCCCTAAAAGAGATTAGAACGTTGAGAGGATAAGTTCATACAAGGTTCACTTGTAGCTTGGTGAAGAGGAGCCTGGACCAGGTTCATGGAATGGTGGCTGACTTAGATTGTAAAGCTATAATCTTCATGTTATAAATAAAAGAATTACATTTTCCTGTCTCAAATGATGGTGTCTTGAATACTTTTTTATTGATTTATGCTTGAAATTATAACATCTAACCCTAACTTATATATGGAATATCATTCTTTTAGTTTTGGGTTTGTCAATATTTGGATGCAAGTCAGCCTTGGGAGGAGGTGTGCAGTCAGTGGAACTTCCAAGCGCGAGGAGGTCATCATCGGACATGGGATTAGCAGTATAGTTACTCGATATCCTTTTTCCTTTATTTCTTCATATGAGTTTTGGTATGTTTGGGTTAGTATAGATAATCAATTGACTTTTCGACGGTTAATCAATCTGCCTACATTCTAAACCCTGGTGTAGTTAAAGGGGGGGCTTTCCCGCTATCATTCGGCAAGGGGGAGTATACTAAAAAAAAAAATCAGAATGTCAATGCTTCCAACATATTTAAGAATGTTCATTCATCCTAACACAACAAGTATTTTTACATCCTCTTGAAAATACTAATCCCTATGAACACCTATCATTTCATATCATTTCATTTAGATGGTCTTCGATGCTAGCAGTAGGTGAGAATTGCATCTCTTGTCATGATTTTATAAAAAATATCAACTCATCTTTGCAGCCTTTTTCATTAGGGGGTAAGGGCTAGAAATACCTTCCATTTTTTACCCATCATATGCTTTTGTTTGGCCTTGCAGGTTTTCAATCACTCTTTGTGTGTCCCAAATCTAAAACTTATTCTCCAGTGTGGAATGCTCATCTCATTACTATTTCAAATCAGGGGTATGATATCAACTACACACATATACCTACATGGACGAACCGTTCAAGGCATAAGATTGATTTCAACCCAAAATTTTTTAGAAAATACTCAAAATAATCATGTGCAAAGAATTTAAAAGTAGAATCCCAAAAGCATGTTTTTGAATAAAGGTCCCAGGTGACATGTCAAATTATCTGAAGCCATTTATCTTCCTTCATCCATGTCCTTCTCTTTAGGAGAGAAAAAATTTCCACCATTGAGATCTGCATACAGTTGAAAAATAAATAACATCGATAAAACTAGCGACTACTGATGCAACATGTTTTATTAGCCATTTTCAAACAAAAATGTTTAACTAGTTAGAAAAAATGACTAAAATCAATGTCGAATAAGATAATTGCCTCCCTAAAAAACATGTTTGTAGAGATCTCATAACATAAAACAAAAATGAATCATGGATCGGAACTACCATGGAACACTAAAACAAAAGATGAATCTTCGAATAAATGATGAACCATCCTTTTAGGGATGAAGGAAGTCAAATCCTAAATCTTGCCAATATTTTTTTGCCAAAATACCGGTACAGAGGTGGATTCAACTTATCTTGGATACTCTTCTATTGGGTGGAAGTTCCCTTTCGAGCAACAAATGACTATGTTTGTGATGATCACCAGTTCTTCCCTGAAGTAGTACATTTTAGAACCATTTTGTTGATAAACTTCTTATAGGTTAGAGTTCATCTTTTTAAGTCATAATGTTCTTCCCTTGGAAAGAAAATGTGTAGCCTACTGTATCATCATGTATGATTCATGCCTCGTGTACTTGGATGGGTTTTGAAAGAGTGTTCTTGATGAACCTTCCCAAAATTTGTGGACCAATTCCTTGAAGAGGTTCAATGAGAGTTTCATGACTTGGCTCAGATATATCTACCATTCAACAATTGAAAATTCCAATTCTAAAGACAAGAGAAACATCATGATGTAAAACCCTCATCCAGATCAAGAGAAAGGAAACAAAACTAGTGAACTTCACGAGCAAACCAAAATAAGACTATACTAAGAGAAAATCAATGAAAACCATTATGTCAATCCAAGTCAAGATATTGCATTTGATTATTTGAAGAGTAAAGCAATAAAATGGATAATCAGATCAAGAAGATTAAATCCAAGTCGAAGGGAGATTCGAAAAATACCTTCAAACTTTAGCAAGCATGAAAAAATTCTAATTAAAGTCTTCTAAGATCTATCTTCTTGGAGAGTGGTTCCTTACAATGACTGTGTTTCGAGAAAATATTACCCTTATATGGGACAATGTATGATGATCAAAAGATGAATTTCATCGATTCAAACTCATGGGGCCAAGGAGAAGATATTTGTCTTGTCACCCAAGATGATCAAGAAAAGTATTTGACCTTAAAATTCAAACTTAATAACTTGAGGTGCAAAAGAAAAGTGTTTGTGTGTCTGTACTCTGCAACCCTCAGTATTTCCAATATACTAAAAATAGTCAAAGGAAAACTAAAACTTGTTGTTCTATTACTTTAGGTACATGCTAAAGATGAAATGCATTGTTTATTTTCCCAATAAATGAAAATAAATTTTAATTCTTGGAAAGGGATAAATGTACTAAGTGTCTTAGCATACCCTCTTCATAGAGAAACAAACACTTCAATGATTTTACCCAATAGATACCATTATGAAAGATTTAAGGTACGGGGATCATAATTTTCTATAATATTTTAAATTTCTTTTGAACAGATCGATGTTGTACCTTCTGTATTCTTGAAATTATCTCATCATGATGTGTTTAAATATATAGAAAGACAGGCTTTTTGAGAAGTTTGTAATCGTATTTTATCTCACCAATATTTTCTTTGAGAAGCAAGAGAATGGACCCAAGATGCCATCACATGGATCCATTGTTCCAAAATCTTTGGAGAGAAATATAGTCATCAAAATATTTATTAATAGGGATTTCACAACCATTGTGAATTACAAACAACAAGGCCATGAACAAACAATGTGATTCCTTCCCCAAGGCTTTAGTGAAATTTATCTAATGCAATTATCAAAGGAACTCCAATCCATCCATTGGAAATATTTTCAATCAAGGATTCCTCCAACTAGGTTTCCACCTTCTTCAAACTACAAAGTATTCTACAATAGATGTTTTTCCAGTAACTCAGGATCATAAGTTTTCTAGTTGTGAATGTAGTGTTAATGTCGTTGAAGCGAATGAATCTTCCAGTTGAAATTTTCAAATATTTCTACACATGGTTTCCTCATGAATATGAATGAAAACTAACACTAAGCCAAGCTCAGTTAAACAAAAAAATAAAAGGTATCAAGTGAAAGATTAAATATTTCGTGTAAAAATAAACTAGTACTAAAGTAAACCATCTTGAGTTGCAAACTAAACTAATGATAGTTGGTGGATTTTATTGAAGAAAAAAAGATAAATCAAAATCTATGTTATATAAGCAGAAAATGAAGAAAACTTCTAAACTATGAAAGAAAAAAGGAAATAAAAGAACTATGCTACTCCTACTCCTACTCTATCCTACATTGGCTGAAAAGGGGTTAAGTGAAATCATAGTGCCAATGTTTCCATTTAAGAAACTCCAAAATTGAAACCACGTGTTCATAAAAAATCAATAACATAAAATTTAGTGAGAGATCAAAGATAGGAAGAACTGACTCAAGAAAATCTCTACCCATGATTTTAAATTTTGCAGCGTTGTCATTCATGGAATGTAGACATGTAGGATTCTTCCAACGAAGCTTCAATTCAATCAAAATTTTTACATTGATCATTATAGAACTATTGGAAGGAATTCCAAAATGAGTGGCATACCCAATGAGAGCCATAAATAAAATTTGCATGACATGTACCTATTTATGTTTATATAGGTTAAGGTCCAAACAACAACCTCATGAGGATAAAATACCCCCATGTGTTTTTATAGAGGTGGTACTCCTCTGTATTTTATCAAATATAATTCTTGAATATCTTGGAACTGTAATATGAAAATGGGAGTAGTAAATAGAAAAACCCAAATATTTATCACTCAATAAAAGTGTAAATATTGTTGATTGAAAATAATATACATTCAGAAAAGAATTCCTGTGAAGATGACCAGGAATATTCACTCATAAAATACAATATATATTCATAAATATTATACAGAAATAAACAACACTTACAAGAAAAATAATGTGATTCTCACATCCATCACAAAGTTCATAATGTTTTATCACATTCAAAGGAAATAAGGATATAGGCCCACAAATGAGAGAACTCAAAAATATTTTTTCATTAAAAACATGATATAATATGATAGGAAAACTTTAAATATCTTATGTTCAAAACTCAGAGTTCAAAGATGTCATTAAAGTTTATCCCCAAAATAGTTCTCTGGGATTCTCAAAAAATAAATATAGTCTTTAATCGTCTTAAAAATAAAATGCATTCTTCCATAATTGGACTGGGATTGGGCTCCCATGGACCATAAAATGAAAGGATGGAACAAGGATAAACCTGAAAAGAAGATAGAGAGAAACGATTAGAAATCGGTTATGTTCTTTTGAGATAGACAAGATACAACTGGATGACTCCTAAATGAGAAGAGAAAAATAATTGAGAAGGATGTGATCAATTTAATCATTGTGATGGAATCTTTCCTCTTTTGTTTTCTTGTTGATGTTCCTTTTGTATTGTCTTTGGTTGCAGTTTCATGACCGGTACCAAGTGCCTCTACCTGATCTTCTTCGGTTATCTTGATTAAAAATTTCTTTAACCAATTTTTGATATATTCCCTCATAGGTGCTACACTTATCTCCTGCCTGACTTTAATATCAAATAATGTGCCTTATAAATATCTTAAGTCAATTGAAATTTGGTGCAATGTGTCTTCAATTCTTCATTTTTATTAACATAACTTACAAGCCAACTTTCGACTTCATGTTATGTGTACTCGGTCATACTATTTAACTTTTCCATTGATACACCTTTCAATATTTCCAGATGTTCTTGAAACTTTTCTCTTTTCATAAGAATTGAATTTAAGATTAATTTTGGATCTTGCACTTCCCCGGTAGTTCCTTCCAAATCTAATTCAATTAACATCAAATATAATTACCCTTTTTTGACACTTAAAGTGTCACAGCTAATGTCTATTTTAAAACCTTTATTCTCTTGATCCAAAAAGATTTCAATTGTTTTATGAGAGTATGGAATGGTAGATAATCTTCTTTTATCTTAAGTTCACTCATACCAGAAACCTTCAAAACAAATGTGGTGACAACATATTTATAAAAAATCTCATAATTATTGAGATTTGTCTGAAGATATCGCCTCAGATTTGCAATCCTAGAACCTAAAGAAACAAAGTTGTTCACCAAATCCCATGCCTTTAAAATGAGAGACATTCTCTTCTTTATGTTTTCCCCAACATATCGTCTAACTGCAGCAATAAAACTTGATGCTCCCTTCTATTTTGAGCTTGACTCCAATGTTTTGTCAGAGCTTTTCCAAGGTTGAACAATAGCAATCAGACTTGCAAATATAGAGGGTGCCATTAGATAATACTCTAATTATTTAATTATGTCCTTAAGAATAGCATTTTCAGGTTCCATCTCATCAACTGATACTTCCAAAGCATAAATTGTAGCTCTATGAATCCTTGCAATTCTTTATGGTAAAACTCCACTCAAATTAAAATTTGAATGTGACGTTCCTTGGACCTTTTTTCCTTTTGAATTAACTGTTTCAAAGACTAAATTCTTAGAGTCTTTATCAAATAGATCACTATCAAGAGTTAAGGATGATTCTTTGAAGAAGATTGGTTCTTGTATCACTAATTTCATTACAGCTTCTCTTCTCTCTTGAATCGTTTGCTCCTCGTCTGGAAACTCTATATATTCAATGTTTTCATCCAAGTCCATGTCCTCAAGGGCATCGTCATTATCAAGTATGACCTCTTCTACTTCCTATTGATTTGTCTGTATTTTTTTTTTTTAATTTATTGTGAGCTTATGAGACCTTTCAAGGTTCCTTTTAGTGTTGGAGAAATTTCTATTTTCTGCACACTAGTTCAGTGGGAGTTAACTGACTAGTTCTATTTTAGACTTTCTACTTTTAGACCATCACTATTATGCATGCATTCCTAATTATAGTATGGCATTTCCTATATGAGTGAATATCAGTCACTCATTGAATAGATCATAATATACATTGATTCTCATTCTTCATATTGTATCTCTCTTCCTTTTCTTGATAAGATTTGTTTTTGTATGTTTTAGTTAGGCCTCCTATGTAGGTTTCCATGATACACTGACATGGTATCAAAGCCGAGCTGCTTGGAGCAACCCAGAAAAGCCATAGAAGAGAGAAAGATGATTTAATTATTGAGTAAAACTAGTTTCTTCCATCATCGCAACCTATCCCTATCAAAAGGTGTGACAATTGGAATCCTCGTAGTCTATCCCTATCGAAATGTGGGACAATTGGAATCGTCGCAACCTATACAGAGTCAAGGTGCGACATCATCGCACTGTATTCTTCACTCGGGGTGCAACAATTCAGTTTCTCACAATCATCGCACTTTATCCTTTTGTAGGGTGGGATGATTCAACATCGTCGCACTGTATCCTTCTCTAGGGTGCGATGATCCAGTTGCCCTCCAAAAAATTGGTTTTTTTCAATAAAATAGCCATATCTCAAAATCCGTGATCTGGGTCGGGCTGAAATTTTGACCAGAGAAGTATAATATAGGGATTCTCATGATTACCAAAAATATCCAAAACCCACATCATATTTTAGGAGATATAGTTGTTTTATAATGTCTATAGTTGTCATAGAACCGTCTTTCATATCTCGAAATCCACGATCTGGGTTTTCAAGATCTTTCCAAAATCAATAGCAGGGATGGAGGCGATGCAAATTATTCAATAAATTCTAGTGATAATACTCATCATACAACTATTTTGAATGGAGGATGAAGGCCACATTCCAACTCAAAAGAAAATGATTGTATAATTTGACGATGGTGATAGAAACGAAACCTACATCAGCGCTTGAGAAGACCAGATAGGAGAACCTTAAGGATGAGGCCACATGATTACTTATTGAGTTAATATCCACTTATGTATGGTTTTATGTTTCTTCATGCAAGGCTCCAAATGAGATTTGGACCACCTTGGAAGGAATCCTTAGGAAGCAAGATGAGATGTGAGGTCATATGTTTGAGGTAGAGTTGAATACCTTAGACCCTAAAAGTTTTGATAATATACATGATTTCTTTACTAAATTTAAATATTTGATTTTGAGCTTGGGTGAATGTGGTATTGAGAAGTCTACATAAGAGAAACAACTTATTCTAACAATATTGGCCAAGATAGGACCAGAATACGTTGTATATGTCTCCAATTTCCACTCTGGCAGATATCTTTTGGGAGCAAATTAGAAAATGCCTACGATGGCTTAGTTCATTGAATCTCTCACATAAGAGAAAATAAACTCATACAGATGGGCCTCATGAAATATCCCAAAGCACATGCACTCACCATGCATGATGGAAAAGGGTCATCCAATCAGAAACCAAAACAAAACGAGAAGGATGGATATTCCAAACCATTTAACGATTCTTCAAGTTCCAAAGACTCTTCAGATTCCAAGAAGAATAAGAGAAGGGAAAGCAATGCACTTAATGAAATAAAACAAATCATGAATAATCCACATGCATGAATAAACATATCGATCTTGTGGTACATGCACTTCAATAGAACAACCTTGGAAACTTCATTCCATAGGGAGTGAAGAAGCAAAAGAAAGAATATAATGCTCCTAAGAAAGGTAATCACCATGCTCTTGTTGCAATTAATTCCTCATCTGATTCATGGATTATATATTCTGGTGCATCCCATCATATGAAAATGAAAGAGAAAGTTTTCTCTTCTTTGAGTCCATGCTCAAGACCCCCTATTCTCACGGGGGATGATACTCCAATAACAGTAGTAGGAGAAGGGAGAGTGGAACTGCATAATGGAAGTTTTGAGAATGTTTTACATGTGCCAAATATTTCTATGAATCTGATCTCAGTTTATCAGATCACTCAGAAAGGTAAAAAGGTTGAATTTATATCATATTCAGTTTCATAAATTATCATGCATGACAATTCCATCATTACAATTGGTGAGGTGGATCACAAGTCAAGGTTGTATAAATTCACTAAGTTTGCTAATGATGACTCCTCTTTTCTACTTACACATAAGGAGAGTACTTTGCATGCATGCACCTACGATGACAAAGTTCACACTTTAGGAAGCAGGTATCCTTGCAGGGAATCCATTGGATTCAAGGAGGACTCAATCTCAACATGAGGATCCTTCTCATGTACTTTCATATTTTGAACCATCGATGCACATGCATTGCAATATTGTTCAATATTCTGATCCACATACCTATAGTGAGGTTGTTGGAAATCCACTATGGGAAGCATCCATGAAGGAGGAGCATGACTCTCTCCTAGAGAATGAGACTTGGGATCTGGTTCCACTTCCACCAGGGAGGAAACTTGTCAGATGCAAATGGGTCTATAGGACCAAGAGAGAAACAAATGGTTAGGTTAGAAGTTACAATGCTAGACAGGTTGCCAAAAGACTTCATCAGATCCATAAATATTTCTACATCTTCATGAAGACTTTCAGAGAGAATAATTTTCAAACTTTGCGGGATCATCTTGCAGTGAAGAACAAAGTTTCCTAGTAGTTGCCTTTTCTTCTTTGATGCATTGTATTTTGAAGGGGGGTTTTGTTCCCACATGGTTTTCCCTCTTTCCTCTTTTTATTCAGTGCTCATTATTTTCATTGTACATGAGTACCTAATATGTCCTAGTAGTCGGGACTCATTTTTTACTCCATAGTGATGTTCAAGTGTTGGAGAAATTTCTATTTTCGGCACACTAGTTCAGTCGAAGTTAACTGACTAGTTCTATTTTAGAATTTCTAATTTTAGACCATCACTATTATGCATGCATTCCTAATTATAGGATGCCATTGCCTATATGAGTGAATATCACTCACTCATTGAACATATCATAATATACATTGATTCTCATTCTTCATATTGTATCTCTCTTCCTTTTCTTGATAAGCTTTGTTTGTGTATGATTTAGTTAGGTCTCATGTGCAGATTCCATGGTCATTGATTTAGGAGGATCATGGTCATCTGCATCACCATAATTTCTAGTTAAAGATTTCTTTTGTTCTTGAATTACAATTTGAGGGTTATGTTTGGGTGTGTCGCTTCTTTGATAAGTATTTTAAGATTGTGTGATTTCTTTCATTTACAACCATTCTGTGTTGTCAATGTGCTTCATTAGTGCTAACAACAATTTCAAGATCTCCAACTGGAACTAGTTCAGGGTTATTTCCATCATCTTCATCTTCTCCAAATAAATAAATATTTTAATATGTGTTGGTGCAATTATATGCATAATATATTACCAAGCATAAATTATCAACCAGGATTCGTAATTAGTAGAGTTGATGCACTATATGCACCGATAACAGATAGGTTCCTATGTCTGTTTAGTATAGATTAGATAAGAAAACCATTTAGAAACCAACACACTCTTAACAATAATAATCTTCGCACAACTCGAAAGATGGAAAGAAAAACTCATAAACAAGAAAAAGATCTTGCTCATGTGATGGACCTGTTCATTGATGGCTCATGAAAGGAAAATATGAACTTTGATTCTATCCCCTAAAACAACTAAACTAACAAGTGGAATGCCCCATTAAATCTCATGTATGGTGAAATATGGAGATCCAATTGTTCTTGCATTACCACACTTTGCAACAAATTCTAATAGTGAAATCAAACAAAATAACATGAAATCAAAATAACAAATACATGAAATGAAAATCTACACTATCAATTTACAATAATCTTACCAAGTTGGATCGGTGGCCCTTGCCGATGCTAACATGGAAGCTTTTAGATCAACAGATGATAACTTCTAAGAGGGACAAAATCAATGAATCCAAACTTGCATTAATCTTCAACAGGTAGGTTTACAAAAGGAGTCTCTTCATGAATCCAATCTACATCATAATAATTCTCCTCAAGAACCTATCTCATAACAATTCTCCTCTAATCTACATAATAATAATTCTTCTTTCCTTCTACATAGTAATGATTCTCCTCCTCTCATGAAGAGAGGGCACTCTCTTTTATACATGAGAGCTTTGAAAAGGAGATAAACATATCATAATTACAGATCCACTTTTCTCTCAACCTATTTCCCTTTATTACAAAATATAATCCCTTCAAATCCTCACACATATCTCTCATATATCTTGGATAAGATATGACAACCAAATCTCCATGATCTTCTCCTTGGATTAGGATTGAATTATCTCATCAAATCTTGAAATTGTGGAGGAAGTATTCGAGAAGTCTTTTCGAATTAATCCTTCACATATTCCTACACATCGTAAATCTCACACATTTTTGACATATATGAAAACATGTCAATTTTCTAATATTTAATCACAAATTCCCTTTTAATACTAAAATAAATGACTTGGAAAATAATAAGGTTTAACCCATATTTAATTATGAAAATGGTATTAATGAATGGTTTATGGAGTGGTGGAATATGGATAAATGTGAAGAATGGTGAAGGGAAAGGTGGATGGAAATACGAAATTTCTGAGTCCCAACAATATGATACATTGAAACCAATAGAGTCATGTGATTCATGAAACATTGATTAGGGTCGAACCCTTTTATCTCATTTTCCAACTTTATATTGTACTAGTCAAATCGGACTACATACTCATCAATTTTTGAAGCATTCTTTAGTTTTATTTCACCAATTTTCCATGGAAAGGAAATGGATTGCTTTATCTTTATTTCATAAAATAAATTATCCCTAGAAAAAATACATGTCATTTCTTGATATGGTTTTCTTAACTAGTTGATCTTTATATTTGATAAATCTTCTGACAATGTCATTGGGTCTTCCAAATATTGTTGCAATAGGTCCCAACCATCATTTCTAGTCTTCAGGAACTCTTTAGCTTCATCGATTTTGAAATTCATTGTTGGATATGGTAAATTGAACATAGTATTGAATGTTTAGGGTGCTAGAGAAATTAGGGATCTGCAACTAAATGATTCTCTAATTCTTCTCATATTTGTCTATACACCATTAAACCAACTCTGTAGCATCAAAAAAATTTGGAACACACCCTGCCTTGGTGATTCTTGATGTCCAAATATCATTATCATTTCTTTCTTGAGGAAAAAATGTAGAATAGTATTTGTAAGATCTGTACCAATGATGTTTTGGATTTTCACGTGTGAATGTATTCAGTGTATCCCCACAAAATATCAATATTCATTGTGAATATTGCTTAAGGATTTGGTATATTGCGTACAGTATTTTAGAATGTTTTTTTTTTTTTCGAGGTAATATCTCACGGGAAACCCCTGGGTACTTCCCCACTTCGTGGATGGTAAACAGAGTAAAACATTGGCCCTAATGTCCATGGAAGGCCTAACCCCATGTGGGAACAAGAGATTCAAAACCATGACCTCCTTCATTGGGGATAACTTCATGCCTGGCTCAGAACCACTTGAACTAACCCTTGGGGCTACAATATTTTAGAACATTAATATCAAATAAAATATTTTTACATAATAAAACTTGAAGCTATTTTTCGAAAGGTTGATGAGGGCGAATTTAATTTGAATTTATTGAGAATAGTCTCGATAAATTCTCCATTAATAACAACCCTTTGATACTTAACCACTTGTTACTTTCTGTAAGATTATCCATTTAATATTACTCTTGAAATGTGACAAGAAGAAATGAGGATTCATAGCGGAGCGACGAAGATATGGATGTGAAATAAAAGAAAGTGGAGTAATTTAGATCACGTCAAAGTGGAGTAAGACGAAGGAGGAGGAAAATATTTTGTAAGACTTGTGATATGATCTCCATTTCCATGGTAAAAGATTGAATTGGCTAAGTATTGAAGTGTTGAAAGAGAGAAGTGAAGTCTCAAAAATAACTAAGTACCGTGAAGAAGACGAATGGATAATCAATATAATATGAAAGAGTAAACTCAACCCATAGTCAAAATCAGAAAACATTCTAAGTGTGGTATAAAATGGGAATGGCAGAATGAGGTAGTGCAATATGGTGACGGAATAATTTTGAACTTTTAAGAGAATATGTGATGAACCCAGGAAATACTTCAAATAAATTTTTCAACAACACATGTACTCCAACAGAGCACAAACACCTTCAGTAACCACTCACCACTAGTAAATTTGGGTCATTTTGCAATGGCCATTTTGATTCTCTTGTGAAGTTATGTCTTGGATATTGAGAATAATCTAGGGTCCCTCAAACGTCGCTTAACATGCAATCGAAAATGCGACAAACTTGGGATAATGTCGCAAGAGCGATGACCTACGACGGTTGTCGCAAGAGAGACAACCTACGATAGTCATCGCAAGAGAGACGACCTACATAGGTCATCGCAAGAGAGACATCCAACAATCATCATCGCAAGAACAACAACTGAAGATGATTGTCGCAAGAATGAAAACATAGGATGATTGTTCCATGAATGAAAACCTAGGATGATCGTCACAAGAGAGATGTTGAACGGTCATCGTCACAAGAATGACAATCAAATATTATCATCGCAAGAGAGATGACCAAGGAAAATCGTCACACGAATGACAACCTAGGATGATCTTCGCAAGAGAGACTACCAATGATCTGTGTGGTCGCAAGAATGATGAAATATATATATATATATATTGACAGGAAGGTTAAAAAAGGCACAAAGCAGTTAAATTTGGTGAAGAAATAAATTAGATCGGGCGAAAAATAACTTTGACCACGATCCATCAGAATCGACGACCAAGAAGCATTTTAGAATTTGAAGTTGTGCGGAGGATAATTCTAAAGGATGGTCCTGCAATACAACCTGCGGTTTCCATTGAGGAGTACATGTCAGCGTCAAGTTGATTGCAAAATGACAAGCAGGTTGTTCCAAAACCACCAGTCCACATCTCCACAAAGTGAAAAGTATAAAAGGTTGATTTGAAATTTTTAGTTTTTATTATTTTCAAATTTGGGGACCGTTGGAACATTGTCATGACTGCCATTTTTCTGTTGTAGCCCAACTTTACACCATCACAACCCATTTCCAGTTATTTATCCTATCACGATGGATCCCATAGTATTATCAGTAGAAGAGAAAGACCCTAAAAGTAATGAGGAAGCCCTAATAGACAGAGATGCATATGTATTTGACCCTAATATCATTATTTCCCCCATTTTTGTGTCTCGAAGCAACTTGGATGATATAAAGGGAAAGATTATTCCATTTTTAGAATCAATCCATGCCTCCATTGTCTCATATGTTGTCGAGGTTTCTTTCCCATTTCTTGAATTCGTAGGTTGGTGCGTTGAGCAATATTCCCATTCATAAAGGGTAATTTTAAATAAAAAGGGGTCTCAAGGCCTGTGTAGAATAGATAATATGTCAATCTGAAAGTCACACAATATCCCATAAGCATTTTCCTTTAAGTCTAATCCATTCAATGAATAAAAAGTGATTAGGATTTATAGAGAATGTCAGCCAGAGCTCAAAAGTCAATTTCTACAACAAATCATTAAACCTAAACAAATGTCAGAGAGTTTGTCCTTACCAATGAGTATAAACATGATGGTCATTGAAGTTTAGTGGATCTGTTCATTTTTTAGTCAGGTCCTAGGTCTAGATAGTGATAAATATGTTGTTGAAGTCATGCTTGGATTTCTTTTTATTTTTTTCAAGTCAAAGTTTGGTCAGTCAGTCTGAATTAATTTTGATAAATTCCTAGCTGACACCATTCACAAGTAGCTAGTGAATTTCCACTCTTTGAGACATTTTAGATATTATACATATATATTAAAGGTTTTCTTAGCAAGTAACCATGGAGAAATCCCTGAAGCATCTTTTGTATCTACTGAATGTAAGAGAATCACTTTGCTCATATTCATCAACAAGGTCATGTCAAGAATATATTCTCCGATTTCCAATAGAAGTTTACCCAGAGTTTTGGAGGACATGAAGATTCACCTACAACCAAATCCAGAAAACAGAATATGAGAATAGGTACCTTTTGCATTCAACAATGATCTGGGTATGTGGTTTTCATGAGTCTCCTTATCTATTATCTTTTTCCCTAACTCCCAGAACTTTTTCTCTTAAGTTCATGAGACAGAGAATCATCTTTGAGACAAAGGACTTCATCAAAATGCACAGAGCCTATAACATCAAATCCCCCTTTGTTATTGTTCCTTTTGTTGTTAATCCCAGATCATGCTTATCACGGGTTAAATAAAAACTCAAAGGCTTTGGATTTTCAGAAATACAAGGAAGAAAATATGATCCACAACAGATCATATCCAAGAGAAGACAAGTGCATAAAAATTCACCTTAAGAACATGAGAATGTGGAATGCTTGGATAAACTAGCTAATCTGGAAGTGTGTATTGATGTGGAAGAACCATTGCAGCAAGTCTTAACACATCAAGTTCCTAAAACACTGGTGATTAAAATTCCCAAAGCCAGTGTGTACAACAAAAGAAGCATTTCAGAGACTATGGATATTGATGTTGAAAAAACTGATAAAAAGAAGATAAAAAATTTTCAACCAATTCAGATTGTAGATTTGGAAGATGAAGGACCTAGAGATCAAGTGAATTTGAACACTTTGGAAAGTGGTACCAGCATTGTAGAAATTGAGCAAAGAAGTCAATTTGAAAGTGAAGGAAGCTCAATATTTTTTCACAGTCAAAAATATTATTTTGATAAAGCACCTGATATAGCTTATTAGTCCAAAGAAGACTTAGCAAATAAATATATTGAAAACAGAAATGTGTCTTTGGGTGAAATAAGGGATTTGTTCCCTGAAGTAGAAAAAAATTCTTGACTGAAATATTCCTTGTTCACTGTGAGGGATATTGAAAATAAAACTTTTAATATTGTAGTTGCAAATGAGGATAAAGTGTCAGAGTTTAAAATAAAAAAAGACAATATAAGTTCCCCTGACAAAGTGAAATTCCACAAGAAGACCAATGATTTGTTGTATTCTGATTATTTGATTTTAAATTTGAAAAATTCAAAGATGACATCCTTATCTGCAAAATTAGAAGGACAACTAAGACAGGAAAAAGCAGTCAAAAAATATTGGAAAACTCAAATTACAAGGCTTGAGTCTGAAGGTCCTCAAGGTCTGAAGTCTTTATTGGATGAAAAAGATAAAATAATTCAAATTTTGAAGAAAAAGTTGAAGATTCCTGCTACATAACACCCACAGATAACATAATTGGTAGCTTTAGAGAAAGAAAAAGAAACATTTCAGAAGGAAGCACTGAATTATAAGGCTAATATTTTGCAGCTGTAAAAGGAAAAGATGGAATGGTCTAAAGAAAAGGTAGAGTTGGTAAATAAAGTCATGGTTTTATCTCCTGCTGCAGAAACTAGATCAACCACTGAAGACATTGTCTAGGCTATGTCACAAGTAATTATGAAAGAAGGAGAGATCAAAGGGTTAAAGGAAAACATGGAGAAATTGGAGCAGGAAGTGTGCACAAAGGATGAAAAGATATCCCGAGTTCAAAAGGAAAATGTAGTCTTGCAGGAGAATATTAATAAATTGGATTCAAGATTGAGAGGTAAAGGTCTACTTCAAGGAACTAAACATATAATATGGGATTATATAGCTACTGTGGTTGCTAAATTTAGATGATATTTGAATTTTGTAAGTGATAAAGATAATATAGCAATCACAACCATGCATAGATGCATTGTTGTTAATGAGACTTTAGCCAAAAATCCATCTAAAAGGGCACAAAATGTCATTAATATTCTCAACTCGGTTCCTCCTGCAGATCTTTGGACCATTGGGGTAAAGGACAAAACTGCATTGATCATCTGGGCTAGAAGGATTATTACAAAACATGATATTTTGAAATCATTTCTGAATAAAGAAATATAGATGGAACAAAGTGTGCAAAATTTCAAGAATTTATTTGAAGAATTGTTCATAAAGGGCCTTCCATCATTATAGGATGGTAAAGGTAAGTTGCAGGATCAAGAAGAATATAATGCACTCTTGACTCAATCAAGGATGGACCACTCCAAATTTGAAACCATGGAGGAGGGTTTGAAAGGGGCTACTTTAGTTGATAAACTGAGTACAGATTTTGAAAATTCTAAATCAGTTTAAGACAGTCAAACTTGGTCTACCTGTAATGTCTTATGCCACTTGTATTGACTTGGAAATTTTAATGAAAGAAATGACAGATTATGAGATTATTTTCGAATTGCAATGGAAGGAAATAATTAGATTGGGAAAGACCAAATACAATTTCCCATGATCAAGTAAATTATTTCTAATTATTGACAAAAAGGAAACAAATCAAATGAAGATACAATCAAATTCAAAGGACCAAGATAAAGGACCAAACTCCAGGAATATCCGCAAATCCCATATTTTGTGAACTAAAATTTTCTATTCTATTGTAATTGATTCAAATCGAATGAAATGAATTGTTGTATAAATATTGTAGGGTTTGATGTATTTGTGGTTGGCAGAAGAACAAAGGAAAAATTCTATTGATCACTGTAACAATTTCTGAATTTGAAAGAATACAAGTGGAGATCTCCATAGTTTTTTCATACCAAAGATTCATGTGGTTATGACCCGAAGTATGTGTTTCCTTTCATGTATGTTTTTATAGTTTTCTTTCCCTTCATATGCAACCTTTCATATGTTTAAAATTGGATGTTAAAGGGCATGAAATTCATATAAATGGTACTTTAGATTAAAGCAATTTTGAACTCTATTTTTCTTTCTTAACTCATCAGAATTCATCTCTTATGGTGCTCTTATTATTGTTATATGTTTCTTTCTTCTTCCATATTATCACAAAAAATTAAAAGACTGAAAGTTCATCATCTACCTTGCCTTTTTTTCCTTGAGAACTCTACCTACTAGACACTGTTTCAATTGTTTTCAGAGTTGACTCCATTTCCCAACAGGTTCCTTTTGTTCTTTCTAGAAAACACCATAAACATTTTCATCAAATCAAAAACTAGCCATTGAACCTTTAAGAGAAGATCCATCTTCCAAGAGACCAAGTGACAATAGATGTCCCTCCCTAAATTGAAAAGGCTACTTTCAGTTCTAAAGTGGTTTTTTGGTTACCTTTGTAAGTTGTCCCCTCAGCCTAGGAAATTTACTTAGTGATAATAGAGTCATGGAAGTTTTCATCCCATATATTCATATCTTGATTAGTCAGAATAGTTTAAACTTTACACATCAGGAAGATGAAGAGATGGAGGACTTGACAACCAATTATGATGGTTGAGCTTGCTTGTAGTATTCTTATTGAGTTTTCTATCTACATTGGCGCCCCTCCACCAATACAAGTGTGTGCATCAACAGTCAGGTACACATGACTATGCATCACTAAATGATATACATATTTCCATAATCTAGTTTTACCTTTCTATCTAAACAAGTCCCTAGAAATAGGTGTGGAAACAAGGGTTGCATAGTGAGAGGACTTGTTTACTTTGTAGTCCATCATAGTTAAGAATCAGAATAAAAAATATATAAAAGGGAAACGTCAAAATATTATTTAATATATTCATATCATTTGAATAAGCAAACTCAATTATAAAATCTTGAGGAAATAGACTGCTACAATTTGTAGGGATTTCAAAATAAGTTGGAACCTTTGGGAAGACCTTTGTTGAAACTTACAAAATATAAGTGGAAGAATCCATTTTCAGTGAGTCTTGACACCTTAAATGTTAAAATACAACCACATTAAGTGGAAATCATAACTATGGAGTGAACCCTATGCAATACAGTAAGAGAATACTATGAAATTGTATGTTATGTGTTGACTTTTTACCCATTTATTGGTATTTAGGATTCTTTATGGGTTATTTCGATTCTACCTTACTATCATAGATTGACCCTGGTTTAGATTTGATAAGCTCCCAAAAAAATCCCTCTAAAACTATCAGCCCCTCTGGTAGACTAGAAGGAAATGCAACACGCGGAGTGTACTGCATAGTCTCACCTGAGATAGCTCTATGGGTGGTTGCAATACTCAAGTGTTTGCAACCTAGGAATGAGTGGAGATCTACAGTTTTACTCTGTAATATTTATTCATTCAGTCTAACATTTTATTATAACATTCATCCTATTCATTCATGTGAAATACCAGATCTAATTAGTTAATTCATTCATCTACATTCAACAATTAATAAGCCATAAAGACACATACATTCATTCACATAACACAAGTGTTACCATGGTTCACCCCCTCCTGGGATACATCCACAAAGATATGCCTCTCAATATTTTATTATGGTTCAGTAATATATCATGCCACAAGTGTTTACAATCTTAGGTCTCATTCTCTTCCATAGGCTCCTCAATCCCTGCAAGGCTAACTAGATCACACCAGGCTTCTCAGCCTGCGATCTAACCCTTGGGATTGAGTCGCTCAATACTTCCCTAGATCACCAACTTAATGAATCATACATTTATTAAAACTCTCTCTTCCTCTATGTACCTCTTTCCATCAATATCTAGGTATCCCTCTCTCCCTTTAAGTATTACCTATTTATATTCTTGGCTCATTAGCCATTACAATACATTACAAAAACCCTAACCCTAGAATCGTTAGGTCTTCCTTGCATGTGTGCCTCACCTACTTCACTTACATGTGTTGCTTTTCCTTCCAGTTATCCTTTCCTCCTTGCATTCTTCTCTTCCCAAAATATCCTTTTCTCCTTACTAGGCCTACATCCAATAGGCCCCCCCCACTGACATGTGGCTCGTCCTGAGCCACCTAAACTTTGTGTTCTTCTTCAACAGCTCTTGCGAGAGCCTAGAACTTCTCTGTGAGTTCCTTTTTTTTGGTTTGAGCCTGCACGATATTTTCTCTGAGTGCATTCAATACTTGCACTGCAATATTTTCATTGATCATCTTTGTGCACTCTGTATGAGTTTGTGCCATGTTCTTCTTTTCTTCTTCTGCCTGTGCAATGACCTATGTTTCCCTCTCTTGGAGAGGTTCCATTTGAGCTTGTTGATCCTTCTTATGTGTTTGTACGTCTATGAGTTCTACTTGCATTTTCTTCATATCATGTACTCCTTTGAGGTTCTTAGTGATCTACATCATCTTTTGCCTATGCTTGAGGTCCTGGATAGCTGTGCTTACCTTCTCCTCTTCCTGGTCCCATTGTTGGACCCGTTGATACTCCTCCAACTTTGTCCATAATTTTTCTTCTTTATCGAACAAGTCGGTAGCCATGCGGACTTGTCATTCCATATCCTCCATTTTCCCTATTGATTATTGCTTCCTTTTCTCCTTCACCTCCATGAGAATGGAATGGATGAGTTGTTCCCAGAGGTTCTCGATTTCCTACCTATATTGATCTATTGTTTGCACAATATGATCAATTTTTAGCATTCTCGTGAGATCTATTGTCTGCGAGCTCTTTGTAATTTTGTCATAGGATATATCCAATCCCTTCTCGAGCCTATCCACGTGATATTTCTCGTCTGGTCTCTAGCTTGACTTGCTTGGGCACCAGCTCCAACGCTTCTCTGATGTCCTTTGTCTGCTACAGTTTTTGTTGCGTCTGTGCATGTGTGTGACTGTAGCTCTTGCGCGATGCTGACTTGCAGTTTATATAATGCCTTGGTTGGTATCCGCGTCATTACCAAATGTATTTGGGCCAGATATTTCAAGGGAGTTTGGCCCACAATTTCATCCATGTGCAGGATGTTGGGTGTAACGTGAAACGTTGATTTCGACTGTGTTATCGTCTGGATCCTATCCTTCTCACTTGATCTATCCTTGGCTCCTACCTATGATGTTGTGGGGACTGATTCTATTCCTCTACCATCCCTCTATGTTTCTATGATATGCTCGAGGAGTTGTCTCATGTCAGTCATCTCATCCTGAATCATATCTCTTTGGCACTAGGCTTTGTCAAAATCCTTCGTTGTTTGATCCTGGACCATTTGGGCCACAAGGTACATGTCATCCTCTGTGATCGCATATTCTGGTGGTGTTTTGTGTGCCTTAGTTTTCTTGCACACACCCCTGTTTATATGATTGGCCTCTTGTTCTAGCCTTTCTCCTGTTGAGTAACACTTGATGTGGTCCCATGTGTTGTCTCAGTCTCTTTTTCCTATTGTTGCGGTGCCTAGGTGTTATTCTTCTTCCTCTCATGGGTACCTTTATTGTATGCACCCCCTTTCTTATGTTGCATCGATTTCTAACCTGGATTTGTCTTATTTGGCATCGTTTTGTCTCCTGTAGGTGTCTGCTATTTCTCTACATCAACCTCCTTATCCACGGACATCTCTTGATTCAGGTTTGGAACCCTCCAATCATCGTGCCAATCCTTGATGGTCATTTCTATTGGGTATGTGTTATATTCTTTGCATGTGTTTGTGTGTGGGTGC
Source organism: Picea engelmannii (assembly GCA_009831015.1). NCBI lineage: Eukaryota > Viridiplantae > Streptophyta > Pinopsida > Pinales > Pinaceae > Picea > Picea engelmannii. The sequence goes on along the minus strand of ML782496.1, from coordinate 554,113 downwards.
ATCAGATACGACAACTGCGTCTGATTAAGGAATACCTAAAAACATTGTATATATTGTATGGAGAATGGTGAAATTCAATATAATGAAAATAAGAAAGGTTTTCCCGGTTGAGGGTTTCCGGTAAAATTCTCTGTGTAATCTATGTATGAGCCATTGATTAATTTCTGTATTGCTTAAGAATCTATATGCATTGCTTTACTTCACAGGTTTAAAACTTACATGTGGTATCAGAGCACATTTTTGGCTTCAGAGGGATGCCTTTGTTACTGAGGGTTTGGCTCAGTCTTGATAGATCAAGTTTATCTTGGGTCTGTGATAAACCTGGGTTCAATGGGAGCTTTTGCAGAGGAGATTCGAGTAAAGTAAGAGGAATGGCGATCTCATCTAGAATCGAGATAGAGAAGTTCAATGGTAAAAACTTTGAGCTATGGAAGCTCAAGATGGAGGACCTTCTTGTAGACAAAGAACAATGGATCGTTGTGGATCCTGGTACACAGCCTACTGGTACACCATCTACACGCACACAGGCTACTAGTACACCTCCTACCAGTACACAAACTACTAGTACACCAGTTACTGGTATGTCGAAGGAAGATTGGGACAAGTTGGACAGAAGAGCAAGAACTACCATTCGACTCTGCCTGGCAATTTCGGTGTTGTTGAATGTATCGGGAGAATCTACAGCCAAGGAACTATGGGATAAGTTAGGGAGTTTGTATCAATCAAAGTCCCTGGTAAACAAGTTGTTTCTTCGAAAGAAG
>ML782496.1:534869-549639 GCA_009831015.1 Picea engelmannii | reverse complement strand
AAGACAAAGCATATTGATGTTCAGTATCACTTTGTGAGAGACATGGTTGAGCAAAAGAAGGTGTTGCTGGAAAAGGTTGACACTTTGAAGAATGTTGCAGATTCATTGACAAAGTCTGTGAGCACAGAAAAGTTCTCTTGGTGTAGAGTAACAATGGGCATTGCTGCCCTGGATTGTTGACTATATAATCCCCTGGACCCCTAGATGCAAAGAAAACAACAAGTGGGAGAATGTTGGGTATGCGTTATATTCTTTGCATGTGTGTGTGTGTGGGTGCGTCAGATACGACAACTGCGTCTGACGATCCGTACAAACTAGGGCGGTTTTTGCTATTTTTAGCTGATTTTGCTATTTTTAGCTGATTTGTAAATTAATCCCGGATTAAGGGATTAGGGTTTTGGTATCTACGGAATACCTAAAAACATTGTATATATTGTATGGAGAATGGTGAAATTCGATATAATGAAAATAAGAAAGGTTTTCCCGGTTGAGGGTTTCCTGTAAAAATCTCTGTGTAATCTGTGTATGAGCCATTGATTAATTTCTATATTGCTTAAGAATCTATATGCATTGCTTTACTTCGCAGGTTTAAAACTTACAATTTCTACGTCCTCTTCCTTGATGAAGTACCACTGTTGTAGACATTCATTCTCTAGATCATTTTGTGCTTGGATCCATACTGCATGCCTAGTCTCTTTAAATTTAGTTATGCCCTGATATTGCGTGACCACTTCTGGTGTAATCCGCCAAGTTTTGGCAATGCATTCCCGCAGGTCATTGTAATACCCTACGAACATGTCTGCATTCACACTTTTGTTTTTAGGGTCTAAAGTTCTCCCTAATGATAGGTATCATGATGCGCATAAATGAGTGGATCTCTTAGAAAAGTACGCAACCTTAGGCTCCCTCCATTTGACCAAGGTGATCAGGACGAGTAGCCAAGAATAGTGAAATTTTGTCCCCAAGTCCTACGCGTCCTTGGAGTCTTCCAGGAATGGATTTAACAAGTACGGGGCCCAGCTAAGTACAATGCCCTCTGCACACTATGTTGCAGCTGTGACAACCCCGACAAAGACTTCCTCCTTCCAACACTTCCTGAGTAAATTGCACGCCATAATTTTTTTGGCCATCCTTGTTGTTGCATCACTAATGCGCTTAATTATGATTCTATGTGAACCTCTTTCTATACCATATGTCTTCTTCATTTCCTCAGCCAATTCCTTCTCCTTCATTTTGTCATTGAGGAACTACGTGGGCATCTCCCCCCAAGATGGAAGCCCTGTAATACATGTAATGAGCTCTACGTCTATCAAGACGAGATCTTCCACTCATAGGTATCCTCTGTGGGTAACTGCCATTAGCTGCTTGATGCAGTTCCTTACGTCTTGATCCGTTCCAAAGTGCAGGATCTCCAATAGGCCTAGAATCTCGGTTTTGGCCAGTCTAGTTTCCCACTGTTTTGGTTGGTTAATTAGTTCATCGAAGTGTCCTATACCCACAATATCTAGGTAAACCTTCTTTGCAAACTCTGAAAAATTTTCTATGTCAGTCACATCATGATATGAGTACCGTATTTTTTCCATGTGGCCTAATAAGTTACCCACGGTATGCATTCCTTCCAGAATGTACAGTAAGACTATTCCTGTGGAAGCCTTCTTATGTGGTGGTCTTATTAATGGTTGCTTGCGCTTCTGTTGTGGTGGTTGACTCAAGGTTCCAACCTCCATTATTCTCTCTTCTACATACGCCTATGCATGTCCTGTGACATCTTCTACTATGCCCTCATGTGGCTTCTCCGGCGCGGCTGTGTGTGACCTTTCTGGTGTGGCCATTCTTGTCTAGTTTAGGACCATCCCATTTGTTATCACTCTATAAATTAGTTTGGCTAAGAAAAAAAATGACATAGGTAACCTAGAGACCAACTTTAAGACCAGAAACTAGCCTTTCTAACCTAGAGAGGGCTCTCTCTCTGAGACTTACTCTCTAATAGATAATGGATTTGAATTGTTGGCTAGGCTTATTGTGTTCATGAAGTGTTTTTGGTTCTATTGGCAGGGTAATACAGAACCTTGGTCCATGGAGTCAAATTTCGAAAAGTGTGATAAACAAATGACTTGGTAACTAAAACTTGAGAGGATAAAGGCTAAGTAGGAAATGGTCTTTCAGTTCAAATTTGTTGTGTGTGGCGAGAGAAAAAATACATAAAGAAAATCAGAGCACCATTGAAGATGAATTCTAAATTAATTAGAAGAAATCATAGGAGTTTAAATGGCGAAGTCTAAAGCACCGCACGATGAATTCTAGACTTATTAAACGTTCTGATTTAAACACAATACAGACATGGATATACAGGAAATAGGAAGTATGTACATATGAGAGATCACAATACATCAAACCGCCACCATTAGAATATTTTCATCAAAGTATCAAGACCTTTGCATTATATTTAAAACGGGTTTAAAAGTTACATTCAACAGTCACTATCTACACTACTTTGCCAACCAACCTCAATTACATTGAAAATATGCAGTATATAGAAAAAGATGTGCCCCTTGGTCTTCCATCCCCCAGATACTACTCCTATAATTTCAGCTCTAGTTATTCTCTACCAGATGATCTTTCGAATGGGACTTACTAAGAATAGGAACTTGATTATACCCAATCATTTCATAATTGATGTCTTTACCATGATCATTCGGTCATTAGCAAGATTCCATCATTAGGAAGTGATGCATTGACACTTCTCCTTTGAAGGGTCACCCGAATGATCGAGCACTTTCTCAGACTTATGCCACCTAGTGTAACGTGATTTGATTGATGTCACGCGATCATTGGTTGTGGTATGCATGTGGTGGGTTGGTATGGCGGGTGACTATGGAATGTCACTCATGTTTTCCATATGGAAACGACGGTCAGGGGACCACGCATCTCCTTCAAAAATGTTGTGAGTTCCTCCTACTCTTGTCCTTCTCGACAGGTGGGTTTTCAGCATCTGCGCAACGTATATCCACCACACTGATACCTGTCATATTCCTTGCTTCCCAGAAGGAAGTAGGACATGGGGAAAAGGAATTTTGCACCACGTTCAAAAAGAAAAAAAATGGGGTCGGGTCAATTATGTTTCTGACCTTATATACAATCTTGATATTCTAAGCATTTTCCTAAGGGACCAGTTTCTCCTTTTCAAATTATTTACCTTTATTCACAAGACATCATTCCCCTTCATCTTCATTTGAGCACTGGCTAGAGCTGCGCAGACGTTTTCCATGGTCTTCCACATTCCTTGAAATGCTTCGTGATTTTCTCCTCTAACATTGTTTATTCCTCGTGCAGTTGGATGATCATGTCTTGCACTTCTCTGAGTTGTTTCTTGATCCAATTCACATTACCTTCTCGACTCTACGATGTTGATGTCTCAATATTCCTTTCTGCTAACTACTTTCTCAATTCCCTGTTCTCTTGGTACAACTCATCAATAGTTAGTTGTTCTTGATTTAGTTGTTGTGACAGATCCCAAACATCCATGATTTCAGTTCCCGGCCTTCTCCGTCTGTCACAGATTTCCCAGCTTGAACCCTCGACAGGTTCTAGCCAAACAACGAGCAAGAGTAACTTCTCAACAACAGATTGGGCACGTGGTTTATGTAGAGCTTGGCGCTCCCCAGGCTCCTCATTCTTCCTTGGACTGCCTCTTTTCTGGGGTACTGGTTGTTGAGATGATGATCCTTCCATTGTATTTCCTTTTCCTGCACCCCCCTCTATTCCCACCTCTATGCTGCGAGATGTTGCTTCTCTAGTGGGTAGAGGGGGATATCCTTTGGGGTCCCTGGGGATGTCAATTGAAAACAGAAACGAGTCTCAATCCTTTCTCAGTCGCCTCAATTCCTCAACTATCAACAACTTTATTAGTGAGATATGAGATAAGTTCTTCTTTGGCTAGTTCGCTTTGTCTTGGACATTGTCTGCCATCCCTCCTAGACTTTGGTGCAAGAAGAAAGGTAAGGTCAAAGGCGTCTTACCTATGAAATGCATCAGCAACCTAATGTGATGTAGGTATATTCTGTTAGACCTTCTTTCACAAGTCAAATACTTTCTAATCACCTTCAGGAGTTTCCAAAAAGGCTCCCGTAGATACCGACTTGGTACACCCGTTCTGATTTTCCCATTCAGGCAGTTTGGTTTGATGAATTATTCATAGTATAGCATGTCCAAAGGCATTCCCTTAGACCACCTTTCACCGCGTGGACGGATATCTACCGTGAGTGACATTGTTTTCTCTGCCACTCGGAATGTGATTCCTGTAATAACCACACGGAACCCATTAAATTTGAGTGTGAACTGTTCTGCCAGTTTCACATTGTATCCTTGGAGTTTCTCACAATAATGCATGCATATGAACTATTCAAAAGATGCCCTGACATTTAGATCTCCATTGATCAATGCCAAGTCTTAAGGCTCAAGCCTCACAGCTCTGCCACTTTGTGCCATCTTCCTTATGTCTTGGGATGTCATCATGGTGCAACGTGTGTTTGTTGTACGCACACAGTAGTGAAATACGACACCCTCTCCATGCGACAAATGGATAATGATATTCTTAGTAGAGACCTGTCAGAGGGGCGGTAGCAAAAAATTTACGCGATAAGAGAAAATGACTTTAGGAATTCACCATGCAGCCCCCAGGAGCCACGAAGACTCTCGATGCAGGAACGGGTCGATGTTGTGACAATGATAATGAAAATCATGTTGCAGTAGGGGAGCGTGACATAAAATATGATCGTGACAAAAAACTCTGAGGATGAAAGGATGACTGTGAGAAGACTTGTCACCCGACAAACTATCTTGTGGCAAAATCTAATAGGTTTTGAACCATCATTTAATATAGAAAGAACATGACAATATTGACTAACCAAGTTTGCGACATATTTGATGTCAATCGGCTTTCCCACAGCGATAAAACTCAGGGCTTGTAGGAAAAACCGCAGACAACACATAAACTCGAATGGTAAAAGTGAAACACGCAGAATGATTGGCATTTATAAATGAATGAGCGAGGGATGGAACCATGATAGAGGAAATTGAATCCATGGTGATGAGAAGTTTTGAATCAAGCTGAAGATTTGCGCAGCACAGTCACGCGACGGGTACACTTCAGAGTGTGCAAAGTATAGATGATAAGAGCTGCAAAGTATACGTGATATGAGCATCGTGATTTCTTATCCTTTCTGACTTCATAATGAGGTGATGATGGTCATTATATATGTCAACGTGACCCTTAATCTAACAAATTTCCTCAATCTTTGGCACGTAAAATCCCTTTTTCTGACAGGACCCAACCTTTTGGAAAAAGACCTTTACAATTTACAAATGTTTGGTTATGACTCCCTTTTTCGACTCCGAGGGCCAGACCAACCACTTCCTAACTTCAACCCATTTGTTGTTTAGTACCTAACCTCACACGCCTTGACACATGGACCATGACTCATATAGTAATGACTCTAACTGAAAAAATTACGGAACTAACACCATTAACCCTTGGGGATTCTTCAGGGCTTTCAAAGAGCGAAGGATTTTCTGTATCCTGGGTCTATTGGCTTTGTCCTACTTTCGGCATATCGATATCCATGCCCACTAGTGTTGTCTATTGGGTTTCCTCCACCAGTGGTGTGGGGCTTCCTGGTTCCATATTGGGCAATGTTGGCACAGGGGTAGACCCAGGGTTCAGCTCCAAGAGCGCACCAACAAGCCCTAACTACTGGCCCTTTATGCTACACCTGCGAGGCAGATGTAGTTTCACCTGAAGAAGATATGGGGGATTTGTAGGATAGAGATGTCTACAACCAAGGGAAATGTCAAGTGGATCTAATACTAGAACATTCCATCATGCATATATTACTTATCAACTTAGATCTACTTCACACAACTATAGATCTGATCTAACACAACAATACAATAACAATATATCAATGACAAATAACAAAGAAACAATCATACTCGACACAAGATATACATGGTTCACCCTCTTTGTAGGGCTATGTCCACAGAACCGTGCTTTATAATATATTAAGATGAAGCATACAGTTTTGATCTGCGCTCTTAGCCAACAGATCTTCTCTCTTCTTCTCTCGATCTCTTCCCTTCCTGTGCACCTAGTTGTAGGACTTGATCTTCACACCTAGTTGAAGATACTACAATACAATAAGGCTCTCACTCTTAGCACTTCTCTCTCTCACAGTACTTCTTAATCAATAACAATAACAATCACAATCCCAAAAATTATCTTACCAGCCCAACCCAGGTTCTCTTGACCTTTATTTATACTTTAAAATATCTCATCGACATCCTTAGGTGAAAGCCTAAGTTTCAAAACCCTAGATACCAAAACCCTGGGTGTCTAAAACCCTAGGTCAACTTGACCTATGTTTTCAAGGCTTCGCCAACCTATCTTTCCTTCCTTCTCGCGTGGTGATCCAAAGCATATAACAGTGGATTTTTCCACTTGTTGAGTTGTCCAAAGTCCTTCTTCCTTACTAACATGTCATCCTTGGTCTAATCATCCAACGAATTGCTTTCTCAGACTTCACTCCATGTTTACTACTCTTTTTCTCACTTCGACCCAGTAACAGTTACTGTGTCTTCTGCGAAGTTCTCATTTTGAATTTTCTTCCTTGATATTTGCTTGCTTCCATAACCAAGGGCCAACAGGCCCCCAACACTCACCTATGACTCATCTCGAGGCACCTCAGAACTGATTCTTTTGTTTTACTTCGACTTCAGACTGCGCAGTGCAACCTTTGTTTTATGTTCTATGCCTCCTCTCCTTCCCTGTGAAAACTATTTTTTTCTGTGTCTGGTACCCAGTTTCAACTGCACCTGGTACCTAGACCCTTTTATTCATTATTTTACTTAGAACTGTGAGGCAGTTGGTTGTCATAGTACAACTTCATCCGACTCCCATTCACTAATCCCTCCTTCCATTCTTTGTTCAAAGTTTTCAATTATTCATCTCCTCCTTCTATAACATAGGTGATCTCATATGGCCCAAACCAATGCATTCTGAACTTCCCAGGATGCTTCGTGAACTTAGTGTCATATACCATTACTAGATCACCTTGATTGAATGTCTTCCTCTTGATTTGCCTGTCATGATAGGCCTTCTCTCTTTCTTTATGTACCTGCTAGTGGAATCCTACAAATAAATATGTCTTCTTTGAGTTCGACCAACTGCGCAAGCCTCTCTTGAAAAGTGCCAGTGTCATCCATATCTGTAAAGGCAACAATTCTTAGGCTTGGCACCAGGTATTCCATTGGGACAATGACTTCGAGACCATACACCAAATTGAAGGGGGTCTGCATTGTTAATTTCTTTCAAGTGGTTCTATAAGCCCAAAGTACTACTGGTACTCTTAAATCCCAGTCATCCCTGTTCACACTACAAATTTTCATCAGCATTGTCTCCAAGATCTTGTTGAATTCTTCCACTATCCCATTTGCTTGTGGATGATAAGGCGTGCTCTTCTGATGGTGGACTGCAAATTCCTAGTCAAGGCTTCAACTGTTTTATTTATGAAATGGGTGCCTTGATCACTCATAAGGATCTTTGGGCATCCAAACCTAGTTATGATTTCCTCGAATATGAAATGTGTAGCTGTAGTTTCACTATAGTCCTTAACTTCTCTAGCTTCGGCCCATCTGGTCAAGTATTTTGTCTCAGTGATGATGTACCTTGCTCCTGTGCACTTTCCTAGTGGGTTTATGGGTCCCACGAAGTCAATGGTCCATTTCTCAAATTCTTGTAGGGTCATTTGTGGTGCTAATGGAATTTCATCTCTTCTAGATGGTTTTCCAAATCTTTGGCATACATCGCAAGCCTTGTAATAGTCTTTATCATCTCTATGTAAGGTAGGCCACCAAAGGCCAGCTCTCAAAACCTTCTGTGCAGTTGCTTTCCCTACGTAATGTCCTCCTACGATTCCCTCATGAGCTTATGCAAGGATCAATGGTCTCTTTCCCTCCATAATACATATTCTTAGTATCTCATCAGGTCCCATCTTGTATAGTTGTCCAGCTATAAGTGAAAAGTCTGCAACACACACTACTAGTTGTTTCTTTTGAGGGATTGTATACTCACTAGGTGCCATTCTTGTTGATAGGAACTGGAATATTTATTCAAAGTGGTCATCAATATTTCGAATTGCTAGCAGCTGTGCATCCGGTAGTGCATCCTCCAAACTAGTCGGCTCTTCGTTGTGTTCCAACCTTGACAAGTGGTTAGGACCCTTGTTCATTATTCCTAGATTGACTATGATCTCAAAATCATATTCCTAAAAGAGAAGAAGCCATCTACATATTCTTCCCCTTAACACTGGTTTTTTGACTAGGTATTTGAGTGTGGAGTGATCAGTAAACATTTTAAAGTGCCCTCCCAACAAGTAGTGGCGAAATTTCTGCAACGCATACAACATGGCTAACCCTTCTCGCTTAGTAGTGGTGTAGTTGACCTCTGCTGTTGATAGGTTCCTGCTAGAAAAATCTAATGGGTGGTTGATGTCTCCTATTCTCGGTTGTGATAACACATCTCCCAATGCAATAGAAGATGCATCGACATGTACATGAAACTCCTTGGTCAAATCTAGGAAAACCAGAATGGGCACAGTGACCATATTTTGTTTTAGTGTGTTGAACCTCTACTGGCATTATTTTATCCAGATAAACTAACATTCTTTCTTCAGAATCTTCTACATGGGTGTTGTAATATGGGCATATCCCTTAATGAACTTCCTATAATACTCAGTATGTCCCAGTGCAGTGCGCAGCTATTTGACTGAAGTAGGAGGTGGAAGATCAACTATAATGGAAATTTTAGAGGGATCTACCAACAATCCCTACTTGCATACAATATGACCTAACAACACTCTGAATGGTGAGAAGAAGATGCATTTCTTTAGATTCAATGCAATTTGACACTACCTGTATTTATCCAACATTAGCCTTAGACATTCAATATGATTTTTAAATAAACTAAAAACAGTCCAATCGTCAAAATAGGCTTCTAGAAATTTATGCAGAAACTCCATGAATGCTTCGACCACCACCCTGGAAAATATGGCTGGGGCATTCTTCAATCCAAATGGCATCACTATATACTGGTAGGACACCCATTCTATTGCAAAGGTGGTCTTGTGGCGATCTTCCTTGGCAATCTGGATCTGATGGTATCCTGAAAATCCATCTGTAAAAGAATATACTTCCTGGCCTCCCACATTATCTAACACTTCGTCAGTGAATGACGTAGGGAAGGGGTCATGCAAACAGGAATCATTCAGCTTCTTGAGATCTACATAGATCTTGATCTCTCATGTCCTTTTGTCCTATACCACCATAGGGCTGATCCACTCCGATTCTTCGACAAGTTCTATAATCCTTGCTTCCAACATTCTGTCGAGCTCAATATTCACTATCTCCTTATATTTAGGGTTTAATATGTAGGGTCTCTGTTTGACTGGTTTTTCATCTAGTTTCAAAGGGATCCTCATCTCTCCCATAGGCCCTTTGATGCCTTTCATATCAATGAACTTGGTCAGAAAAAAGTCCTGATACTCGTGCAGTAGTTTTGTGATCTTTTCAATGGTAGAAGCATCCCAATAATCTCCAACATTTGCAAGCTTCGGTGTCTCCTCGACTCCAATATTGACTTTTTTAATCTTGATGGGTCATCCAATGAATGGTAGCTCAATTCCAGGTCCTTCCACATCTCTTTGGCCTTCTATTTCTGTGATGTTCACCTTCCTCGGATCATCGTCTTCATCAACATTGATGTTGTAACAGCCTTGCAGTTTCTCGAGAGGCACAATCCATTCATCCTCTTCTTGTTCCAAAGGAAGGCTAGATGCCTCCTCGAATACTTTTTGTTTCACAATCTCTAATGCTTGATCTACTGAAGGATATTGACTTTCAAATAAGAAGGTGGTTATAAAATTCAGAGTCATACCTTTCCATTCTTTAGTGATGAGGCGCAGCTCTGCTTGAAGGTACCATTTGATAGGTGTCGTGTCCAGTGTGTTAATAAATTTGCGTACCCACTGTTCTTGAGGAACGTTGCTCCAGAATTCCTCACAGCTTCTCACATGGTCCTTTAGGAAGCTTCAACCTGTGTATTGAACTTCGTATCCTTCTACTTGTGATGAGAACTGTGCTGACTTCAAGGTATGACATTGTATCCGGTCTGTAATATTTATTTTGTGCATCCCCCACCATCTTATTGGGGTTTCTTTCAGGGCCTCATCCATTTCCAACAATCTTTGTTGCATTGGTACACTTTCTTAAAAATCCAACAAGAAGGTTTCTAAAGGATTCAAACCATCCAAGGTGGGTAAGTTACTTACTGTTGTGTCGATCCAGCGAAATTCTCTAGTTAATCTAGCACATCTTCTTGTAGATACCTCATAAATTTTATTATGCCAGTTCTCCATTGCTTCTTCTGAGCCTAATGAACATCCATTGTCACTTCGCTAGCTTAGGTTTCCATCGGTCCTAGGATTAATGTAATCCTGTTGTCTAACTATTAGTTTGTATATGTTTTCCAGTTCATATGCATGGTATTCCTCTTTGATGGGTTTTGTGTATCACTGACCTTCATCTGGTTCTAAAGGCGCAATGACCCTGAGGCCATATCTTTCAAATGTCATTCATCTTTTCTTTAAATCAACCACAGTGGAATTATTGAAAGCCCAATCAATTCCTAACAGCGTAGGGTAAGGGCAGTTGTCATCAACTATATCAATTACCTCAAAATATGCAAATGTTCTTACTCTGTCAATGTCCACAGGGACATGTTCCAATCTGCCAAAGGGGCTTACAACCTGCTGATTAGCCATCCTGAGCCTGATAGGGGAATAGATCAGCTTAGGTTTTCCCACCAGTACCCAGTTTTCCTTCGTCATGACATTGACCTCTGACCCTAAGTCGAGGACCATGTAGTCTATATCATACTCTCCTATTTGAGCATTTAAGTGTAACTCCTTATTTGTCCTTCTCTTCTTATCAATTTGGTGAACTTCCCTATTCAGTAAGGGGTCTATCTTTCCTAGCTCATACTGTCTGATTAAATTATGTAACTCTTGTACATCACTTTCATCCTGAATCAACTTAATGCAAGTATATAAAACTTCCATGAGCTTGCTTACCTCTTTTCCTTCTCTTGGCGAAGCAGACTGATCAAATGACTGAGGCATTCCATATTCTCTTACTTATGGTCATGTCTTTGATGAAGAACCCTGATATGCTTTGAAATATTTTCTTTCCTCCTAGAATATTTGTCTTTCTTTGTTTTCATCAAAAGTTTGGGTATTTTCTACAGCTTTCCTGATTCCTAAGTCCTCTACAGTCTTCCCTTGGGTCAGTCTATCTTCTCCTGTAGCAGCACCTCCTCTGGTTATAACAGCGACTCTAGGGTCTTCTTTGTGAGTTTCATTATACATCATATGCACTTGTGGGTTTTGCTGAGGTCCTCATCTTTCCTGAAGCTTAGCCAGTAACACAGGACAATCTTCTATAACATGTTCAAACGAGTTGCAGTAGCTGCAAGTAGTGCAAGGGCTCTAACAGTCCCTTGTGAGGTGTCCTGGTTGTGCGCAATTGTAGCAGATTATGTTGGAAGGTTTACAGTTGGGAGTAAGCTTGTCATTGATGTCAAGAACAACGATGGTAAAGATCAGTGGGAGTTGAAGTGTCGAAACACTTCACCACCGAAGTGGCGAAATCGCAAAGTGACGAAATCGCGAAGCAGCGAAATCGCGAAGGTGGACGAAATCGTGAAGCAGCAAAATCGCGAAGTGGAAAAATCACGAGAAGATATGGACCGTAGGATCTGGGGTATCTACGAAGTCTCAATATCCATTAGATATGGTGAACTTGCAAGGCGGATAAGTCCAAGAGTCATCCAACTCCCCAAAACTATGAAGGAATCCTAGCCATCCATCGAGGACAGTCGTGGACCATTGATCAAGAGGATGCGTGGTGGAAGATCGTCATGTCATTGACTGGAAATTCAAAGGAATGGGGTTCCATAACTTCTTGAATTCGTGATATGCGAAATCACGAAATAATCTCAACCGTTAGATCGAGGCCAAATATGGATCATTGATCAGGCACAACGAAGGCTTGTGGAGTTGCAAAGTCCCGATAAAATATTGACCATTGATTCAAGAGGGATGCATGGTAGAAGATCAAAGCATGTCAAAGCTCCATCTCAGAGTTTCACGTATCACGACTTGGAGTGACGAGAACCTCCATCATAGGAATCGCGAGATGCAAACTCATGATAAGATCTGGACCGTTAGATCACCAAGGGTTCTGGACCATTGATCTAAGATCCATCTCGGAGCTTCGCCTATCACGACTTGGAGTGACAAGAACCTCCATCTAAGGAACCACAATATGTGAATTCACGATAAGATCGGGACCGTCAATTCACCAAGAACGTGGACCGTCGATCTGAGATCCATCTCGGAGTTTCACCTATCCCGACTTGGAGTGACGAGAACCTCCATCTAAGGAACAGTGAGATGCGAGATCACGATAAGATCTGGACCATTGGATCTATGGAGATTTCAACTGTCGATCAAACTCGATGAAGTTTATAAACTCATGAAATATGAAGAACCTTTTTGGCACAACCTATGATCATCGCAGGTGGTCATGAGAAGGGAAGGAGTCAGTTCAGATAAGCTCCATTTTAGGGTTTCAGGGATCATGACTTGGAGAGTCGAGATGCCTCATCTCCAGATTCACAAAATGTGAAATCACGAAAGTGATTTATGCATAAGCGCATGGTCTCAGTCGGTGGTCACACCATCGAAGAGATGAAGAGAAGAGTACGTGCAGACAAGCTTCTTTTCAACGTTTCAGGGATCCCGACTTGGAAAGTCGACAAACTTCACAATGGAATTAATGAAAAGGTGAAATGCGAAATCGTGAAAAGCACGTTATGAAAAAACGCTTGTTCATAGCCATGGTCATATAAAGGAAGGAGCCAACGTAGAAAAGCTCCATTTCGGAGTTTTAGAACTCGTGACATGGAGACTCAAGATGTCTCATCGCAGAATATCCGAATTGCAAAAGTGTGAAATGGGTAAATAACGCAAGAACTCATCAGAGTTAATCCAACAATGGAGGTGAACATGAGCACGATCGGAGGGCTAATGTTGATCCTCACAGTGTAACTGCTAGAAACCATTGATGGTTTCTACCAGAGGATGTGAAGAGACTTCTCTGTGATTTCCAGAGGAGCTAAAGAGTTACATGGAATCTGTCAGTGGAATGAAGATGATTCATGGAGGAAATTGACAGCTGGATTAGGGTTGGAGCTCGTAAATAAAATAGAAAGGATGAGCTCGACTGTAACAGAGAAGATGAAGAGTCTCAACTTCCAGAGAGAAAAAGGAATCTCGGCATAACACCTAGTGATGATAGACACAGGGGTTGAACTTCCAGAGAAGCTGAAGAGTCACGATGATGATCACTCAAAGCACTTGATATGTGGAGGAGATTGGCACGGTATGAGCATGCAGAGGAATGACGAATATTGCATGCACAAGATGCACAAAAGATATCTATACATGGTATAGAGAAGAGATGATGTTGTTGTTGGAGTTGTTGTGGTTGTTGTTGTTGAAGGTGATTCATGGGTGAAGGAGGAGGGAAGTGCAGTAGTTGAATTGAATAGAAGAGGAACTATACAGTGAATGGACATGGTGCACAGAAAATAAAAGGTAGAAGAACAGACAGTGTAAGCCAGGTGTTCAGGAAGGCAGTGAGGTAGACAGAGCAACAAAATGCAGTAAAACAATGATGAGATTGGTAAGTTGTTATTGAAAGCTATATCACTGTAATAGGTTTCAGTATTTCATATTCATAATCTAGGGTGGTAGGGAGGTGCTAGGGAGGACTGTTGTCCTCAGAGGTTCAAGTGGGTGCTTGAACACAGGGAGTTGTAGCTTCCTTCTAGTCGGTACTAGATGAACCAGGGAGTTAGTGCTTCCTTCTAGTTGGTGCTAGAGAAACCAAGGAGTTGGTGCTTCCTTCTAGTGGGTGCTAGAGAAAAACAGAGAGTTGGTGCTCTTAGCAAGTTGCAGTTTGCAAAACAGAGGTTGTAGTCTCACAATGAGTTGGTGCTCATATGTATAATAATGTAAAGAATGTAAATAATACTTATCATATAAAGAAGAATAGGTTTTTACCCTGTATGGGTTTCCTTGGGAAATATCCGTCTCTGTGTTTCTCATATATGTGACTAATGTTGAATGTGCCTTTGTTTATTTCCCTGCATTATTTTGATCATCATTGAGTCCCTTATAAATATTTTAAAAGAAGCATAATTGTTTAAGCTCGGTGACAACTGATTCACCCCCCCTCTCAGTTGTCCAACAATTGGTATCAGAGCCAGCCCCTTTTATCTAAGGGTAGACCCTAGAGCTTAAACATGTCAATCCATGAAGGAAATTCAACCAATAAGTCCCCTCTGTTCAATGGAACAAACTTTGCCTTCTGGAAAGTTAGAATGAGAACCTACATAATGTCGTTAGGTGCAGATCTCTGGGATGTGGTAGATACTGGTTATGTAAATTCAGTTGTGCTAGCTAATAAGGATGACAAACTAGAATTTAGCTTCAACACTAAGGCTATGAATGCTATCTTGAGTGGGCTTGCAGAAGCAGAATTCATAAAATTTATGCACCTAGGAACTGCCAAAGAAATGTGGGACAAACTCATT